>JAKSZT010053929.1:37675353-37823056 GCA_026826555.1 Tolypeutes matacus | reverse complement strand
GCTAGACTAACAAAGAAAAAAAGAGAGAAGATGCAAATAAATACAATCAGAAATGAAAGGGGGGAAATTACAAATGACCTCACAGAAATAAAAAGAATCATAAGAGGATATTATGAGAAACTATATGCCAATAAACTAGACAACCTGGATGAAATGGACAAATTTCTAGAAACTCATAACCAACCTACACTAACACAACAAGAAATACAAGAACTTAACAAACCAATCACAATTAAGGAGATTGAATCCGTCATCAAAAATCTCCCAGCAAAGAAAAGTCCAGGACCAGATGGCTTCACAGGTGAGTTCTACCAAGCATTTCTAAAAGAATTAACACCAATCCTGTTTAAACTCTTCCAAAAAATTGAAGAGGAGGGAAAATTACCCAACACATTTTATGAAGCCAACATCACCTTAATACCAAAGCCAGATAAAGATTCCACAAGAAAAGAAAATTACAGACCAATCTCTCTCATGAACATAGATGCAAAAATTCTCAACAAAATACTTGCAAATCGAATCCAACAGCATATCAAAAGACTTATACATCACGACCAAGTGGGATTTATTCCTGGCATGCAAGGCTGGTTCAACATAAGAAAATCAATCAATATAATACACCACATTAACAAGTTGAAGGGAAAAAAAACACATGATCATCTCAATAGATGCAGAAAAGGCATTCGACAAAATCCAACATACTTTTTTGATAAAAATACTTCAAAAGATAGGAATAAAAGGAAAATTCCTCAATATGATAAAAGGCATATATGAAAAACCCACAGCCAACATCATACTCAATGGGGAAAGGTTGAAAGCTTTCCCCCTAAGATCAGGAACAAGACAAGGATGCCCACTGTCACCACTGTTATTCAACATTGTACTAGAAGTTCTAGCTAGGGCAATTAGACAAGACAAAAAAATTAAAGGCGTCCAAATAGGAAAAGAGGAAGTAAAACTCTCACTGTTTGCAGATGACATGATCCTGTATTTAGAAAATCCTGAAGTATCCACAACAAAGCTACTTGAACTAATAAATGAGTTCAGCAAAGTGGCAGGATATAAGATCAACACGCAAAAATCAGTAATGTTTTTGTACACTCGTACTGAACAATCTGAGGAGGAAATCAGGAAGAAAATTCCATTTTCAATAGCAACAAAAAGACTCAAATACCCAGGAGTTAATTTAACCAAGGAAGTACAGGACCTATATGCAGAAAACTACAAAACAATGCTAAAAGAAATTTAAAAAAGACCTAAACAAATGGAAAGACATTCTGTGTTCATGGATTGGAAGAATAAATATCGTGAAGATGTCAATCTTGCCCAAACTGATTTATAGATTCAATGCAATACCAATCAAAATCCCAACAGCTTACTTTACAGAATTAGAGAAGGCAATTACCAAATTCATCTGGAAGGGTAAGTGCACCCGAATAGCTAAAAGTATTCTAAAAAAGAAGAGCAATGTGGGAGGAATTTCACTGCCTGACCTTGAAACATATTACAAAGCTACAGTGGTCAAAACAGCATGGTACTGGCATAAAGATAGACATATCGATCAGTGGAATAGAATTGAGAATCCAGAAATAAACCCTCACCTATACAGTCAACTGGTTTTTGACAAACCTACCAAGCCCACGCTGATGGGAAAAAACAGTCTCTTCAACAAATGGTGTTGGGAGAACTGGATATCTATAACCAAAAGAATGAAAGAAGACCCCTATCTCACCTCCTATACAAGAATCAACTCAAAATGGATCAAAGAACTAAATATAAAAGCCAGGACCATAAAACTACTAGAAGAAAATGTAGGGAAACATCTTCAAGACCTTGTAGTAGGTGGTGGTTTCTTGGATTTCACACCCAAAGCATGTGCAACAAAAGAAAAAGTAGATAAATGGGACCTCCTCAAAATTAAACACTTTTGCACCTCACAGGACTTTGTCAGAAGGGTGAAAAGGCAGCCAAGTCAATGGGAAAAAATATTTGGAAATCACATATCTGATAAGGGTTTAATATCCAGGATATATAAAGAGATGTTACAGCTCAACAATGAAAAGACAAATGACCCAATTAAAAAATGGGCCAAAGACTTGAATAGACATTTCTCCGAAGAAGAAATACAAATGGCAAAAAAACACATGAAGAAATGCTCAACATCACTCATGATTAGGGAAATGCAAATCAAAACTACAATGAGATATCATTTCACACCTATCAGAATGGCCACTATTAAAAAGACAGAGAACTACAAGTTTTGGAGAGGATGTGGAGATATAGGAGCACTTCTTCACTGTTGGTGGGAATGCAGGATGGTACAACCACTATGGAGGACTGTTTGGCAGTTCCTAAAGAAGTTGAATATAGACTTGCCACGTGACCCTGCAATACCACTACTGGGTATATACCCAGAAGAACTGAGAGCAGTGACACAAACAGACATCTGCACACCAATGTTCATAGCCACATTATTCATCATTGCCAAAAGTTGGAAACAACCCAGGTGTCCATCAACAGAGGAATGGATAAACAAACTGTGGTCTATTCACACGATGGAATATTATGCAGCTGTAAGAAGAAATGAAGTCATAAAGCATATGGCAACATGGATGAATCTGGAGGACATTATGTTGAGTGAAGCAAGCCAGACACAAAAGGACAAATACTGTATGAATGCATTACTATGAACCAAATTTATTGTGATATATAGTGTTTGATTCACACACACACAAAAAAAACAAAAAACAAAACAACAAAAAAATTTATATGTATCCATTACATTTAATTGAGAAATGTATATATTTATTCATCTGTGTTTACTTTTTAGTTTTTTATTGCTTATGTTTTCAATTATTAAATGTACAAAATAAAGTTAAAAAAAAAAAAAAAAAGATGATGGTCAAATGTTTTTCCAAGTGGTGAAAACTGTAAACTCACATATCCAAGAAATTCAAAAAGCAGGGTGTATTAGCCAAATGGGTGCTGATACAAAATACCAAAAATTGATTGTTTTTTATAAAGGGTATTTATTTAGGTAGAAGTGTACAGTTACCAGGCCATAAAGTGTTAAGTCACTTCCCTCACTGAAGTCTATTGTCAAGTGTTGGAGCAAGATGGCTGCTTACATCTACCAGGGTTCAGGCTTCCTAGGTTCTTTTCCTGGGGCTCATTTCTCTCTGGGCTCAGCTCCTCTGTTTTCTCCACAAAGTCAGTTGTAGACTATGAGGCTCTCTAGACTTTGCCACACTCCACAAGGCCAGCTGTAGACTATCAGGCAACCAGCTTTGTCTCTCTCCCTGGGGCTAGATTCTCTCCAGACTCACCTGCTCTGCTCCTCTGTGTGCTTACTTCCCAGGCTCCAACTCAATACTCCAACATCAAAACTCCCAATTCTGTTGTTTGCCATGTCTTTTCTCTGTGAGTCCCTGCCCACCAAGGTGTGGGAATTCAACACCCTGCTGGTGTGGCCCAAAGTCCCAATCATAATTTAATCAATTGAAAGTGATACCTCTGACAGACCAGTTTACAAACATAATCCAATAACTCTTCTTGGAATTCATAAACAATGCCAAACATCACGCTCCATCCTCTCAATTCCAAAAAGATATTACAATATTCAAAAAACCTTAAAACAGTAACAATACTAAGTACAAAATCCTATCATAATCAGTTTAAAGAAATACAGTTCACCTTGGGGCAAAGTCCCATCTGCTGTAGACCTCTGAAACTTACAAAACCATTTATCTGCTTCCGATACACAAATGGACAGACAAAGGATAAACATTTTCAATATAAGGAGAAATTGGGAAGGAAACATGAATCATGGGTCCCTTACAGTTCAGTAAACCTGCAGGACATACTTCATTAGATGTCATTCTTAAGACAATGATTTCCTCTTCCTGGGGCCTTGTGGGACTCACCCTTTCCACAGGCTTGCCTAACGGCCATTTTCTTGGTTCCATCCTCATCAAGCATCTGGGTGGCGACCAAGCTCTGGATCTCACCCTCCAAGAGTGTTGGGGTGATTGCCACACTTTTCCCAATCTTTGGGTTAGAGTCTTAGCCCCCTTAGTACAGTGAAGTGAAGACAACATCCTCCCTAACCTTTGGCATACAGGCTCAACCCTCTCAGAGCAATGACTTGACCACCTGTACTCTGAGGTGGCAAAACTTTCCCCGAACATCGGGTGGGAACATCCACCCTCTTCAACTGCTGGGGCAAACACCCTCTCTGTACACATGGGTAGGGTTCCTTTCTTGGCCCAAGGCGATGTCTCAATTCCAGATCTCAGCTTCCATCGTTTTCCTCTTAAAGCTGTTTCTCCTTCAATCTCTCCTTTCCATGTCCCTTTTATTCCAGGCTGACAGCGATTTTGTTCATACAGCTCTCTCAAAAACTTTGTTGGTTTAGTATGCGAGAAGCAAGTTTCTAAGCCATCAGACGGTAGGACTTTCCACAAGTCTTTCCTAGATACCTGCATTTTCAATCCTGATTTACAAGTTCCAAGTTTAGTTAAGTCCTCAAATGGGTCTATCGTCTGGGGGCTGGTTTCCAGAGACCTGGAAGTTCCGGAATCAGTTTCTGTTTTCTTTGTGCCCAACAGTTCAGTTCTTAGCTTATCTCGCTCGTCTAGCATTTTGCTATAAGCTGCAAGGAGAAGCCAAGCTGTATTCTCCAGGTTTACTTTGGAAAGTTCTTCAGCTAAATGCCCAGGCTCACCATTTTCAAATTCTGCCTTCCATAAAACACCAGGAGTTAATCTTGCTAAGTTCTCTGCAACTTTAAAACACAGATCACCTTTCCTCCAGTTTTCAATAATAGTTTCATCATTCATTTCTAAGGCATCATAAAAAGTGTCTTTAGCATCCATATCCCTATCAACCGTCTCTGCAAAGCAATCGAGACCTTTTCCATCAAGTATCTCACAATTCTTCCAAAAAAAATACCCTTTACCCATTTATAAAACTGTTCCAGCATTTTTGGTAATTGCAAAAGCACTTCCCACTCTCCATTACCAAATTCTGTATTTGTCAGCCAAAGGGGTGCTGATGCAAAATACCAGAAATTGGTTGGTTTTTGTAAAGGGTATTTCTTTGGAGTAGAAGCTTACAGTTATCAGGCCATAAAGCATAAGTTACTTCCCTCACCGAAGTCTATTGTCACGTGTTAGAGCAAGATGGCTGCCAGGGTTCAGGCTTCCTGGGTTCCTCTCTTCCCGGGGATCATTTCTCTCTGGGCTCAGCTCCTCTGTTTCCTCAACAAGGCCAGCTTAGACTATGAAGCTCTCTAGGCTTTGCCTCTCTCCACAAGGCCAGCTGTAGTCTATCAAGTAACCGGCTCTGTCTCTCTCCCTGGGGCTAGATTCTCTCCAAGCTCACCTGCTCTGCTCCTCTGTGTGCTTACTTCCTGGGCTCCAGCTCAAAACTCCCAACTCTGTCGTTTGCCATGTCTTTTCTCTGTGAGTCCCTGCCCACCAAGGGGTGGGGACTAAACACCCTACTGACATGGCCCAATCAAAGTCCCAATCATAATTTAATCAATTAAAAGTGATACCTCTGACAGACCAGTTTACAAACATAATCCAATCACTATTCTGGGAATTCATAAACAATGCCAAACTGCCACACAGGGTAACATTAAACCATATCAACCTAGATCATAATCAACTTGTTCAAAACCAAAGAAAGTGGTGAAAGCAGCTACGGAAAAAAAGACATTACGTATAGAGCAACAGAGATAAGAAATACTGCATATTTCTTTTCTAAAACATTGCAAGTTAGAAACCTTGGCATGACATCTTTAAAGTGCAAACGGGGGAAAAAATCCCATAAAAACCTTTTGACCTAGAATTCTATGCTCAGAAAAAATGAAGGTGAAAAATGACTTTCAGACAGAGAAAGGATGAGAGAATTTGTTGCCAGAAAACCTACTTTTGAAAAAAAATTTAAGGAAATTCTTTAAGCCAAAGGAAAATGATACCAAATAGAAACTTGGATCTACATAAAGAAATGAGCAACAACAGAAATAAATGTTTAAATTTCTTTAAAAGATAATTGCTTCAAGCAAGAACAACTGTATTGCAGGGTTTATAACACAAAAATAAAATGTATGGCAACTATAGTACAAAGGATGGGAGAGAAGAAATGAAAGTGTAGTTTTATGATTCTTGCATAATATATGACGTGTTCTCATTTGACCATGGATTTTGTATTGAAGTTGTATAACGTAAACTCTAGATCAACTACTAAAATAAATGAGATAGTTAAGCCAATAGTGGAGATAAAATTGAGTACCAAAAATAAGAGAAAACTAGGAAATGGGAAAAAGAAAAGGAAAAATAGAAAACTAGCAATATGAAGACTTAAACCCAACCCATATAGATAATCATATTAAATGTGTTTTGATTCAACACAATTTTGATAATGATTGGATGAAAAATCAAGACCAAACTATATTCAGTCTACAAGGAATTCATTTTGAATATAAAGACATAGTTAAAGGTAAAGGGTGGACAAAGCTATAGTATGCAAACACTAAACAATAGTAAACTATGGTAGCTATAATAATATCAGACTAAGTAAATGTTTTAGTTTGCCAAAGGGCTGCCAATTCAAAGTACCAGAAATCTGTTGGCTTTTATAATGGAGATTTATTTCGGGTACAGTTCCAAGCCCATGAAATGTGCAAATTGAGGTATCAGCAGAGATGCTTTTTCATCAAAGTCAGCTACTTTTGATCCTGGCATGTTGCCATGTGATGAAGCAAGATGGCTGCCATTCTCTGCAGAAGTCTGCCTTTTCCTCCAAAATCTACCATCTCTTGGAGTTCAGATGTGAGCAACCAGGCATAGGGCTTGTCTCTTTCTGGGCCTCAGCTCTTTGAGCCTTTCAGGGGCTTCTCTTTTCCTGCAGTCCTCTCTCACATGGCAGAATCAAACATGTTATCTCTCTTTTCCCGTGTCTGAGTGAGTCTATCTCTTTCTGTGTTTTCCTTCATATCAGACCCAGCAAGGGGGCAGAGACTCATCCTGAGTCATGCCTCACTGAAATAGTCCAATCAAAAGCCTTAGATCAATCTTATCAAGTAATCCAATCAAAAACCCCTCAGCTGAATTTAATGCAATCAAAGGTTTCTATACCCAGAGGAATAGATTTGTTTGCAAACAAACTTTTGTTTTGGGGATTTAAAAAATAATCTCAAACTTCCACAGTAGATTTCTGGACAAGATATAATACCAGTGGGGGCAGATGTGGCTCAAATGGTTGGGCGTCCATCTACCATATGGAGGGAACTGGGTTCGATCCCCGGGACCTCCCGGTAAAATAAAAATATATATATATAGAAGGCGCATGGGCTGCCAGGCTCTGTGTGCCGGTGAGCAGCCAGGCCCCGGAAGCCATGCAGCAAGATGATGATGTAACAGGAGAGAGACACAGGGGAGAGACAAGAGGAGATGCTTCGAAAGCTCTGAAAGCCAGGAACCGAGGTGGCGCAGGTGGCAGAACACCTCTTTCCTACATTGGAGGTCTGCAGGATCGAATCCTGGTGAAGACTGGATGAGAAGAGATGGCAGAATTGCCCAACAAATGGACACAAAACAGCAAATGGGGAAGGGTGGGTTGTTAAAATGGATAAAATAAATCTTTAGAAAAAAAAAAAAGATATATTACCAGGGATAAAGGGGGACATTCCATAATATTAAAAGTGTCAATTCATCTTGAAGACAACAATCCTAAACCTGTATTCACCACCACAATTGTAGCTGAAGATTTCAATACTGCTCACTCAGTAATTATTAGAAGTAAACAGAAACTCAGTAAAAATATAGATTTGAACAAATCAACCAATTTGACCCAATTCATATTTTTAACAGCTTTAGTCAGATAAAATTCACATAGATTAAATTGTGTCCCCCAATTTAGACAGGTTCTAATAGGACCTTTTGAAGATGTTATTTTGCCAATGTTTATAGCAACTTTTTTTCCATAATGATGCCAAACACCCCAAGTGTTCATTAATAGATGAATGGATAAATAAATGAGCAAAAGAAGCCAAACACAAAAGACAACTTAGTGCATAATTTTATTTATATGAAATTCTAGAAAAGGTAAAACTAATCTATAATGACAACAATGCAGTGATTGCCTAGACCTAAGAGCAGCTGACTGCAAAGGAAATTTTGTGGGTGATGAAGATGTTATACATCTTGACTGTAGTGGTGATTACGCGGTTTTATAATTTTCAAGACTCATCGAACTGTCCACCTAGACTGAGTACATTTTATTATATGTAAATTATTGTATTTTATTTTATGTCAATTAGACCTAAATAAAGTTTGTTAAAATATTTAGCAAGAAAAGGTGCAGAAAAATAAGCTCAAATGATTCAATTTTTATACAGTTTAAAAATGAAACACTGTATTTCAACTAATCTTTGGAGAAATAGGTAATAGAGAGATAAGACACATTACTAAAAAAACAAATGCAGTCAATTAAACTAACACCGGCCATCAATTTTAAGATGCATTCCCAATTCAGAGATTTTCCAAATGGTGGGGAATATGTGATTTAGAATCAATGAAATACAGTACTATATATCATTTGTGGATATATAATATATTTTAAAACTTTTAAAACATGGGGTACTAAGATGGCACTGAATTCATTATAGTGGCTACCATCTGGTAAGGGAATATAACTTCAAAAAAGTATCTGATGCCCAAATTATCATCTTTGTATACCATTTCCATAAAAGGACCCAGGATTTTGGCAGCAATTCCAGGTCTGTGCAAAATAAACAAAATTATCTTGGGATAAATTCTTTGACCAGAAAGCAAGAACATTATCTAAGATGATTAGAGTCATGTCAAAAGGACACAGTGGGGGAGTGGATGTGGCTCAAGTGGTTGAGTGCCCACCTCCCACACGGGAGGTCCCGGGTTTGGGTCCCAGTGCCTCCTGATAAAATAAAAACAAGCAAGCAAAACAAACAATGTGGCTCAGTGGTTGAGTGCTGGCTTCCCACACATGAGGTTCCAGTTTCAATCCCCGGCCCCCAGTAACTAAAGAAAAAAGGACACAGTGGCCAACTTAAAGGGTTACCATTGGGTAAGATAGGCCAATGGGCCAATGTGAGCCTCAATAAGAATAATGACCACAGTGTACAGAAACACATCAAATATACTTTTAAAAAAATCCATTCATTCCTAACAAAACTCCAAACACAGACAAAAACATTATTGGACAACTTTGCAAGTTTCTAGGGCACTAACTCATTTAATTATTCTAAAAATTGATAAGGGTTAAAATTCAAGTATTTATGAATTGTTTCAGTTATTTGTTGAGGCATCACTTAAAACAACAATCATCTATTTTGCTCATGAATCTGTTGGGAATTGAGGAAGGGCTTGATTGGACAATTTTTCTGCTCCATGCTGCATTGACTAAGGTCACTTTGGGAATATTCGGTTTGGCTTTTTTTTTTTTTTTTTTTTTAAAGATTTTATTTATTTATTCATTTATCCCCCCCTTGCTGCTTGTGCTCGCTGGGTCAGCCAACCACGCCGTGCGGGTGGGCCTGCCTTCACCAGGAGGCCCCGGGAACCGAACTGAATTCATTGATTGAGCCACAGCCGCTTCCCTTGGTTTGGCTTTATTCACATCTTGCAACTTATTGGGGATGGCGGGAAGGCTGGGGGTGAGAGGGTGGACTGTGTTGTCTGATAATGGGCCCCTACTGAAGTCTGCATCTTAATCTTTGGAACCTGTGTGTGTGTTACCTTACATGGCAAGACACTTTGCAGATGTAATTAAGTTAAAGATCCTGAGATGGGAATATTATCCTGGATTATCCAGGTGGACTCAGTGTAGTCACTGAGTGAGTGACTACAAGAGTGACTATAAGAGTGAGGCAGGAGGGTCAGAGTCAGGGAGTGATGTGGGACCCTCAGCCAAGGAATGAGAGCAGCATCTAGAAGCTAGAAAAGGTAAGGAAATGGGTTTTCACCTAGAGTCCACCCAGCTCTGCTGACCCATTTTGTATTCCTGACCTCCAGAAATGTAAAAGAATAAATCTGTGTTGTTTTAAGCCACTGAATTTGTGGCAATTTATTACAGCAGCAACAGGAAACTAATGCACAAGATGATCCTTACATGAATCAGATATTACGTTAGAGTTTGTAAAATGATTCTCTGATTCTTTTTCTATTAGCTTTCTTCTATAAAACATAGCCCCCCCTTATTTTTTAGAAAGTATCACTACAAAATCATGAATTTTTATACACCAAGTGTATTATAAAGAATTTCGGTTACTCTTACTGATGCTTAAATAGTCCCCAGTTTGGCCATTGGGACCCCTTTACTCTGACTTCTGTGACAAATTAAATACTAACATGATCCTCTCATTAGTCTTTGAGTGCCTCTGTGCTTTCTGATATAATAATATGTCCAAGGCTCATCTTGTCCATTTTCCTGTCTCAGACATGGAATCAGTCATTCCTTCAAGGAGCCCTGGTTTCTTTTAAGGGGAACGATGTTTAGAAACCAAGATATGGGCATCTTATAGAATTTTGACATTTTGTGTCTGAAAGAGAATGGCCATATTTACATATGCTTGGGATTTTGTATCATTTATTTAAAAGAACTGTGGGAGAACTAAATTTGGATTGTTTGCCTTTATTTCTGTTGACTTTAAAATAATGCACCCCTTCACTCCTTTAACACTCTTTGTGCTAACCCTGATTTATAGCACTTATCACCATCTGAAATTATAGTATATATAAATTTGTTTATTTGTTCATCTTTCCCACTAAGGAACAACTTAAAAAAAAAAGATTTATTTTTATTTATTTATTTCTACCCCCTCCTCCTTGTTTGCACTTGCTGTCTACTCTCTGTCCGTCTTCTTTTTTTTTTTTTTTTAGGAGGCACTGGGAACCAAA
The DNA here is from genome assembly GCA_026826555.1 of Tolypeutes matacus. NCBI lineage: Eukaryota > Metazoa > Chordata > Mammalia > Cingulata > Chlamyphoridae > Tolypeutes > Tolypeutes matacus. Next base: position 37,812,113 of record JAKSZT010053929.1, on the reverse strand, counting down.
CCCGGGACCTCCCATGTGAGAGGGAAGCACCCAATCACTTAAGCCACCTCCACTCCCTGCTTGTTGTGGCTCATGTTTCCTTGCTGTGTTATCTCACTTCATCAGCTTGTTGCGTCAGTTTGCCGTGCCAGCCCATCAGGCCAGCTCGCTGTCTTGATCATCTTTCTTAGGAGGCACTGGGAACTGAAACCAGGACTTCCCATGTGGTAGGCAGGTGCCCAGCAGCTTGAGCCCCATCAGCTTCCCTAAGGCAGAACTTTATCTTGCTCACCTTGTACCCCAGGGACTAGAACAATATGTGGTGCATAGCTGAAGCTCAGTAAATATTAATCGAATTAATAAATGAATGAGTGAACCCCACTACTGTTCTGCTTCCTGGCTTACATGATAGTAGTATTTCCCTTTTTCTTTTAATTTCATGCCTTGGCAAGTGCTGGATGTGATTTCTCTTATCAGGTAAAGTTCCCCTCTCAAGAAATATATGATATTATTGGATAAATGACTTTATTTTAATGGTCCTTTAGATGTATTTATTCTAGATACCACAGGGTGGAGCTAATTGTTTATGGAATCTAAATACTAGGATTGGTAGTAAGCTTGATAGGATCTGGAGCCACCCACTGAGGAATGGGAGGATTGTATTACTTACCAACAGATATTTATAGATATATTATAGGACATTGCTCCATAAACAAGTTTTATGGACAGAATTTTTCATTGTTAACAATGTTAAGTACATGGGCTGAATAGAAAACTTTTATTCACATCTCTTCTCTGGTTGCTAGTACCAGAGATTATATAATTCAGTACCTCTGTAATTACCCTATCCTCAGAAGGATTTTTCTGTATCATGTGCTGTATCAGTCTGGATAAGGTAGATTATGATGCAGTAACAAACAAGCTCCAAATCTCAGTGGATTGACAACAATTTCTTGTTCATGCTACATCATGTCCAATATTGGACAACTTTGGACTATGCTTGGTTATGACGTTGTCCTCCTTCCAGACACAGGCTAGTGGGCAGCTACTACCTAGTACCATGGAAAATGAAAAATAGAACTCTGAGCATCTCACATGAGCAGTCAAGTGTTCATATGCAACTCATTGGCCAGAACATGGCCTTACCCAACCTCAGGGAGCCAGGAAGTGTAATTCTACCATGTGCCTGGAAGGGAGAATAAGAAGTATTTGGTGAACAGCAATAATGATGGTCACATGCAGAAAGTAACTGTTTCCCTTTTGTTTTAATCCTAGGAATGTCCACCCTTGAGTCAGTCAAAACCTATTATTACACTGGAGAGATTGCTCATATGAGAAAGAGGGACTTTTCAGACTGTTGGGAAGACTATTATTAGCTGAGAATGATTGACCACTCTGCTATAGGAGCCTGAAGATGAGGGCTCCATTATACACCGATGACTGCAAATGTCTTAAATAAGTTTTAAATGAAAAGGCCATAGCAAACTTTAGTTCCATTCTCTTGGTTTGACAAAGTCTGCCAGGGTGTACCAAAGCTCCCTTTAAATTAATATGAATCCAAAGTTGGTCATTTCAGAACATATGTAATTTCAATCTTATTATAAACTGTTCATTGTTTGAAAATAAAGTTTCAAGACCCAGCTAAAATAAGACCTTATGAGTCTGCTTGAGCCTGGTCATTCAATCTTGCAATTTGGACAGATTATGCAAAATGGCTGGTGTAACAGTAGGATTAGGTCGGGCTTCAGAAAATAGAAACCCTTAAAAACGATGGCTTAAATATTATAAAATTTGATTTCTCTTACACATAACAGAAGTCTGGTGATGTGCTGCTTTGGGAGGGTATGCCAGCTCCACAAAGTCTTCAGGGATCCAGGCTCCTTCCAATCAGCACTCTGCCTTCCTTTGGGAGTGACCCTAGTCCTCATAGTACAAAATGGCTGATCCATATTGCAGAGCACAGAATGGAGGAAAGGAAAGAATGGGGAATGCTGTCTTTTAAGGTGCATTCCCAGAAGTTACTCAAAATTCTTCTCGTGTAATTTTGGTGGAGGCTGGGAAATGTCTTTTACCTGGGCACATTTTGTTGTCTCAAATAAAACTAGGGTTCTAAGACTAAGGAAAAGGGGAAGAATGGATATTGGTATAGGCAACTACAAATTTGCCCTAACTGCGTTACTTGAGACATGAACCAGTGCAGACCCTGGCAAATATCTGACAGGCTTGCTTTTCCCAACTTCACTAGCTAACCATCAGCTTTTAAAGACCCCACACTGGTTTCTAGCTAGGGACTAGTAACAATTGTAAACATTGTCCAGCTGATTTTTAAAACTAGTGAAATAGAGCAACCAGGGAAGACTTTCTGATTCTAGGACTGTTTAAGGATTGCTCCAACGATATGTCCAGCTCTCCGATGGCTCATTTCCTCTTATTTACTCTGCACTTATGTTCCTACATACAGGATATAACTTATCCCATATACAAAAACCAAAACCTCTTCCTACTCTCACAGCATTTTATGAACCAACCAGTTTACTTAATTTGCTTGCTTAATAAATTGCAGGTCTGGCTCACTTGAGCCAGTGCTTGTAAGTGAGAAGTAGGCATGGTTATCCTACTCCTGCAATACAGTTTGCCTTCATGTGAAGAAATCCAAGGAATGGTAGAAGAATTAGATGATCAGTTCATTTAATGAACGTTTCCTTAGCCTCGGACTTTGTGCATGTGGAGTGGCTATGGGTAAAGCTATATGGGTTTAACAGAGCTCCCTGCCTGCCTGCTCTCCCTTCCCCATCCTGGCTCTGTTGTTTCTCACAATGTGAGAAACACTGTCTCCTGATCAAGGCAGTCAAAAAGCTCCAATAGAGCAAAACAGGATTGTGCTCTTCTCTCCCTCTTTTTAAACTTCCTTCTTGTGATACCCCATCTGGACAAGCGCATACACTACTCTGAACAGGAAGACACAATATGTTTTTATTTCAAAACAGAAGTAAAATGGTGAGGGAACTTTAAAACTGATTTAATCTAATACCATACAATGAATAACATTTTAGTTATCTTCAATACTTTGAACAATAGTTTTTCTTAGGGAGCACACCAAGAAGTAGCGTTGACCAAATCAAGACACCCTATGGGGTTTTACTGGAATTTTAGCAACCCTCCATTTATCCCCATCCCACTACTCTCTAACCTCTCATTCTTTCTGTTCCTAAGTCACATCAAGGTCATCTTTCCCATAGGACCTTTACAGGACCTGCTTTCTTGGCCACCTGTACTCTTTGGTCATATCTTCAATGGCTTGTCCCTTCTTGTCATTCAGGTTCCAGTTTAAATGCCACCTCCTTAAAGAAGACTTTTCTGACCATCCAATCTAAAGCAGCCCCAATCCCATCTCTCCCTATCCCATCACCCTGTTTTATTATCGTCTAATAGTTTCTTTGTTTATTATCTGCCCACTTCCAGTCATTTTAGAATGGGGGCTTCCAGTTTCCAATCACCACCTCACCATTTCTAGCAAAATATTATTCTTCACTGGCACTCAGTTTAGGGCAGAGTTTTTAAATCTTGGCACTGCTGACATTTGGCCCGTATATTCCTTTGTTGAGAGGGGACTGTCCTATACATTGTAGGATATTTAGCAAACCCCCTGGACTCTACCAACTAAATGCTCCCCTAGTTGTGACAGCCAAAAATGTCTCTAGACATAGACATTGTCCAAATGTCCCCTGGAGGACAAAATCATCTGCAGTTGAGAACTGCTGGCTTAAGCAGTTGGTTGCTGTGCTGCTGCTTCGGTATTCAGGAGGCAATACTGCCTTAGAACAATAATAGCTATCATTTATTGAAAGCCTACCAAGTAGTGGGTACTGTTCTAGGGACTTTACACGTAGTAGCCCATTTAATCCCTACAACAACTTTTGTAATATGTATTATTATAATTCTCATTTTCCAGGTAGGGAAATTGTGACACAGAATAATTAATAAAATTGCCTGAGTTCACACCGTTTGTAAATAGTGAAGTCCAGGATTCAAATTGGACACTAGACTCCAGAACTCTTGCACACTTTTACCCTCTGTACTTACAGAAGGTGGGCACTGCTGTTGGAATCTCTTGGCGCTGCTGCCGGTGGCAGAGGTGGACGTCAGATTCCTCGCTCCCTCTCACAGCCATTCATTCAGAGTGACCTTGGGCAAGTTACAACCGTCCTCTCCAACCCTCAGTTACTTCTGCAAATAATAACAGCAACAATGACAACAAATAACACTCCATGCCAAGTTGCTGGAGGAATTCATTATAACAGCTTATGTGAAAATACTTAGCCAGGTTTCTGGCACATAGTAATTTCTCCACTCATTTTCACTCTCTTTGCTTTCCACTTGGCTCCAGGCTCCTACAGCACGGAAGGCAGGTCCTAAAGACTTTAGCCAGACATACCTATTGGGAAATCAGACCTGTAAGCATTCTGTAGGGTTTTTGTTGTTGTGGACCAGTAGGGTAGAAAGCAGACCCTTTAGAATCAGTCTGTCAAGCTGGCATCTTGTCCTCCTTGCAAATGACCAACAGCAGAAGCCATCAGCACTTTTCCTTTAAGCCAATCGCTCCATTTCTTGATTTGAGTCAGTTAATTACCTGACCTCTCAGTTTCTAACTTGGCCAATTAAATGAGTTTTTGGGTGAATAGTATGAACCTGTTGGCCAGTAGGGGATGCCCTTCACTAACACAGCTGAGTTGGTGCCCAAGCCAGCTGAGCCTCATCAAAAATTGGGTTCTTTTGAAAAGTTTGCTTAGAACAGGGGTTCTAAATTGGAGGGGGGCGGGAGAGCCATAAATCTCCATGTATAGAATTCTGTGAACTTGGATGGGGGAAATACTGTGTTTATTTTCACTAAACTCTAACTGAAATTTAGCATTTTCTTCAATTGTGAAAGTAGGCAACAAATTGCAGATCCTATTGCAGTTGTTGCAGAAATCTCGAATGTTGTTTATGTCCCCCATTACTTCAAAATTACAGTAGCTACAGGACCTGCCTCTAGAGCTTGTTGTTTAATGCATTAATAAAGAAGCACTATTTCATTACTCCAAAAAGAAAAATTCCACACCCCTCAGTATGCCGTCTAGCCCTACATAACCACTAATCAAGTTTCATCTTTATAAATTGATTTATATTTACATTTTATATAAATGGAATCATACAATATGTTACACAATATATCTAGCTCAATGAAGTAGTTCTAAAATTTTTTGTGATGATGAATGCACAGCATGGGTTGTGAACATATCTCAATAAAACTGCTCAATAAATAAATAAATAAATAAATAAATAAATAAATGTGCAAGAATACTCAGAAATAGCATAGCTAGAGAGAGATTGGGAAGTGAATAATTTTCCTGTTTGTCTGATTTTTGTTTATTATTATTATTGAAATAATGAAAATGCTCTAATAATGATTGAAGTGATGAATGTGCAACTATGTGATTATACCAAATACCATTGATTGTACACTTTGGATGAATTGTATGTTGCTGGTATTTTAAAAATTCTCTTTTAATGTCATTGGTGTGCTTTGTAATCTCATGTATTTTATTTCATTCATTTAAAAATATTATTATGAGAAAGGACTCCTGGACTTCACCAGACTGCCAAAAAAGGGTTAAGAACCCTCGGCCGAGGATCTACTTGGAGAGTCTCCAGAAAAAAGAAGTGAGTCTTCAAAGGAATCTTTGTACTCAATGATTTTTAGTCATGACTCAGCTCTTGCCTTTCCTTCTTTTCATTGACATAAACATGTATCACACTTACACTAAAACTATTAGCCACAATGCTTGGCAATGTACAGTTTACAGCATCAGAACGAAATTTTGGTGTACATTGACTGACTTGCCAGACCTAAATTTTAGAACATGCAGGATGTCTGTCATCCTGGCTGTTGGAAGGAAGGGGCCCAGCTTTTCCAGCTGTCTTTGACTTCACATTTTGTTGTGTTTGGTTCATTTTCAGGGCTCAGGAATCTTCTAAAATCATAGGAGCTTTTCTTCACGCTCAAGACTGAAATTCACTTACATTTTTATTAGGCCTCAGCTTTCTAGGGGTGTTGCTTCTAGAATTTATTCTTGTTCTACTCTAAATACCTACAAAGGAAGGGAGAAATGGGAACATATACACAGTTTCTTTCTCCAGATTCTTCTGGTGGGTTTTTTTTTTTTTTTTCCTACTTACTTTAGGGAAGTGAGGCCACACTGAGGAGACTGGGTTGAGGTATCCAGTTTGCCTGACCAACCCTGAGAGTTTAACTCAGGCCTTGGCTGCTGAGGGCACAGGAGTTGAGGAAGCCCAGAGCATGATAGCACTTTCTTCTTGTTCTTTCTGAATCTCCAGTTTTCTCTCAGCGGGGTCTCTATGCTGCCCCTTCCACACTACTCCTCAGGCCAGCTGCTTCATCCCCAAATCAAACCTTTTACTTCCATTCCCTATAAAAATAGCAACTACCCTCTCTATTTATTAGACATACAAGTACTGTATGAGGTACTTAAACAGCATCATCATTTAACCTCCTAACCAGACAATAGATTGGTATTGTTTCCTCCATTTGTCAAATGAAGAAACTGAGGCTTAAGGATGCTCAGTGCCTGTATTGATTTGCACAGCCAGAAGAGGCGCTAGGATTTGAACCCTGGTCTAACTAACCCCCACCATGCTTTCCACCTCCCTTCAGTAGTGTTGGATTCAATTATTATTGACCTTGATTGTTGATTAAAGTAATTCATATCCAAGTGTGAGGGGGACATTGGGAAATCCTGTGGTAGTTGTGTTATAAAGAGGAGTATAGAATTCTTAATGGGCTTCTAATCGATCTGGGGAAGGGAAGGGTAGAAATAGGAGCATCTGCCCACCCTCTTTCTGCTTATGAACTTGTGAAATAAATTATATAGGATCTGCACTTCAGTACTATTCCTTGGGAAGGTTTATTCTCCTCTGCTCACTTTCATTCCTATTCAAATTACTTTAGGAGGTTCTACAGAGTTCCAAAATTGGGTATTAAGATCTCTCTCTGAGGCAGGCCTTTTGGCATTACAGTAAATCATCTACTTCCTAGAAAATTAAGGTCTGAAGGCATTGGAATTTTGTATAAGCCCTAAATGACACTATAACAATGCCAGCTAAAGTCACCTGTTGGTGGAGAACAGAGAAGACTTGCTTTTTGACCAAGTGCACAATTCTTTTTTCCCTAAAGAATAGGGTGCCTGTCCTTATAAAATCACTCTGTCCCTGTGGTTCTTGCACATACTGCCTTTTTCCATCCACCCAGACCTGCGGTGTGGTGTGTAGGGCCTGGAGATGGTAAACAGCCATGGGCCATGGGTGGTATCAGCATGGTGCATGGCTGGCCTGTGACTTTCTGGGGTGATGCCGTCAGGGATTCAATGGTGTCAGGTCACTTGGCTGAGGGACCAGCAGTTTATCAATGTTCCATATCCTTGGCTTGTCAAGAGTTACAAGGTTACACACTGACAGGCAAGATTTTATTTAAAAAACAGGATTTCTGAGACTAGATCAATTTTAGTCTTGGCAGTCCTGATACTGTCACTTTAGGTAAAACTCATCACAAGTTCAAATCCCAGCTCAGTTCTTACTAGTTGGGTATCCTCAGGCAAGTTCTTGAGTTTCCTTGGGCTCTGGAGCTTTTCACTGTGACAACACTAACCCATCTCAAAGGTTTGTGGATAACGGCAGATAATTTAAAAGTCAGATAGGAAATAAAAATGGGAAAAAGAAAAATGGATGTTATCCCCTCCCCAGCTTAATATTAAGGGTTATAGTCAGCTGTGGATACAGCCGCACAGCTACTTGCCAAAAGCAAAAAACATATTATCCTAAATGAGTTATTTTTTTTTTAAGCTGTCGATTGCCTTCCTTTTATTTCCCATATAATTCCTAACAGGAAAAGAGACGAGGGAGAAAGAAACCTATGTTGGGTTGGCAATTTTTGTATTTATGTACAAGATGGTTTTATTATCAATCTCATGAAGTCAAAGCATCTGTAAAGATGTAAGAGTCTTTATTTTAATCGTGCTTTAGCCAGACCCCATGAGTTCTTTTCTATTAGAATTCTAGTATTTTGCAGAAGCAGCCTTCAATGCCAGCTAGTCCAACTTCCTCACTTGAAGGAAATAGAGGGCCAGAGAGTATCACAGCGTCTGCAGTCATCTGTGAAATGGGAGTAAAGTCCTGACCTCAGGTGGTTATTGTGTATTTTAAGGATGTGGAACAGTGCCCAGCATGTGACAAGCCCCATGGAAGTGTTTGAGAGGTAGCAAAGCTTGGTAATGAAAAGCCAATCTTGAGAGTCAGACTGTAGTTCATATCCTGGCCTCATTATTATTATTATTATTATTATTATTTTAGGAGGTACCAGAGATTGTACATGGAAGCAGGTGCTCAACCACTGAGCTACATCTGCTCCCAGCCTCTTATTATTTTGTGATCATGGGGCAGTTACTTAATGTCTTTTTCCCTTGTAGAGTTTTCAAGAGAGTTAAATTAGTTAATATATGTAAAACACTTAGATTAGTGCCTGGCCCATGGTACGCGATATACAGGAATTAACTCTCATTACTGGTATTTTAAAAGAGATTACATGTCTTATGTAAGATTGTTCATTTGGTTAGTGGCAGAACTGGAAAAAATAAAAAATTTTGGCCCCTAATCCTGTGTACTCTCCAGCAAACCAATCTACGTCTTCAAGGAAACCAGTCACAGGTACGCACGGTGTCCATTTCTAGCTTCTTTAAGGCCATTTCTGACTCCTATGATTATGATAGAGCTAATTTTGTTTATTTCATGCCCCAGGACGAGCGAAGTTTGCAGCACAGTGTAATCGGGTAGCTCAATAAGCTATACATATGCCCCTGGGACTGAGAAAGACGCTTGGCCAGATGCCTCCATTAGGGGGCGCTAAATGGAGACATGAAAGCTGAAGGAGGCAGAACTAACTGCTTGTTTGCTTTCTGTTCCTGTCAGCGTTGCTCAGCAGTGGCCCTTCATCCTGCCAGAGGCAGCCGAATCCAGTTTGCTCTTTTCCTAAACTTCCGCCGTCATCCCCTTGTCAGAGGTATGAATCCATTCTCTGAGATGCTGAGGCACCCGCACCAGCCACGCTCTCCTCCAAGCCTCTAAAATGTTATAATCCCGACCCTTCCCTTTGTTTCCCATCCCTTTGCTATGCCTGCTTTCTGAGTCATTGCCGCTGTAAGACTTAAGAGGCCCCTTTTTGCCTTTTCAACTCCCCCCCCCCCCCACACACACACACTGGTCAAATTGTCATACTTCCCTCCAATTCTTTCATTTTTTCCCTCTTTGCTCTTGATATAATTTATGCTGGGTACAGAGTAGATACTCAGTAAGTGGCAGCTATTATTAATACCACACCAGAACTTCACTGCCTGGTTCTCCGTGAGAACCAAGCCCTAGGATAATAAGGCATCAATGAGTTTATTGTAAGATGCTTTTGAGTACTTTATTAAATCATTTATGCCTCTTACCACAAAGTACAGTGAGAGGCATTAAGGGAAAACACAAAAATGTACAAGATATCATCCCTGTCCTTAAATTGCTTATGATCTAGTTGGGGTCCTCTCCCTGACAGTTAAGCAGTACCAAATGAATATGAAAGGCAGTACATGCTGGAAGATTTCAGAACAGAAGGAAATTACTTTCAACTGGGGAAGCCAGCAAAGACTTCACAAAGGGGATAGAATTTGAACTGAACTTTAAGAATGGATTGGACTTGGAAAGAAGAATAGAAAAGCCAGAGAGAGCATTAAGAGGTCTTAATCTATGTGTTCTAGATTCTCTATTACAATGAAACACTATTTTCTGTATCTTAGAGCAGGATTACACAAAATGCAATATGAGGTAGTTCCAAGAAGGAAAATATCTTTTTATCCAGTCTAAATTGGAATGTTTCTGTAATGCCATGTCCAAGAGGCTATAAAATTTTCTTTATCCTTTCTAAGGCTCTGATAATTATTCCATTGTCCCACTCTCCCATTCAACACTGCTCAAGGCCCTTCTCCGCACCTCAGAAAACCCAAACCCTCCCCCAACAAACGAACAAACAACATTTAAAATTTATGTTTTTTATTCACCTGAAATTTGCAGACCCTGGCCTTGCATTCAGAGTCATGCAGCCCTGTTGCATTATCAGCTGTAATCCCCTTAGATTTTTTCTTAACATCTCAATGAAATTCTCTCATAAATCCCCTTCTTTGCTGACCAAGTGCTGTGCAGTTGCTGATTTTGCAAGATACGTACTAATGTAAAGTATGTCTCCTTTGAGTCTCTTTATCACTTGGTTGCTCTCTGATCCACCTTCTCCATATTTATATCCTTATCAGAGCCACACACAGTATTTCAGATGAGCCTCAGAATTCTTCCTGCCACGCCAGAATATTGACTGTAATGTGATAACCTATCTCAAAATTGGTATGGAGGATTCTTTTTTTCATTGGGGTTCAAATTCCAGAATATATTTTTGCAGATGAGAGTTTTTACAAAGAGTTGTGTCAAATGCTTTCTGGAAAGATGTTTAAATTATTTGGATAGGCTGCTTCATCCATTAACTCTTCCCTTTGCAGTTTAACCTCACAGGTTTGCAAGACAGTTTTCCCACTGAAAATTTGTGTTGATTTCTTTGTAATTAAACATAACTTTTTTTTTTTCAGAGGTTCTTAGATTCAAGCTGTGGCTTAAAGCTTCCAAACACTTCCCCCCTACTGTTGAAATCATGAAATCCGTGGTCTCCCAGATCTTTTCTAAAAGTCTCTCTCAACAGAGAAGAAGACTTCACAGCTTCTGTCCTATTCAGCTGTTGCCACTGATAATTTCAAAGACATATTCACAGAATCTTCTCTGCATCAGGCAGCTGTTATGTGGTTACTGAGTGTTTGTGTGAGCATTTGTGGCTCCATATCACCTTTCAAGTTTCCAGTTGCACATAGGATTGTCTGTTGGAGAAAGAGTTTGTGTTTTTCTCCAGTGCAGCGTGTTTCCTGTTTTCCTTGGGAGGGCTCTGTACGGTAATCATTTTTTCCATTCCAAGTTCCTTCTAGGTTGATTTACTTAACTGTTTTGAAGCCTTCAGTGTGTCTAAATCTGCATTTCTGCAATTCAACTTTGGCATTTCTTTCATACGGTTAGAGTACACTTCACAACTGTCTAACCCCTATTAGTTCTCTCTACTCGATTTATCTCATCCCAGGCCACCTCCTTCCAGACCTGAGACCTGAAACCTCAGTTTTGCTTTTCTAGTACTTGGATTGATGTCAAGATGATTTATAAAGCACTCTTATCCCAGTGCCATGGGCCAACGATACCATCAGTTTAGCAGCTTCTGAACTGCATATCTGGACTTGGCTATTGATTAAGGCCACTACCAGCTGCAGCTCATTCCACATGCTCCATCCAGCAGGCCCTGGTTTGCAAGCCTGCCATTTACGACAAGCATCATTTCAGTCTTCATTGCACGACATGCCTTTGGCACTTTTTAAATTTACATTCAGAGACTGCAGTCACCCATAATTAAATTCTGTCACTGTTGCATGAAGTACTTTACCTAGTCATATTTAATTCACTTCCTTTTTCTTTTGGAAATCTCCAGTGAGCTTCAGGCTTCATCCTGTAGATCTTTTCTCTGCTTCTGAAGCTAAAGCTAGATTGATTACACATTCTGCCCTTTGAATACTTTATGCTAGCCCTCAAACCAGGAATAAAAAACAACCTATTACCAATCTAGTTTTCTTCTTTTTTCTTTATACCCCCAAAATTTCAGATCTCTGTAATTCACCTGAAGATGGTGAGTGTTCCTCTAGACCAGTGGTTCTCAACCAGGACAATATTGCCCCTCAGGGGACACTTGGCAATTTCTAGAGATATTTTCAGTTGTTTACAATTGGAGGTTGGGCATCTCATGGTTAGAGGCCAGGGATACTGCTAAACATCTCATGGGGCACATGGCAGAACCCCTCAGCAAAAAATCACCCTGCTCAAAATTTCAATAGTGTCAAAGTTGAGAAACCTTGCACTAGACCAAATGATTACAGATATGCTTAAATGTGTTGATAATGTATCTCTACATGTACCTTCCCAGGTCCCTGATACCTGTTCACTGGGTTCAGAGCAAGGTCAAAGACTATCCGTTGGTAAAAGAACCATATTTTCAATTTCATCTTTTTTAGGACTTTGCATCTGAATGGTTATGGTTGTGGGTTCAGAGCTCAAATTTGCTATTAATCCTTGCTACCTTTTTAAATTTAGTTACACATAATTCTTTGGACTAGAAAAGAAATAATGCAGCTGGTATATTTCATCCACTCTTCATTCATTCATTCACAAATATTTCTTGGGTGCCTAATACGACAGGCACTGTGCTGGGTGCTGGGGAACAGCAATGAACCGAATAGGCTTGCTTTTCATACTTTTAGATCCTACATTTTAGTCAGGAAGACTGAAAGGTTCCGATAAACAAATAAATTATATAATGATTAAAAATTAAGAAAAGTGTTAGGAAGAAAACAGAGTGTGGTGGTAAAGAATAATGGGAGCAGATGTAGCTCAGTGGTTGAGTGCCTGCTTCCCATGTACAAGGTCCTGGGTTCAATCCCTGCTACCTCCTCAAAAAAATAAAGTAAATTAATGGAGGAAGGAGGAAGGAGGATAGGAGATGGTTCTTACTTTAGATAGGGAGGTCAGAGAAGACCTCTCTGAGGAGGTGAGGTCGGGGCTGAAGAGGATCCAGTCATGAAAGACAGGGCCTGAGGGGAGAACATGTGCACAAGTCCCTAGGCCAGCTCAGTTTGTGGAGGTGCTGGTGATGCCAGCTCAGTGATAGGAGGGAAAGTGGGACTCTCTGAAGGCAGGGAGGAAGAGGCTGCCTTGTGCAAATCATTTAAAGCCATGGAAAACAGTGTAGATTTTATTCTAAGTGAGATGGGGCTTCCCCCACCCTCATAATCTCCATTAGTCCTTTCTCCCCTCATTCTTTAATTGCTATTTCCTCAATCTCTTAGATAAGTGACACACAACACAGTTTCCAGTCTCTCTTCCAACTTATATGGAAATTCTGAAACTGCCTTTGCGCACGCATGGGAAGCTTGAGTAGGGCAGTGATGTCATCTGATTAGCATTTTAAAAGATCATCTGGTTGATGTGAGGAAAATGCAGGGGGAGAAGAGAAAAGATAAGGAGGCTGGAACTGGCTGTTGCAGTTTAAGTTTGGGCTAGACTAGTGGCATTGGAGATGGAGGGAAGTAGGTGACTTTGAGAGAGCTGCCTATCTACAAGTCTTGCCAAGCGATTGAATTTGGAGGGAGTTAAGGAAAGGGAGGAATCATCTCATGCCTGTACCATCAAATTACTCAATGAAGGAATCAAAAAGACTTTGAGCCACGTATTATCCACAAACATCAGTCCAGAACCCCTCTGTATTCTCTTTTTTCCTTTGAGGGACCAGGGCTGGGGATTGAACCCAGGACCTCGTGTGTGGGAAGCTGGTGCTCAACCACTGAGCCACATCAGCCTCCCTGAGTTGGTTTTTCCATTTGTTTTTGCTTTTTTGTTTTTTTCAGGAGGCACCAGGAACCAAACCTGGGACCTTCCATGTGGGAAGCAGGCACTCAACTGCTTGAGCCACATCCCCTTCCCCCTCTGGATTCTTACTACTGGTTCTCCCCCAAGCAACTTATACCTGAAGGTGGAAGGGAAGAGGAGTGGGATTATTCATTTAGATATAAACTCTGACCAAGTGATTTCCCATGACCTAAGCTAGGGAGATAGCATTCAAGAAGGCAGGAGGCAAAGAAGGGTGTGATAGAGGAGGTGGGAGTATAAGTTATGCAAAGAACAAGAATGCAGCTCTCCTCATCAGAGGCACTGTGGATGGCCCAGGGTGGACAGGTTCTACCTGCCTTCAAAGTCAAAAAATCCATCTCTGCTTCCCTTTACTTCTCAGGCTGGGCTTCCAAAGAAGATGTCTAGGGAGCTATAGAGACATGGAGGCAAAGAGTTGCCCTATCTACCAGCTCCCCAGGAACAACAATGGTCTCTTGTTTCCCACCTCACCATGGATGGTGGGGCAGTCCCGTTTCTAGCCCTCCTAGAATACTCGGCATGTATCTCACTCAGTAACTCACAGAAAAATAAATGCAGAGCATTTTGATTGTAGCCCCATTCCCCATAATTTAAGCACACCAGCATTGGGTCAGAGCTCTTACTACGGTATAAATTCTTTTTTTTTTTTGCCAGAATAGTCTAGAATCTATCAACTTGTACTTAGAACAAAAGAGAAAATACTTCAATCCCAGACTTCAAGTCTGAGAGTGTACTTTGCTCTGAACTCTGGGGAGTCAGCTATTATGTTCCTTGGGTAATCTAAACATGACCTTTCCAAATGTTTTCAACTAGAGAAAATTGTTTCAATCTCTTTCACCAGAGGAACATATCCTTTTATTATTTTCTTTATTGTTTCTGAGATGTATGAGGTTTCCTAAGTGCTCAAAGTGGTTCTTTGGAAATCAAGTCAGACCATTCGCATTGGTGTTACATCCTTTTCATCCAAATGAGACTGCTCTTATTCCTCCTTGGCTCTGATCTTAACTGGAACTTGTGTAAATGTCTTCAAATTCTTCCCCCAGTCTGCCCTACCGGATTTGGTTACTTGGTCTACCTTGGAGATAAGGAGTAACAGGTATCAGCATGAATGGTGGTGGGGTGGCTGGCAGACCCAATCAAGAGGAACCTCCTTTGCTGACACCAAACTCATGACTGATTGAGAATTGGTTCTACCAGATTCTGGCCCATGCACAGGAGTTCTTTGGAAAAACAACCCAAACAGTTATCCAAATATATATACATCTTACTATTAATGTAGGTACATCTAGTAATAAATATACTTCCTATTTCCAATAATGGGTCCATGGAATGTGCAAATAAAGTGGGATAAAATAAATGTTTTTTAAACTCACAGGAGCCTGAAGTCACTCTGTTTCTAAGGAGAAATGAGGGAAAGAGCAAAAATAAAGGAGAAAGTAGGGCAAGAAATGTAACCAGTGAAAAATCAACAATGACAGAGGTGGCAGTGGTGATGATTAAAGGACTTTTGAGGACAGGAATATTTAAAATTGAAATTTAAAGTTGTTTGTTTTGTACTGCTATGGTGTAAACCCTCTGTCACTCCCCTACCTGCCTCTTCTTCATCCCCACAACTGCCCCAACACTTTAAGAATGTCTGCTCTATCCTCAAATGCCTGGTCAGTTGGTTTTTGGGGCCAATAAGAAAAGGCAAGCTGAGCTTCACATCTGGGTCACATTAGAGCCGAAAGCTAAGAACAGTTGCTTGAGATGAGATGGGAATGAGATGGAAAATTTAACAGGAGCAGCAAATTAGAACCAGAGGTGCTCTTAAGAACATGAGATCCCAGGAATTCACAAACATCCCAAGGAGGGCATTGGACTTATGTAGGAAAAGGAGTTCCTGTCAGCTGTATGTAAATCTTAAAGAATGGGTACTTCATCTGATAGCTGAGTTACAGAATGTTCAATGACTGTAAAGGTGGAACCAGACATCTGAAGAATCCACATGTTAATTGACGGGTGAAGCACAAACGAGCCATTCATTCATTATTCAATAAATATTGAGCGAGTGCTCATGTGCCAGATCTAGTAGAATATAATGATGGACAAGACAGACACGGTCCCTGACTTTATGGAGTTTATATTAGCATGGAGAGGGTGGATAAGGGAAAAGGTGAGGATAGATGATGAATATTTAAATAAATAAATGACCAAAATAACTATAGATTCTCTTCAATGTTAATAACGGGATACTGTGATAGAAAATTTCAAGGTGGGCTGTTTAAGTAGGGTAGTCAATGAGAGTCTTTTGAAGAAGTGGCATTTAAGCTAAAGCCTAAAGGCTGAGAAAGAACTCTTCACACAGAAAGTATGGGGAAGGACACTCCAGGCAGAAAAAGCAGCAAGTGCAAAGGTTCTGTGGTGGAAAATCCCAGGAACTCATGGAAGACCAATGACTAGAACTTAATGAGAAGGTTGGCAAGGGGCATGAGATGAAGATGAAGTCCAAGGCCTTGTTGGCCAATGTTGGAGTTCAGATTTCCTTTTAAGCCTAATGGGAAGCCTCTGAAGGATTTTAAACAGAGGAGTGAGATCATCTGATACTATAAAGAGGGAAAATTGGCAAGGAACAAAAATGGAAACATCAAGAGAAGAAGAGAGGCTATTTCAGGCATCCAGGTGAGAGAGGATCAGAATGATAGACATGGAGTTGAAGAGCTGTGGTCACTGGGGAATATGGTTTGGAAGTATAAAGTATAATTAATCAGATTTGGTGATGGGTTGAATGTGAGAAATGAGGAAAATTAAGGGAATCACTCATTCAACAAATAAATATCAAGTGCCTACTATGTCTCAACCACTGTTCTAGTTGATTGAGATACATCAACAATGAAAAGAGACAAAGATCCCTGCCCTTATGGAGCTTACATTTATCATCCATCATTGGCTTGAGCAATTAAGTGGATGGATTTGTGAGGTCTTTTTCTTAGTCAAGAAAAACTGGGAAAGAAACAAGGGTAGAAGGGAATCAAAAGTTCCATTTTGATGAGACATCCAATGGAGAATTTTAGAAGTCGGTTGAATATTGGAGTCTGGACCTCAGAAGAAAGAACTGAGGAATAGTTGTGAATTGGGGAGTAATCAGCACATAAATGATATTTCAAGGTTTTTAAGCCCATGAGAAT
This sequence comes from Tolypeutes matacus, assembly GCA_026826555.1. Taxonomy (NCBI): domain Eukaryota; kingdom Metazoa; phylum Chordata; class Mammalia; order Cingulata; family Chlamyphoridae; genus Tolypeutes; species Tolypeutes matacus. The sequence continues at coordinate 37,795,320 of JAKSZT010053929.1, read as the reverse complement.
GGATGAGCATGTCTGGCCCCTGAGGATAGCTGAGTAATGAGAGACTCCAATATTTAGGGGTTGGATAGAAGAGAGGGTGCCTAGTGAGTAGGAGAGAGTGGTGTCATGGAAGCCAAGAGAGGAAAGGGCTAAAAGGACAGGGTGGTCAACTTTCCTGAAAGCTGCTGGTGAATCAAGCAAGATGAAGACAGAAGACATTCCCCTGAATTTGTCAACATGGAGATCATTGGTATTGATAAGAATAGTTTCAGCAAAGAGGAGGGATTGGAAGCCAGATTGGAGTTAATGGGGAGTGAGAAAGCAGAGACACTGTACTGACAATCCTCCTAAGACATTTTGAGGTGGGATATTGTGAGGAAAGAGTCTCTGTTTGCTTTGTATATTAAGGAGGAGAAAATAAGGCATGTTTCTATGGTGTTGGGAATGACTCAGTCCAGAGGGAGGCATTGATAAGAAGAGAGGGGGGAATAACTGAAGGAGATACTCTAGGGAACTAGGACCTGAACCCCTGCAGAAGATTTGCTTGAGAGGTCAGCTTCTGTGGCAGGTGGAAGCAAATCCAGGCCAGGAGCAAGTTCTACTTCTACCACTCTGAGACCCCCAATAGTAACTGAATCCAGCGAAATCAGGATGCTCGGGCCACTGCTAATTATACTGGCCAGGAGGCAGATGTGAAGAGCACAGGGGGCTTGTACTGCGAGCAGATGCAACAACCAAGAAGCAACAATCTCAGGTCTGGCTCTCTCTGATCCAATCCAAGAGAAGATATTTGTCACCCTGGGGTGTTCCACTGGGCCCTCAGGGTCAGGGGAAATTCAGCCACTTGGACGGCATATTACCACAGCTGTGGATGTACAGACACCCTGGACTAGCCAAGCCCAGGTCATCTGGACTGAGGTACCGCTTGGCCAACAAGTAATTTTTTTGTGGTTGGAGGAATTAAAGATTTCCTCCATAAGTCTCTCTGGGGCAGGCAGAACTTGATGAGGGGTCAGGCAGCTGCTGGGAAAGGACATTCTGTAACTAGTGAGAAAAGAATTGGATAAGGGTAAGATTCAACCGGAGAGTCCGGAACAGCAACAGAAAGGGGATTGGGGCTGCTGGGAGGATTGGGAGTGGGCAAAGATGATTAACTATAGTGGGTTTTAATGGACAGGTTCTACATACAATTCAGAGTTTCCGGTAGGGGAGAAGAGAAGAGGGAAGGAAACAATAGCTTGTATACCTGAATGGGCGAGGAACTGACCTAGCACTTTATGCCTATTTTTTTAGGAGGTACCAGGGATTGAACCCAGGACCTCATACATGGGAAGCAGGTGCTCAGCGACAGAGCTACATCCACTTCCCTATGCCTCTCATCTTATTTAAGCCTCAGAGCAATGCTGTGAGGTAGTTTTTTTTTTGTTTGTTTGTTTTATTTTTAATTTTCCTTCATTTTACAGGTAGGGAAATTGTAGCTCAGAAAGTTTCTATGTTTCAGACTACATCACTAGTAAACAGCTGATCTGGAATTTTAACCTGGGTTTACCTGAGCCCTATCTGCCCTCACAGGCCTTCAGTGGTAACTGATGGAAAGGACAGATCAATTAGAAAGTTGTTCCAGTAAAATAGTTATTAGATGAGGCAATGCATTTGTGGTGCCATGTTTTTCTTTTCTAGGCTGCAGTGTGAAGGTGTTCTGAAGATGTTCTTTGATGGGCTAACAGGAAGTCCTTGAATTTGAGGGAGATAATTAGGAAAGAAGAAGGCAGAATCTCACAGGGAAGACTCATCTATGTAAGTAAACCCCTTGCTCTTTATTTTTCCCCATTTCCCATCTCAATATCCTCTCCCACCCCAGCTTTGCCACATTGGGCCAATACGAATTAGAACCACCCCTGCACCTCCCAGGACCCATTTAGCCAAACCAAACTTCATGGGAATTATCCATGCAGAGCACACCATCCAGTGTTTACACATTGAATAGTTTATGATTTGCACTACATCTGATCAGGAAGAGTCAACTACCAAAACTGCTGATCCGTGGAAACTTCACAGCCTTTCTGGGCATAATAACAGCTACAGCTATGGCTCATTCAAAGAGAGAAATAGCCTTTGATGAGCTGTGCAAGGACAAATTAAGACGTGACTCTTGCCCAGCACCTAGATAGTGGCCTGCTGCTCCAGGCTTTACCTGAAAGGGGCTGGGGCTGGGGAGCTGGGGAGGCTTCTGCTACACCCTCCTAAGTAGCAGCAGAAGAACCAGGACCTAAAGATGTGGAGCATGCCAAGTGCTTTCCAGGGCATCAAAAGCCGAGACCCTGTTGCTAAGGCAACTTTTTCTGTCACTTCTTCTCTTCCAACCTGTGGCAGAACTTGTCCATTATTCCTAACTATCAATTATCCATTCCTTCTTTAGTAATAGAATGCTTAAGGTGGGTCTGGTCAACTGGAATAAATTTTACATTTCCCTGCTTCCCTTGCAGCTGGGTGTGGCCATGAGTCAAAGTTTTGGACAGCAGAAGTAGAACTGCCATGCAAAACTTCTGAGAAATGTCCTTAAAGGGAGAAATATATACTTTGCTCTCCTTTCTTGTTAGCTGGAATGTGTATGTGATGACTGGAGCTTGAACAGCTACATTGAACCCTAAGGTAGAAACAATTGTTGAGAATGAGAGGTAGAAGAGGCCTAGCTTCCTAAAGATTGTGGCACCAAGATTAAAATCCTGTACTACCAACATGTAAGGCTTTTTTTTTTTTTTCACACTCACAGTCAAACCTACTCTACCATGTATACAACTCCTACCTTAGGATACCTTCACATGTCCCCAGTGACCTCTGTAAAACCACCTATTTCACTCTTAGCATGAGAGGGAGAGGCAACAACCTTTGCAGTTGCATTGTTAGGAACGGTGATCTCAGGGGCACTGAGAAGCTACCCTACCTTTAACAAGTTACTACCATCTGCCAGCTGGTGTGGGAAATTCCACTTAGTTTCATTTCTTTAGCTTAGTGATATTCAGTTTTCTATTGTATGTGGTTTTTCAAGCAGACTTGACATCCACATTACTAAAAGCCTCCAGGACATCTCCATTGGGTTTCACATCAGCTCCTCAAACTTGACACATCCAAAACCAAACCTTCTATTCTACCTCTCAGAAGAGCCCTTATTCTGGGCAAGTGAAGCTTCTGTGCTGGGCCTCAAGCTAATTTATAGGGCCTTGTTCTCACCCTTCTCCGCTTCTGAGTCAGTTTTCCCAGGGCAAGAAGACCTCTGGTCAGGGGGATGGCCCCAGCCCAAAGCTCACATCCCCCCTTCTGATCACCACCCTTCAGATACCCAGGACCCCCAATCTACTATGCAGAGAGCCTCAAGCCTGCTTCCAGGGCCTGTGCAGCATCTTTCCCAGGATGGTCATCCTGAGGACATGGAGGGCAGGGGCAGCTGTTTTCAGGAAATGTGGATGGAACTTGACAGGAAGGCGGGAAATCCTGCACATGTTCTTGTAAGGCCCCTCGCCATGTGAGGCAAAGTCAGAAAGAACAGGGGATATGCAGCAGGTGGAGGCCACGGAATGGAGGCTGGTTCTCACCTGCCTCCACGTTCTGACATAAACTTCTAAGGAGTCTAATAATTTAAAATTCCAATCTGGACTTCAAGGGCACTATAAAGGGGTTTTTCTACGTAAGAGGATAAGATGTGTTTAACAGTTTATTGACTCAATGTGTAACTTTAAAATATTTAGACAAATGGTATGTGGACCTCCATTTGTACTTCTACGCAGGGTCCGGGTCCTCCATATGATGGTGCCTGGGACGTAAGGGTCTGTTGCCCCAGGGAAGGCATCAGGAATACCAGCAGAGCTGGGGGTGGGAGATGACTAGCCAGATTCTCCAACAGGTAAGCAAAAGGGAGTGCTAGAGCATAGGTCATGGGGCAGCTTCTTGGAGAAGTGGGGAGTAGAAAAAGCAAACCAGAATAGATGATCAGGGGCGGAAGATAGTGGAAGAGAAGATGCTGGATCCAGAGATGCTAGGCCAGAGTTACGGGATGGAGAGGAGCACTTGGTCTCAAAGGCTGAAACCAGGGGACATCGAGGCTAGAAACAGGTGGACAAGGCCAGCTGCATGGGACCCTGCTGAACCAAAGGCTTGCTTCCTATTCCTCTGTGCTTACATCTTATCTGTTTCCATGTAGCTGGCTGGCATGTGTCCAGAGTATGAAGGGGAGGAACCCACTCCAGATGAGCTCAATGGGGCCCATTCTAGTGGGTGGGGAGTAGCACTGGGGATACAGGCAGCAGGTTTTGTCATTACCAGGCATCTAAATAATTTTATTGGGGAAGGCATCTAGCCTCATCCCTGGGAAAAGGAGCTGGGAAAAACTTGGAAGGGTGTCAGGGCCCCAGTCAAAGACACCAGGGATCGGGGAAGGTTCCAGTCCTAGCATACAAACTGAGGCAAGGCATCAGTTGTATGGCATGCCAATGTACCAGGGAGAGGAAAAAAGCTAAGAACCAATATCAGATTCACAGCGATGTCATTTCTAGGCAGAACTATGGCCATGCCAATTGTTTATTGTTAGTGTCTAATTTTACTGGTTAAATGCCCTTTCTGATTGGGTGGTGTTCACACCGTGCTGGTATTAAAATATTTTTAAAAATTCCAATACCATATATATAGCATAAAATTTTAATAATTTTAAAAGTGTAAAATCCAGGGGCATTAATTACACTTGCTATTGTGCTACCATCAACACCATCCATTACCAAAAATTTTTATTTTGCAAAACAGAAACTCTATACCCATTAAGCAATAGCTCCCCATTCTGCCCACCTATTAACCCCTGGTAACCTTTGCTCTACTTTTTGTCTCTATGAATTTGCTTATTCTAGATAGCGATTATAAGTGGAATCATACAATATTTGTCCTTTTGTGTCTTGTTTCTTTCACTTAGCATAATGTTTTCTCAAGTTTTATCCATGTTGTAGCATGAATCAGAACTTCATTCCTTTTTTATTATGGTGGAATAGTATTCCAATGTATATACCACATTTGTCTATCCATTCATCTATTGATGGATTCTTGGGTTGTTTCTACCCTTTTACTATTGTGAATAATGCTGCTATAAACATCGATACACAAAAATCTTTTTGAGTCCCTGCTTTCAATTCTTTTGGGTACATACTTATGAGTGGTCTACATTTAATTTTTTGAGGAACTGCCAAACTGTTTTCCATAGCAGCTGCCCTATTTTACATTCCTACCAGTAGTGCATGAGGGTTCCTATTTCTTCACATTCTTGCCAATACTTGGTATTTTCCATTTTTAAATAACCATCCTAATGGCTGCTAAGTGGTATCTCATTGTGGTTTTGATTTGCATTTCCCTAATGACAAGTGATGTTGACCATCTTTTCCTTTGCTTATTGGCCATTTGTATATCTTTCTTGGAGAAATGTATGTTCAAGTCCTTTGTCCATTTTTAAATTGGGGTTTTTGTTGTTGTTGTTGTTGTTGAGTTGCAGGAGTTCCTTATATACTCTGGATATTAACCCCTTATCAAATATATGGTTTCTAAATACTTCCTCCTATTCTATAGGTTGTCTTCACTTTCTTGAAATGTCCTTTGATACACAAAATATTTAAATTTTGATGAAGTCTAAATTTATCTATTTTTTCTTTTGTTGCTCATGTTTTAGTCTAAGAATCCATTGTCTAATACCAGGGCCTGAAGATGTGTCCTTATGCTTTCTTCTAAGAGTTTTATGATTTTAGTTCTTATATTTAGGTTGTTGGCCATTTTGAGTTAATTTTTGTATATGGTATAAAGCATGGGTCCAATTTCATTCTTTTGCATGTGGATATCTAGTTTCCCCAGCACCATTTATTGACGAGATTTTTCTTTCCCTACTGAGTGGACTTGACACTCTTGTAAAAATCAACTGGCCATAGATGTATGGGTTTATCTCTGGACTCTCAACTCTATTCCATTGGTTTATATGTCTATCCCTATACCAGTACTACACTGTTTTATTTACTATAGTTTTGCCGCAAGTTTTGAAATTGGAGTTTTTCTCAAACTTTGTTCTTCTTTTTCAAGGTTGTTTTGGCTATTCATGACCCCTTGCATTTCCATATGAACTGGAGCTTGAACCTGAGGACTGAGGTGTCCACATGTGTGATCTTGAGGCCCATCCTACTGTGAGATGGAAAAGAAAGGGTGGGCCATGGGCTGCCGCGTCCTGGGAGGTTCTCAGAGAAGCCTGAGGAATTATACATTTGAGTCTCACCTTCCAGATCAGTGTGAAGGTATATTTGTCAAGATATGAAGATATAATACATTTTATTTAATCATTTTATTAGCTTTCTTTATACTTTAAACATAGATAAACATACAGTATGTGGATTTCCATTTGTTTTCTTGCCCCAGGTCCCACAAATGTTAGGGATGCTTATGAAAGGAGTATGGAAGCCTTTTTGGTAAAGGTACTTCCTGCAGGCATAAAAATGCTGATTTCAGTCCTGACCTAACATAAAACGTTCTAGAAAGAGGTTCTACAGCATGATCAGAATAGAAGTTGTGACTAGAAGTTGGGGGTGGGCTTCAGAGGGCTGTGCCTCAGTGTTTCAGGTTGCTTTTCCTCTCCTCTCTGGAAAGCACTACAGTTGCTACTTCACTACCTTATTACTCTCCTTAGGTGAAACAGTATCATCAGAGAAAACAGTTAAAAGCAAGGCCTCTGTGGGCCAGAAAGCACCTAGAAATACTATGTGTAGACCTTCCTGCAGTTTTCAAAATTCCTTCAAAAGCATCACCTATTTGTTTCCCACACCTATCCTGGGATGGTCGGCAGGGCAGGTGTCATCATTCCCATTAGCTGGTGAGAAAAATGAGGCTTAATGAGGTTAAATAACTCCGTGATCTCATAGCACGTAGAAGGAAAGGCCCAGACCAGAAGCCAGGATTTGTGACTCCTAGTTTAGTACTCTTTTCATTTCACATAGTCCCAATTTAATTTGGAAAGAGAAACGCCAGAAGAAAACTCCAGCATTTATTTTCTGAAAGAGCCTGTGACCTGTATTTGGTCAAAGGTTGGCATGACTATTTATGAGGCTTCTTTAGTTCTATTTGGTTAATGATATTTAATCACATGTACCTTACCGGTGGCCTGGATAATGTGGAGAAATGCATAGCGGTCAACTAACAACATGTAATTTGATAAAATCCCAAAGCTTTTAGGGAGCACAACTGATCCATTATATAAGATTCCATAAGCCAAAGGTAAAATTAATGTTAGAGAAACTGCCTAGAAATGTCAGGTAGGTGTACTAGACCATAAAGTTATTTTCTCTGGCGGTTTTAGAATCTTATACAAGATTGAAAGCTTCATGTGTGAAAGTTGGATATATAAAACAAGACAGTAATCAGAGTGGCCAGTGTTCCTTTTGATAAGGTGGCATCGTCTCCAGGGAGTCAGATAATGAAGCATTAAGCAGAACTAACCTGGGAACTTCACTCAGCCTGTTCGTGGTGCTGAGGTTACAATCACTAGGTACTATAGAGTTACTGTACTGGTCAATCTGTGCTGCATAACAAACCACTCCCCCCCCCAATAGTGGCTTAAAACAGCAATCATTCATTTGCTCATGATGGTATAAGTTGGCTGTTTGGCCTGGACTCAGATGGGCAGTTCTGCTCATCTCTCCTGGGCTCACTCTTGTGCTTGTGGTCAGCTTGTGTTGGGCTGGATGGCTGTGGTCCATTTCCACAGCATCTCATCCTTAAAGAGGCTAGTTCAAGTTTGCTTAATGTGGGTCCCAAACAGCAATTCCAATCTCCAATGCACAAGTATGTATCAAGCTTCGATTTGCATCACATTTGCTAATGTCCCATTGGCAAAAGCAGACCACATGACCAAGTGGCAAGGGGAGGAAATCCAAAGAATTTATAGTCATTTTTTGCAAATTTATTTCAGTTATCTCAGGCCCCCCAAAAGCTTCATCTCACTATGCCATCTTATTATGATATCAGACTTGAAGTCCAGGATCACATCATCTAAATCAGGTTCACCTGCAGTTCTTTTTGATCTGGAGAAGTTATCTCCATCTTCTCTTCTCCCCACCCCCACACCCTACTTGAATGGTGAAACAGGGAAAGGATAAGTCAAATAACCACTCTTATTTTAAAAAGGGATGGATGAGAGGTAGGTAGCAATCACTGGCTCATAGCAATTCTGAAATCTAGCCTGGCACACGTTACGAGGTCCCCTTTTTCTGGAGGCAGTAAATATTTCCTGATTATGGGTTGGGTCTGCTCCCCAGAAGTAATTCACCAGTTTATTGTCTTGTACGAGTTCCTGTGGGGAAACACAGATACGTTAGAAAAGATCCCTGCCCGCAAAGGGCTTAGCAACTAGATTATACATAGTCACAGGTGTATGAAAACACAATCAAGCAAAGTACGGTTAATATTAAATGTTTAGCCTGTGGACATGAAGTATTCTAGAAGGTCAAAGCCCAGGACACCTTATATCCAATGCTGTGTTAGTGATCCTTTGGATGGATAAGGCAAATTAAAATAGGTGAATACTTTACATTTTGAGCTTTAGATTAAAGCCTGGCAAGTTTGGCCTGTATAGGTTGTGATATGACTTTGGTTTTCAACAATATAGCTATTAGTTTTCTAGATCAAATGTCTAATTTTTCTAACATCCTTATTTGCCCTTGATTTAAATTATTTTGGGGACCTTCAAATTGTCCCCTCTCACCCTGCCTCCAGATTCCATTCCTGTGTGCTTGAAATTTTGACTCACTAAAGGTATGAAGATTCTGTAGAAAAGGGCAAATTAATTGATCCTTATGTTTTAAGTGGTATGTCATTCTAAAATGCCCTAAAATAGTGGCTCTCAGAGATACCTTCTCCTAGAGCCCATTTTGGAAACATAGGGGGCAGCTTTGGATTGGCACAATGTTTGAAGGGTACATATGGCTTTCATTACATAGCAGAGAGTCTATACATTCTGCAATGTGCAGAATAGTCTTGCATGGTGAATAATTATTAATAAATGCTTGATCTACATGGCTGTCAAATGTCCCAGTAGACATCAGTATAGGTGAAAAACCTGTTTATTATTATCTAAGCCTAGAGGCTAACTCTATTTTTGTATAAACAGAGACTATTTTGGATCTGGCTTAAATATAAACTGAATTTTCCATGAGTACAACTATCATGTAAATGAGGGGAGCTTATACTTCACTCTGTTGGGAACTTTACTAAAGGTTGTTAACCACGTCAGAATTGCATCACTAGCAGCAGTACTGTTTGGAACACTCGAGGTGCCAGCACCGCATTGTATATAAGCATTTTGAGCTGTCGCAACCATTGTAATTCTACATATAGATGCAAATATCTGACTTCTTCACTTTGACTTCTACAGCAGTCATGTCTAGGCTTCTGCATATTGAAATATGTATTGTTTTCTTATGAATTACTTTCCTGTTTTTCCTTAATGAAGTTATATTATCTGTGATTCTCATCTCAAGATAGTGAAGAAGGTATTATAGAATATTTGTTCTAAAATGGAGACATTGGGTCTGATAAGGTTTGAAGCACCACCCTAATACAAACTTCTCTGGGCAGAATATCTTTTAGAGGCTGAAGTGGTGCAGTTTAAATATGGAAGCGGCCACCCACTCCATGAACTCACACCCAGAGTCACAGGCAAAAAGGGGGCTAAAGCTAACATTAGAAAACAGGTATCTTATTTCCTTAGAAACTAGATAAGGCTCTGGCAGGTTTTCACAGTACACCAGTAAAGAATATGATTTTCTTGTTTATGGTATTATGGGTTGAATTGTGTACCCCCAAAAGACATATTCAAATCTAACCCACAGTCCTGTCAATGTAACCTTATTTGGAAATAGGGTCTTTGAAGATGTTATTAGTTGATATGTGGCCAAACTGGATTAGGGTGTCCTTATAAGAAAGGGAGAATTTGACACAGACAGAGGGGAGAATGCCATGTGAAGACTGAGGGAGAGATTGTGGCTGGCAAACCATCAGAAGCTGGGAAGAGGAAAAGAAGCATTCTCCCCTTCAGAGGGAACATGGTCCTGGCAACACTTTGATTTTGGACTTGTAGCCTCCAGAACTGTGAGACAATACATTTCTATTGTTTTAAACCATTCAGTTTGTGGCACTTTGTTATATAGCAGCCCTAGTAAACTAAGGCATATAGAACTGTATTTCTTACTAATTTTTATTTCAATATGCTCCAGAATTTGGCCAAGTCTGGGTTCTTAACCAGGGATCCATGAGCTTGAATTGAAATTCAAAAAAATATTATTCTTGTGGGGGCATGTTGGTAAGGGTGTGATATATTATTAAATAATACACAGTATAGTGTGGACTTAGTAAGGGGTCCATGATTTTCACCTGACTGGCAAAGGGGTCCATGGAACAAAAAAGGTTCAGAACCCCTGCCTGAGATTGTTTCATTCAATGCCCTTGGGTACTGGCTGTGTGGAAGCAATTTCCCTGTGCTCAGTTGTTTGCCCCCTGCCTTCTAGACTCAGGCTTGGTGAGGGTTGGTGTAACTCATGCCCCAGATGCCTGTCCTCAGTCTTTTAACTCTCACAGAGTTCTCCTGTGTGATCGGAGGATGAGCCAATCTGATTCCTGGACAAAGTAACTCTGTCTCTAAAACCGACTTGTCTCCAATCCCTGCCGACATCTTGTTTCCAGTGTTTGATTTGCAACTATAGTGACATCTGCATTAACCAAGTTATAGCTTCCTTCTGGGCCTTTTGGCATCCCCTATTCCAAAAAGGGGAACTTGACTAAATCCAGAGAGGGGACTGATAGTAGGTAATATCACTAACTTAAGCAGGAAGTAGAAATTTGGATATCTTTTTAGTCTCAGAATAATTTGTTTCTCTTCAGAAGTCTCAATTTATGAAAATGAGCCTTTAGAATCTGGAATCCCAAACACCTCCCTAGATTGATCAGATAAAATCATAATGGATGGAAGAGTTTTTTTCCCCCAAGCAGAAAGAAGTTGGTCAATCGGATCGCCCAACTCCTTCTCATCAGCATGGGTCCAATAGGAACCTTTCACTTCGCTCCACCTCTGTACTTGCCAAGACCTAGTGAAGCTGTTAATCTTTTCTAGATAGTAAATCTGCTATTTTACCCTTTTGACACCTTCCTTTTCCATCTCTGCAGCACTGATAGAGGCTATAAACCAACTGGCTGGCATTTTAAAAGAGCCTTTCTTTCTTCCATCTTAAATTATGTCTTTTGAGAGGTGGATGTATCTTACTTGGCTATAGAAGTTTTCTTTTCAAAACCTGGTATGTGGGAAGTGGATGTGGCTCAAGTAGTTGGGCTCCTGTCTACCATATGGGAGGCCCTGGGATGGGTTCCTGGGGCCTCCTGGTGAAGGCAAGCTGGCTGGCGCCCGCGGAGAGCTGACAGCCCATGCCCATGGAGAGCTGGTGCAGCAAGATGACGCAACAAAGGGAGACAAGCAGACACAGAGGAAACACACAGCAAATGGACACAGAAAGCAGACAGCGAGCACAAGCGGCAAGAGGGATGAAGAGAATATAAATAATATAAAAATAAATCTTTAAAAAATATATATTAAAAAAAGGACCTGGTATGCCATGCTTGGTAGGTATATTGTAATCTGTTGTTAGCTTTGCACTCTCTACACCCTGTCAAGGTGGACCAAATTCTGTTTTAAAACCATGGAAACATGTGGGCTTAATGAATGTGCCTTTCCTTTGGGATGAAGAGACAACACTCCTAGCCATTGTTGGAAGTATCATGACAAAACATTGAAGTAACAGGCATGGTTCTAGTCACAGCAATCTACAAGGAGCAGTTCCTGAGCTTCAAATGCCTCTGTGTCACCTTTCAGTTCAAGGCCATTCTCTCTTCTCTGAAGGGGAACTGCTCCAGGCAGACAAGGGAGGGGTCCATAGCAGCCATGTCTTATCAGGTGATTTCACCTCTGCCCATAGATGGTTGATACAGCAGTGGACGCCTGACCTCAGCTAAGCAAATCCGTTTCTCTCTCCCTCCAATTTGGAATTTGGAACCGAGACACATAGAGATGGGATTACTGGGAGCTGACTCACATCAAAGGCAGCACTGTAGAGAGAAGGGCAATAGAGTCCTGCTGCTGAAGAGCTAGCCAGCAGGCTTGACTGTTGCCCTTGTCCTCAGACTTTGGAGGTTGCCTCAGCAGCCTTTCAATACTTAACTCTTTTTTTTTTGTTTTAAGCATATCCAGAGACTGCTTCCATTGTTTGCAACCAAACGAATGTTAACTAATATACAGACTATGGCAAAGAATACCAATTTAGCAAAATGTCTGCCACACTTAATGATAGTGGAATAAAGACAGTCGGTACAGAGTGGGGCTGTGTTTTCATCATGGGCCTGTTGGTGACCTTGGTTTCCAAATTTAGCGGCGGGAAACATGATCTGATCAGTATGAATATGCTTATGGGGAAAATAGCATAACATATTTGAAAGCAGAACTGCCTAGAAATATGTAAGACGTTTGGTTACTATACCTATGACTGTAAGCCCACATACAGGAGACAAAGAAAAACATAGTGGAGCACAGAAGGGGAGGAATAATAGAGGCCATGCGAGCCGCTCTAAAGGGCAAACAAAACAGGGAAAACTTGGAGGTGGCCCTACCTTCTCCTGATAACCCCAAATTCAACTTTCGCTCAGGTAGAAAGCAGGAAGGGCATATTAATGGGGGTTCTACTTTACATTCTTATGATCAGTGAGAACAGCCTAATAATCTCTTGATCATACCGGGTCACCTTTCTGTACTGTTTGTTTGTTTTAAATGCAGCAGAAAAGCTGCTTTGTCTACACTCTGGAGGTCACTGGCTCCAGGGGAGAAAGGACAGGGAGACTGAAGGAGACTTTTTGTCATGTATTGCTTGGAAGGGTGCCTTCTCAGATGTGAAGGGCGGTTTGGCATCCTAAACCTAATTATATGGAGTTATACCTACGAGAGCGCAGCTGCCCTGCTTCTGGCCCCCTGAAAGAGTTAACATTTCTCCCAAGCCCTGACTGAAGATAATAGCGAGCCAATACGTAGATGCTACAGCAGTGTTTAAGATTTGCCAGGTGATCTATTGGGGTTTGGGGGTTTAATGTTTTCAGTACCATAGGTGGTAACTTTGATTGGATTTATGAATCCAATAATCAACATGGAAATGTTTCTGATTCAATAATATGCATTATACCACTGCATCTATTTCAGTAAGTAATGTATCTGGATTGTTGTACACTACTAGGGAATTCATCAAATTTTTTCAAAAGGTATATATCAGATTTTTAGAACATTCTATTTATCTCAGAACAAAGACAAAGTATTGCTAGTAATATAAGCTGGCTAAGTTAGTATGTTTGTTGGGAGTAATGTAGTCATTTTGAGGCCTAATTCATGGATACCACGGGTGAAATCGGAAGTGAAGAAATGTTCATAGCCTTTGATCAAATGAAGAATGAATCAATAAGAGAAAATGCACCATTCAATATTCCACAAGTATTCTGACTAGTTACAGTTTATGTAATTTGGAGAAAATAAGCTGAGACAATAGCAGCCTCAGTTAACAGGGGATGTTCACTTTACAATCATTGCATGGGAAGAAATGTTTTTACCCACAATAGTTCCTTTACCACCCAACTTTGGTAGGCACCACTCTGAAACCTTTACTAGAATTCACAGCCTCTTGATTCAGAACTGCCTCTCCCCTGAATAGAAACTGTCACTGCTGGATCCCTACAAAAGTGCCAATGACATTTTCAGAGACATATACAGGCAGACACAAGTTTTCAAAGGCCTATGTATCTTTTTCTACTTGGATATGTTAAAACGTGCACAATGCAAATAGCTGCATTAGGATCCACTTTAGAGTTCTTTTTGGCTTTTCTGAAAAAGAACCATATGCTAACATTTATAAAGCACTTGTTAAATACCAAGCACCCTTCAAAAGCTTTGTATGTGTTGTCATTTGCTCCTCATAGGGTCCCCACTAAGTGGGTGCTACTATTATCATCCTGTTTTACCACTGAGAGGCTAACTAACTAGTCTCATAAATGGTTAGTGGCAGGGCTTGGAATTGAACCCTGCATTTGGGGGGCTGGGGACTGCTCTCCTGACTACTACACTATACTGCATGTTTTGCTCTCAAAAGTATTAGTGCTGATTCTGTATTTTCATGTGTACTTGAATTTCATGGTGAGTATTTATTATCGGGAAGCAGAGGTGGCAGGAGCCTTGAAATTAACCAACAAGCCAGAGCTTGTTTCTTCTGAGTGTTCCCTACCTCTCTGTTCTCCTATTTAACTGACTCTGTCTTAATAACAATTTTCTGTCCTCCTATACTTTTTGTCAAATTATATCCTTACTTTCCCCTCACAGTAGAGAGCATAGACCTCAAGTGTACAGTCTGATGAATTTTGACAACTGTGTGCACCTGTAAAACCAATATCCCAATCAAGTAACGGAACATTTGCCATCACTATAGAAAGTTCGCTTCAAAGTGACAGTTCCTCTCCCTAGCCAACTGCTGTTCTGATTTCTATCTCTACAGTATTTCTATCTCTATATTTCTTTTTGTGTACTACTTTTGCCTGTTATTGAACACTCAGTGTATGATTTTTGGGGTCTATCGTCTTTCACTCAACATATTTCTGAGATTCATTCATGTTGCTACCTATACCAGTAGTTTTTTCCTTTTGATTGCTAAGTAGTATTCCATTGTATGAATATGCCACAACTGCTTGATCCATTTTTGTAGTTGTTGCTGTGGGCAATTTGGTTGTTTCTAACTTTAAGCTATCAAAAGCTATAATGAACACTCTCATTTAAGGCTTTTTGTGCACATATGTTTTAATTTCTTTGGAGTAAATATCTAGGTATGAAATTGTTGGTTCATAAGGTGGATCACATGGTGAACTTTATAAAAAACTGTCAAATAGTTTTCCAGAGTGATTGTACCATCTTACAAACCACTTAGCAAGGGAAAGAGAAAACACAAAATGAAAGGAGGCTGTTGGCGCCCCAGAATTCTACTGGCAGGAAACAGACTGATAATGCTACTCATCTGCAAACATTTACCACATTCTTGAAAAAAGGAAAGATATCTCAGTGGGGTGGAGCAGGGGAAACAGGGCAGGAGATCAAGAGCCAAAAGGGCAGAGCTCAGAGCCATAAAGAATTATTCCCGGGGCTTGAAGCCAAATCAAAGAAAATCTAACATTTGCCTGACTGGATTTCAGAATTTCTATAGATCAGTGCCTGCTTTGTGCATCCCATTGCCCCCTTTGTTTGAATGGGAATCGCTATGGCTGTTACCCTATACATGTCCCACCATATATTAGATATGTGTGTGTGTGTGTGTGGGGGGGCAGATAGTTTGTCTCTTTAGTTTTACAGATCAAGAGGAACTATATCCAAGGAACTGCATCCACACCTGACCCGATTTAAATGACGAGATTCTGAACTTTGTGATGGTGTTTTCAAGAGATAAGACTCTTAGAGACTCTGGAGGGAAGGAATGTATTTTGCATGGAGGAAGGCTGTGAATCACTGGAGGCCATAGAGTAGAGTATGACCGACAAACTCTAAGATTACACCTAATTATCCCTGCCTTCTGTTATCACTCCTAGTGTAATCCCTTCCCTTTGAGTGTTGGCAAGGCCTATGACTTGCTTCTAACCACTAAAATATGGATGGAAAGGTGATGGGATGTTACTTTCATAATTATACTACATATGATTGCAAAGTACGTCTTGCTAAGAGACTCCCTTGCAAGTGGCCGTGTTGGGGAGGTTCACACAGCAAGGAACTGAGGGTGACTTTCAGCCACAACCAGCTAGGATTTGAGACCTTCAGTCTGAGATCCTGGAAGACCTGACTCCTGTCAATAACTATGTGAGTTTAGAAGTACCACACTAATGAAAGAAGTTGTTAATGTGGGGAAAAGTGGGAGGTCTGGAGAGTGGGGCATATGAGAATCCCTTATATTTTTTTATGTAACAATTTATGTAATCTAAGTATCTTTAAAATAATATATATATATATATAAAGAAATGAAAGGAGAAAAAAAAAAGAAGATGGTTTCAACCTAAAAAAAAAAAAAAAAAAAGGAGTGGATCCTTCCTCAGTTGAGTCTGAAGATGAGAGCAGTGCCAGCTGACACCTTGATTGCAGCCTTCTGAGACCCTAGAGCAGAGGAGCCAGCAAAATCATGCCCAAATTCCTGATCCACAGAATCTGCGATATAATAAGTATGTATTGTTTTAAGTAACCAAGCTTTTGATAATTTTATTGTACAGTAATAGTAACTAATACACACTCTTAGCACAGCTTTTGCTTCATTCCATGTGTTTTGTTATGTTTTATTTTCATTTTCATTAAGTTAAAAATATTTTCTTATTTTCTGGTGATTAATCTTTTGACCTCTGGATTTTTTTTTTTTTTTAGAAGTTGATGCTTTATTTCCCAGTATTTGTGGATTTTCCTTGTATCAATTTTTGTTTTTGATTTCTAACTTAAGTCTATGTTGACTAAAGAAAATACTCTGTTTTATTTCAATCCTTTAAAATGTATTGACACTTATAGTCTATCTTCCCTGTGTGCTAGAAATGAAAGTGTATTCTGTAGCTGTTAAATGAAAATCTATAAATGTAACTTCTGGTTTCAGGTCTCCTATGTAAAAAGCTTAGAATTCATCACTTCTTTTCTTAAAAGGAAAATATGGACAACTGACACTCAATGACTTCTTTTGGATCCATCCGAGAATTGATGTTACAGGTCACACTTTCTTTTTATTTTTTATTTTTTTTTACCGGGAGGTCCTGGGGATTGAACCCGGGTCCCTCCATATGGGAGACGGACGCCCAACCAGTTGAGCCACATCCGACCCCTGACAGGTCACACTTTCATATCCAAATCTAAAGAGACAGGCTCATCCAGAGGGGCACAGCTGGGATCTGCTTACCTGGAGCAGAAACTGCTTGAGCCATACACTAGTAGAAACATTTACTTGGTAATTGTGATAAATTTCTGGAGGCTGAGTGTAGGCTAGCAAGAGAAAGAGAAACTACTAGAAACCACAGTGTTAGGGGGAGCCCCACACTTTCATGGGCTTTATTTCCAGGAGCCCCACCAGGTTCCAAGGGAGATCTCCTGGTGGCTCTGAAAGGGAGAGAGGTAAGGGAAGAGTAATCATTGTGAAATATGCCCAGAGCCTCCTCTATAACAAATGCCTAAGCTCCAGGGAGAAAGACTTTGGCAGAGCCTTATCCCAATTGGATTCTTTCTACTCAAGTCCCCTCTAGCCTCCTTGTCTCACAAAAGAGGGGAAAATATAGTCAACAAGGGTCAGGGCTTTAAGGAAATAGATCTGGAATGCTGTAGTCAGGAAGGGAGTAGGAAACCAGAGGGGGAGAAAAGCCATACCCCTGGAGAAACACTTGTAAAGATCACAGTCCCAGATGCAGGCCCACTAAAACACGGAAATTTAATTGGAAGATTATAGCATTCTCCCAGGCCCTGCATTTTACCACTACACCAAGAGGGCTCCAGTATAGAAACAGTGGATTATAGCCAAAAGAACTGTGAAACCCAAACTCTCTGAGGAGGAATACTGAGGAAAGCCCAAAATCAAGAACGGAGACAAAAACAAAGATACCAGAAAAGTTTAAAGTATCTGTTACCTATAGTTACAGCAGACATTAAACAGCCCAACTCCTAGCTAGATTATAAGAAATCCTCACATTTAAGATCTACCTCAGTTTTCCTTACCCATTATATGTCCAACTTTCAAAAAAAATTACAAGTCATGCCAAAGGGCAAGGAAAAACACAGTTTAAAGAGAAAAAGCAATCATTAGAACCCAACTCAGATATGATATAGATGTTGGAATTATCAGACAGAGAACTTAAAATAACTATGATTAACATGTTAAAGGTGCTAATGGAAAAATTAGACAACATGTAAAAACAGATGGGTAATGTAAGTAGAGAAATGGAAATTCTAAGAAAGAATCAAAGGGAAATGGCATAAATAAAAAAACACATAGAAATGAAGAATACCTTCTATTGTGCTTGTCAGTAGATTTGACACATCTCAGCAAAGAAACTGAGTTTGAACATAGGTCAATAGAAAAATACAAACTGAAAAAATAATGGAAAAAAAAAAAAAAAAAAAAAAACCACCACAGAAAAAAACATGAAACAGAACTTCCAAGGACTGTGGGACAATTTCAAAAGATGTAATATAAACATAACTGGACTATCAAAAATAGAAGAAAGACAGAATGGAGCAGACAACATATTTGAAGTAATAATGGCTGAGATCATTCCAGAATTTATGAATGATCACAACCACAGATAAATACCAAGCAGGATAAATACAAAAAAAAAAAAAAAAAAAAGAACCTAGGCATATGTTTTAGTTTCCCAGCTGCTAAAACAAATGCCATAAAATGCGGTGGCTTAAAAAATGGGAATTTATCGGTTTACAGTTTTGAGCCTAGAAAAAGTCCAAAATTGAGGTGTCATCAAGGCAATGCTTTCTCCCTGAAGACTGTGGCATTCTGGGTCTGACTGCCAGAGATCCTTGGGCCTTGGCTTTTCTGTCACATAGTAATGTGTCTTCTCCTTTTTCTTCTGGGTTCCATTGACTTCCAGCTTCTGGCTTCACCCATGGCTTCTTCTCTGTGTCCAATTTCCTTTATGTTTGAGGACTTCAGCCATATTGGATTAAGGCCCACCTTAACTCATAACATCTTCAAGGGGTTGGGATCTCAGCATACCTTTTGTGGGGGGCATAGTTCAATCTCCAGCAGCATATTTATATTCAACCTGCAGAAATCTAAGACAAAAAGAGATTCTTGAAAGAAGCTTGAGGGGGGAAATTATACCTATAGAGAAACAAGGATAAAAACCACAGTAGACCCCTTGTCAGAAACCAGGCAAGAAAGAAGAGAGTGGCATGAAATATTTAGTGTTTGGAAATAATCCCACAAATCTAAAATTTTTTATCAAGTGAAATTATTTTCCAAATGTAAAAGAGAAATAAAAAATTTATCAGACAAGGAAAAATTGAGGAAATTCACCACCAACAGACCTGCTCTTCAAGATATGTTAAAAGAAAATTTTCAGGCAGAAAGAACATGATATTGGTCAGAAACTTGGACCTACATAAAGAAAAGAAAAGCAGAAAAAAAGGAAAAATGATAATAAAATAAGGTCTTTTATTTTTCTCATTCTTAATTGATCTAAAAGATAACTGTTTAAATCAATAATGATAACAATGTATTGGGTAATTATAGCATATAGATAAGTGAAATGAATGACAGCAATGCCACAAGGGATGGAGGGGAAGAATTGGGTGCGGTAAGATACCTGCACTACATGGAAAATGATACTGTTATTTGAAGATGGACTTAGATTAGTTAAAAGTGTGTATTTTAAACTCTAAGGAAACACTAAATTTTTTTTTTAAATGAAGCATAACTAGTATGAGGGGATTAGTAAGAACCAGAGAAGGCAGAAAAAGTGGGGGAAATAAAAGAAAAAAGAATAAATGCAACAAGTAGAAATCAGTTACAAACATGGTGACTATTACTCCAATGATATCAATAATTACCTTAAATGTGAATGTCTAAATACACTGATTAAATGATAGAGATTGTCAGAGTGGATAAAATAACCCATCTAACTATATGTTGTCTAAAACAAATCCACTTTAAATAAGAAGACTTAGGTTAAAAGTAAAGGGCTGGAGGAAGATATACCACGTTGACACTAATCAAAGGAAGGCTGGAGTATCTATATTTATTTAGGACAAACCAGAATTCAGAACAAGAAAGATTATCAGGAATAATGAGGAGAATTGCATAATGATAAAGGGGTCATTTTCCAAAAAGACATAATAATACTGCACATGTATGAATTTAATAAGAGCATGTCAAAATACATGCAGCAAAAACTGGTAGACCTGAAAGGAGAAATACACAAATCCACTATTGTAGTTAGAGCTGACTTCAACAGCCCTCTGTCAGTAATTGGTAGATAAGCAGGCACTAAATCAGTAAGGCTATAGGTGACCTGAACAGCACCGTCAGTCAGCTTTATCTAGCTGACATTTATAGAATACTGCATCTAAACCCTGCAGAATACATCTTCTTCTGATGCTCACATAGAACATCCACCCCAGGTAGAACACATTCTGGGCCTCATAAACATACCTTAACAAATTTAAAATAATAGAAATCACACAAATTATGTTCTTGAACCATAATAGAATTAGAAATCAATAACAGAAAAATAGCTGGAAAATCCCCATATATTTGGAAATTAAACAACATACTTCTAAATAACCCATTTGTCAAAGAAGTTTCAAAAGAAATATTAAAATATTTTGAATGAAAGGAAAATGAAAATGCAACCTATCAAAATGCATGGGATTCAGCAAAAGCAGTGCTAGGGGACATTTATAGAATTAAATGCATATACTAGGAAAAAAAAAAGATGTAAAGTCAATAACCTAATCATCATCCCACAGGAAACTAGAAGAGCAACTAAGTTTAAAGCAAGGAGAGGGAAAGAAAAAGAAAATTAGAAGAGAAAACAATAAATAGAAAAACTGGAAAATATTAGAGAAAATCAATGGATTCTTTGAAAAGGTCAATCAAATTGATAAACCTCCAGCCAGGAAAAAAAAACACACAAAAATTATCAATGTCAGAAATTAAAGGAGGTCATCACTACTGATCCCATGGATATTAAAAGATAATAAGTATATTATAAACAACTTTACACCCCCAAATTTGATAATTTATATGAAATAGACCAATTCCTTGAATAAAAATCTATAAATGTTTATTAGGTCAAGTTCATTTATTATGTTTTTGAATGTTCTATGTTCTTTATTTTTATTGTGGTAGTATACATATCATAAATTTTACCATTTTAACCATTTTCAGGCGTACAATTCAATGGCATTGATTACATTCATGGAGTTGTACTATAATTACATTTACAATGTTGTACTACCATCAACAACATCCATTACCAAAATTTTTCATCACTAAAAACAGAAACTCTGTACTCATTAAGCAATAACTCCTCATTACCCTTCTTCCCAGTGCCTGGTAACCTCTAGTTTATTTTCTGTCTCTATAAATTTGCTTATTCTAGATAGTTCATATAAGTGGAATCACACAATATTTGTCCTTCTGTGTCTTGCTTCTTTCACTTAGCATGATGTTTTCAAGGTCATCTATGTTGTAGCATGTATCAGAACTTCATTGCTTTTTTTTTTTTTTTGCCAGGAGGTCCCGGGGATTGAACCCAGGTCCCTCCATATAGGAGACAGACACCCAACCATTTGAGCCACATCCGTCCCCCTCATTGCTTTTTATGGCAGAATAATATTCCATTGTATGTATATGTCATATTTTGTTTATCCCTTCATCTGTTCATAGATATTTGGGTTATTTCCACCTTTTGGCTATTGTGAATAATGCTGCAAGTATCTTTTTGAGAACCTGCTTTCAATTCTTTCGGATAAATACCTAGCAGTAGAATTGCCAGGTTATATGGTAATTCTATGTTTAACTTTTTGAGGAACTGCCAAATTATTTTCTCTAGCGGCTGTGCTATTTTACATTCCCACCAGCAATGTACAAGGGATCTTTCATAAACCAATATATAGTAACATAAATAGAATAGATCCTAGAATCAAGAATCTGCTGTTTCCTTTCATGCTGTCGAACTCAGGTATGTGCTCCCTGCCATTCACTCTCTGTGTTTCCCTGGTATTCAGTCCAAATCACAATGGTTCAAAGGACTTTCATATAGTACTTATTTTAATGTCAAAGTTCCCACCACTTAAAGGAAAATAATTTAAAACTTATTGTCTACCTATGTGGTGGTAATGCTTTTGAGTAGGTAAGTTGACTATAGCCTATGTCAAAATAATGTTCACCCACTGCTTCCCTGAGCTGCTTTGGGATTCAAACCAAAAGTGAGGCTATTGCAATTCTGCTGTCAGATTTTTTTTCTTCTCTCTTAAATTCTGGCAGGAAAATATGAGTTGTTGCTGTGTTTAAAAGTCTTAAAATTTAACATAGTGGTTAGCAGTTTCTTATACATGGTTGCAAGGAAGAGCAATTCACTTAAGCTCACCTAACTGAAGAGAAATTTATAGTAAGGATGCAGAAGGAGCTCAAGTACAGCAAAGTTTTACAGAACCAGAAGGTCATCAGTAAACTTCTGTTTTGTTCTCTTTCTTTCTCTCCCTGTCTCTCTGGCCTCATGGTCCCTTGTCTCCACTGCACATCTCATTCTTTTCTCTTCTATAAAATATCCCTTTATGAATATCCCTGAAAAAGCAGTTCCTATCTCTGGTTACAAATGATGTTCTAGTTTGCACATCCCAAGCCGGAAGAGAGAATGTGAGTGCCTCAGATTTGGGAAGATTCCAACCTTTGTCCAATCAGTTCACATCATCAGATAGACAAGGACACATTGTAGTATCCCTTCAAGTCTGTGCCAGAGACATGCTCTCTAAGAAGGGGGTGTGGGCAGCAAAATAATGATAGTTGGGTAGAATGATAGTCATCTCCAGAACAAGGTTTTGATGAATTGACATTTATATAATTTCCCAGTTGCTGTCACATCAAAAGGTATCTTATATCTAGCCTTGTAATTTGGAACAGATTCATCAAAGAATAGACTATTCACCTACTCCCACATGTCAAAAAAAATGTTACTGTATATACATTTTGATTAAAATTCCTTCTAAATTAGCTGTTTTTTAGATGTAATGGAAAATATATCATTACTTTTATCCTTCAATAATTATCATATCTATCTTAATAGGTGTTCTCAATCCATCAGAATGGTGCATGGAGAAGCCAGAAAAACAATTAACTATATATATATTTTTTATTGCCAGTGTGAATGTCTAAAGCTTTGATAAAAATACTTGAAGTTAATGTTAATAGTGTTTTCTCTAAAAATTTACCTGTTAAAAATTATAATTCTTGATGAAACTAGTTGAGAAATTGTAAGCCTCATCTTTCTCGTATGTGAAATTAAATCATTTACTTGAGGTTATGCTTGAAATTTTTCCTTTAAAAATAGAAACCCTCACACTTTCAAAGTTAGAAAGTAGCTAAAAGTAGTTATTTCAGTTCCTCAAAGCAAGACTTTAGTAATTCTCTTTTAGTGCTAAGAGATTACCATAAAATTATCATAAAAAATCCTTCTAAATTTCTCTTTCTCTCTCACACACACACATGCACACAATCATATAAATTATAGAAATTTTATAGTTGGCTCCTGACCCAAAATATGCATTTAAGGATTCTCCAATCGCTGGCTGTGAATGACCTAGTTGTATTTATCTGTAGCAAATGGGATTTCCCAGGCTGATGCACGGCAGCAAACCAGCACACCTGGGCCCTCCATTGCGAATTAGTGTGTGATCAGGGAGCAAATTACTTTGAACATTAACTTAGGGAATACACAATTAGAAAGACCTATCTGCAAAAAAAGAACATAATTGAATGTACCTCAAAACTAAAGAGAAACGTGTTTTTGAATTATCTACTGTTGGGATTATCTCCATCCTGGTTCCCCTTCACTGATGCAAATGATTGGCAGGAGTGCATTAATGACAACAGTTCCTACAACCAGTGTCATCTGTTCTTCAGGACCTGCTCTAATGCATATTCTAAGCACTACAAAGTCAAGTATTACATTTCCCTAAAAATGCTGGCATTGAAATTTTTAAAAAAATCACGACACTGATTTAATACCATAAAAAAATATACAGATTTTCACAGAGGAGAAAATGTCCTCTTAGTAGAACCCTTACAAAGTCACCACATCTTAACTCTCTGCATGAGGGTGAGTGGGCTACAATGCAAAAAAAGAAGAAGGAGGAAAAGTAGATATGCTTGGACAGCCTCTGTAATTGCTCCTACTTTGGCTTTCCTTGGATCCTTGGTAAAAGAATTCACTTTGATCAAATTCTTCAAAGCTTCCAATTACCTACAGGATAAGGATTATGAATACCAATTTACATTGGTCATAATTTAAGAGATTCTAAGTATTTAAATATATATATTTATAGAATGAATGAGAATAATTAATATTAATATGACATATTTATAGTACCTCGATTTCAGAGTAATTTTATATACATGATTGAATTCAATTCCAAATAAACTTTTTTGTGATAGTCCAAAAACATGAGAACAATATGAAAACGTACTACTGATATGTTAATAGTAAACATGCACTTTGATCTGTTTGGTCAATACTCATTTAGCTTCCTGCCAGTCTTGTACACTGCTACCTGATTAACTTTCCTAAAGTTGCCTTTCATCACAGCTCTCTCCTGCTCCTCATCACCCTTCCTGGAGGGTAAAATTCAGCCTGGCTATTCGCCCTGCCTATGTGTCTGGATGTCTCCAGAGCCTTCAGGAGTTCTTCTATTTGAGGCAATATTTACAGTGGCAGTCAATGAGATTCTGCTGAGATGTGCATAAGTGTAACCTCTGGAGTGACCTCTCGACTCACTTTGAAGTCTCTTACCATACAAACTCATTTGTCTTTACCTTTCCCCCCTTTTGGTCAAGGTCTTTTTCCTGTTGCATTGCTAGTTGGTTCTTGGTAGTAATCCCTCGGTGCCAGGGAGGCTCATGCCCGGGAGGCATGTCCCATGCCAGGGGGAAGGTAATGCATTTATATTCTGAGTTTGGCTTAGAGAGAGGCCACATTTGAGCAATAAGGAGGCTCTCAGGAGATAACTCTTAGGCAACCTATAATACTAGGCTAAGTTTCAATTTCAAAAGAAAAGGTTCATAAGTACAGTCATCAATATCAAGGGCCCATCAGTGGTCCATTCTCCTCCAGTAGTCACTGCCCCTGTACTTGGGGGATTCTTGCTGCCCCATTAGAGACTGTGGCAGAATTCCCCAGGATGGGAATTTGATATTCTTTCAGTTATTGTGTGGATCTCCACCAACCGTGTCAATGCCCCACGAACACTTGAACTCATTTATATGCTTTATAGGGATACCCCAGGTGAACTTCCTCCCATGGATCCCCCATCACTGACACCCCACACCAATGATCCTCCCTTGCCGCAGTTGTAACCCTTTGTGATCCAAAACTTCTTAAAAAATGAAGCCAACAAAATAACGAAATAAAATTAATAAGAAAATGAAATGATAATGATAGTTTTAAGAATAACAAATAAAATACAAAAATTTTTTTTTAAATTGAAATAATAAAATTTAAAATAAAATAAAATAAAATAAAATAAAATAAAACAAATTTTGGCATTATGTCTTTCATCACTGTAAGATCTGTTGTCTTGTATGTACATTGACATTTTCTTCCATTTATTACCCCAGTGTCTTATTTTTTTCCATTTTATCTTCAAAGAGGCTTTAGTTTACAGAAAAGTCATGTACAGAATATAGGGGATTCCCATATACTCAAATCCTTCCCCTTTTCCCGTTTCCCCTATTATACAACATTTTAACATGTGGATGGTACATTTGTTACAATTGATGTACAAATATTAAAGCATTGCTGCTGTAGTAGTCAGCCAAAGGGTGCTGATGCAAAATACCAGAAATCAGTTGGTTTTTTATAAAGGGTATTTATTTGGGGTAGAAGCTTACAGTTACCAGGCCATAAAGCATAATTTACGTCCCTCAACAAAGTCTATGGCCACATGTTGGGGCAAGATGGCTGCCGACATCTGCTAGGGTTCAGGCTTCTTGGGTTCCTCTCTTCCTGGGGCTTGCCTCTCTCTGGGCTCAGGCTTGCTTCTCTCCACAAGGCCAGCTGTAGACTATCAGGCTAATGGCTCGTCTCTTCCTGGGGCCTTCTCTCCTTCCTCAGGACCAAGCTTCTCTGTGTGCTTACTTCCCCTGGCTCCAGCATTAAAACTCAGCATCAGAACTCCAGCTCAAAACTCCAACTACTCCTCTGCTCTGCCAAGTAGTTTTTTTTTTTTTTTTTTTTTTTTTATTGAAATACATTTTTTTTATTTTTAAAGAAACTTTAGATTACATAAATGTTACATTGAATGTATAGGGCTGCCAAGTAGTTTTATCTCTGAGTCCCCACCCACTAAGGGGCAGGGACTCAAAGTCTTACTGACATGGCCCAATCATAGCCCTAATTATAATTTAATCACTCCCAGAGGAACAGACCAGTTTACACACATAATCTAATATCTATTTTTGGAATTCATAAATAATGCCAAACTGCTACAGCTACTAACCATGGTCAATGATTTACATTATGGTTTACATTTTGGATCATATACTTTCATAAATTTTGATGAAATTTAACATGGCCTGTATCCATCATTGCAAGATCATGCAGTACAATTCCAACACCCCCAAAATGCCTCATGTTCCATTTATTCTACTCCTCCCTCTCCCTTTCCTCAGGACCTATGGCAACCACCAAGCTTTACTCCTTGAAGAACAAGATTCATAGTTACTTGCAACAACATTGAGGGCTTGACATATTGGCCTGTCCTCCCCTATTAGGCACTGCCTATGCTCTCGAGAGACTCCCACCCTTCTATAGCAGGAATCCCCAGTGTGGGAGTCCAACACCTTCCCATTCATTGTGTGGGTCTCCACCCGCTGATACAATACACTATGACAGGATGAACACTCACATACCCTGGAAGCCTGCCCCAGGTTCACCTTGTCCCACATATATCCCACATCCAACACCCTAAACCAGTCACCCTCCCCTGCTGTGTTTGCCAAAAGAACATTCCCAATGTTGTAGTTTCAACCACATACCCCCAAATCCCCAGAGTTTATCTGCTCCCTCCTCCGACCTTCCCCCCAGTTCCATGGACAGTGCAACCCACCCCCCACTCTTATCTCCCTCACAGGCCAGCACCACCAAACCCAATAGCATCACTGCACCACTGTCATGCCCGCCACTGCACAACTACACCCTTCTACCTTATCATAGATTTTGTTCATAGGGCATTGGCTCACAACCCTGTATTCCCTTTCTGTCTCCTGTAAACCTATCTTCCAAACTCTAGCTCTGTGAGTCTGCTCAGTTTGCTTAATTCATTTCAGTGAGGTCATGTAATATTTGTCCTTCAGTGCCAGGCTTGCATCACTCAACTTAAGGTCTTTAAGGTTCATCCGTGTTATCCCATGTGTTAATACTGCATTCCTTCTTATAGCTGAGTAATATTCCATTGTATGTATATACCAGAGTTCGCTTATCCATTCATCTGTTGATGGACATTTGGGTTGTTTCCAACTTTTGGCAATAGGGAATAATGCTGCTATGAACATTGGTATGCATATATCTGTTTTTGTCCCAGCTTTCAATTCTTCTGGGTATATACCCAGTAGTGGGAGTGCTGGATTATTTGGCAGTTCTATAGTTAGCTTCCTGAGGAACTGCCAGACTGTCCTCCACAATGCTCGCACCATTCTGCATTCCCACCAGCAGTGGATAAGGGTTCTCATTCCTCCACATCCTCTCCAACACTTGTAGTCCTCTGTTGTTTTATTAGCCTCCAGTGTAATGGGTGTAAGATGATATCTTATTGTACTTCTGATTTGCAATTCCCTAATAGCTAGTGATGTTGAGCATCTTTTCATGTGCTTTTTAAGCATTTGTATTTCTTCTTTGGAGAAGTGTCTATTCAAATCACTTGCCTATTTTTAAAATGGGTTTTGTCTTTTTATTTTTGAGATATAAGATTTCTTTATATGCTGGATATTAGGCCTCTATCAGATATATGGTTACCAAATATTTTCTCCCATTGAGTAGGCTGCCTTTTCACTTTTTTGACAAACTCCTTTGAGGTGCAAAAGTATTTAATTTTGAGGAGGTCCCATATATCTATTTTTTCTTTCATTGCTGGTGCTTTGGGTGTAAAGTTCATGAAACCATTTCCTAATACAAGATCTTGTAGATGCTTGCCTACTTTATCTTCCAAGATCTTTATAGTCTTGACTCTTATATTTAGATCTTTGATCCATCTTGATTTAATTTTTGTATAAGGTATGAGATGGTGTTCCTCTTTCAATCTTTTGGATATGGATATCCAGTTCTCCAAGCACCCTTTGTTGAAGAGGCCATTCTCTCCCAGTTGAGTGGGCTTGCTGGCCTTGTTGGATATCAGTTGACTGTATATGTGAGGATCTATATCAGAACTCTCAATTCAGTTCCATTGGTCAATATGTCTATCCTTGTGCCAATACTATGCAGTTTCCACCACTGTAGCTTTGTAGTATGTTTTAAAGTCAGGTAGTGTGATTCTTCTGATTTCGTTTTTCTTTTTCAATATGTCTTTGGCTATTCGGGGACCCTTGCCCTTCCAAATAAATTTCATAGTTAGCTTTTCCAATTCAGTAAAAAATGCTGTGGTAATTTTTATTGGGATTGTGTTAAAACTATAAATCAGTTTGGGTAGGATAAGCATCTTAATGATGTTTAGTCTTCCTATCCATGAACAAGGAATATTCTTCCATTTATTTAGGTCTTCTTTGATTTCCTTTAATAGTGTTGTGTAGTTTTCTGCATACAAGTCATTTACATCTTTAGTTAAATTTATTTCTAACTATTTGATTCTTTTAGTTGCTATTGTAAATGGGATTTTTTTCCCTTGAGTTCCTCCTCAGATTGCTCATTATTGGTGTACAGAAATGCTACTGATATTGGCACATTGATCTTATAACCTGCCACTTTACTGAACTCATTTATAAGCTCTAGAAGCTTTGTTGTAGATTTCTCAGGGCTTTCGAGGTATAGGAACATGTCATCTGCAAATAGTGAAATTTTTACTTCTTCCTTTCTAATTTGGATGCCTTTTATATCTTTTTCTTGCCTAAGTGCTCGAGCAAGTACTTCTAACACAATGCTAAATAAAAGCAGTGACAGTGGGCATCTTGTCTTGTTCCAGATCTTAGAGGGAAAGCTTTTAGGATTTCACCATTGAATATGATGTTAGCTGGGGTTTTATCATATATACCCTTTATCATGTTGAGCAAGTTTCATTCTACTTCTGTTTTTTGAAGTGTTTTTTTTATCAGGAAAGGATGCTGTATTTTGTTGAATGCTATTTCTGAATCTATAGAGAATATCATGTGATTTTTTTTCTTTTGATTTGTTTATGTGGTGTATTATATTGATTGGTTTTCTTATGTTGAGCCATCCTTGCATACCAGGGATGAAACCCATTTGGTCATGGTGTATAATCTGTTTAATGTGTTGTTGAATATGATTAGTATGTATTTTGTTGAGGATTTTAGGATCTAGGTTCATTAGAGAGATTAGTCTATAACTTTCCTTTCTCATGGCATCTTTGTTTGGCTTTGGTATTAGGGTGATGCTGGCATCATAGAATGAGTTAGGCAATGTTCCCTTCACCTCTATTTTTTGGAAAAGTTTAAGCAGGGTATATGTGCCATTTCCAGGCACAGGAGTGAGTGAGCAATTCACGGTTTTCCTTTGGCTTCTTTTTGTCATTCAAATCCCTAAGTCCCTGCTGGATTTTTCTATCTTTTTATCTATCTGTTCTACTATCTGTCTTATTTCAGCTGTACTGTCTTCGGCATCACTGATTCTTTCCTCTGCCTGTTCAAATCTGCTATGTGCTTCTGTATATTTTTAATTTCTTGCATTGTGCCATTCATCACCATCATATCTGTTATCTTTTTATGTATATTTACAATTTCTTCAGTATGTTCTCCCAATGACTTCTTAATTTCCTTAATCTCTTCTTTCACTTCATTAAATTGATTCGTCATATTTGTTTGGACATCTCTGATTAGTTGTTCCATGTTCTGCATGTTTGTTTTTTAGACTGGGCCATGTCTTCCTGTTTCTTAGTATGGCTTGTAATTTTTTGTTGCTGTCTAGGCATCTGTTTATCTTGATGGGTTTATTTGGTTGGTTAGCTATTCTTTCTACTCGAGGGTTTTATTTTGTTGTTGTTTTTGTGTGTGTGGTAAGGTTTCACTTTGACACTTCATTACTCTTATTCTATTTCCTTGCTGTTGTCCATGTTCCCTTGAAAAAAATTAGGACCAGAGAAAAGGAAAGAGATAAGAAGATAAAAAGAATAATAGTAATAATAATTTTAAAAAGGTAGAAGGGGACCATACAAGACCTAGGAAAATAAATACTTAACATGAGTAAAAAATCAAAAGTACAGAGGAATAAGAATTAAAAAATGGAAGAGAAAATAGGAAATGAGAAACAAAAGAGGAAAAAATAGAATGAATTAAAAGGCTATAATGATGAAAAGAGGAAAAGAAGAAGAAGAAAAAGTAAAAGAAAGCAGAGGAAAAAAAGAAAGAAAGAAAGAAAGAAAAACAAAAAACAAATTGAAGACCAAACAAAAAGAGGTGGAATAGAAGAAAAACAACAGAAAACAGAAAATAGAAAAATGAAGGAAAGAAAAGAAATAATGTAGGTAGATAATATCAGTAAAAGAAAAAAAAGGGGGAAACAAAGAAAGAGGAAACACAAGAAACAAAACAGCAGCAACTAAAACAAAACAAAAACTAAGGAAAAACAGCCTTCTCTTTTAGGCCCCTAAGGAACTTCTCAGGCTGTCAGTGTTCATTAATCAATCACCTTGCAGCCTGCCCTCTGCAGATGACGTACCATGTTTTAACAAGTAAAATAAGGAAGAAAAAAAAGGAACATTGAAAAAAAACCAAAAAACAGATCCAAGAAAACCTAAAACAAAAAGAATGTCTATATGTTCCCTGTCATAAGGTATCAGCTAGATGCCTGATAACCCAGTGGATCATTCTTCTAAAGAGACCCAGGAATGGAGCCAGAGACCTTGTCTATGCAAGGTGGGAATTTATCCACTGAGCTAAACTGTCACTTTAGGTTAATTAGGCTTCAAACCTTTCTGACCCTTTCCCTCAGGCATTTTAGCCTTCTACGGTTTGCTAGAATCCTGCTGATTAGGCACCTGTCCCCACCCCCTCTCTAATCTAGTTCCTCTCTCTTCCATGGGATGGGGAGGCGGGTCAGCCTCCCTGTCGGGTCCTGGTCCCTTCTGAGATTCAAAGGGGACTCATCTGGCCAAACTCACGACAAAGAAACCACCCTTCACTCTCCATCAGACCCTTCTTCCTCCCACGGAACGCCCCTGCAGACTCGGTTGACAGCAGCAAGCCAGCGGCTCCACCGAGGCTACTTGCTCTGAGGGTGGGGTATATGTGCCATTTCCAGGCACAGGGGCGAGCAATTCACGGTTTTCTTTTGGCTTATTTATCTTTCCATACCCTCCTAGATGACTCAGAGACCTTCCCATTCTCTATATATACAAAGGAGCTCTTTTAGATAGGTCCCTGCCTTCTCTCCATTTTTTTTGTGATGTCAGAATTTGCCTACGTACTTTGGCACCATTTTCCCAGAAGTACCTCTCCCCTTGCTTTAACACACCTTAAGATATAAGAATCTATTTCAATTGAGGAATTTAACTCAGTCACATTTATTGAGATCATTGTATGTTTGGTGAAATCAGTTCAGCTTGTATAGCACTTGGAACAGTCCCTAGCAAGTAGCAAGTGCTGTATGTGTTTGCTTAAATCAATCAGTTCTATTCCTGCTATTTTATTTTGTGTTTTCTATATGTAAGACTTTCTTGTTTTTGTTTGGTTTTGCTTCCTTTTTTGTTTGTTTGTTTTGTTTTGAATTCTCATGCTGCTCTTTTGCTGCCAAAGTTTGACTTTTTCCCCCCCTGGTGATTACAAGCTCTAAATCTTATTTTTATTATTCTAATAGTTATCAAGTTATTAATAAATATATTTAAACTTATTTTTTTCTCTCAAAATTAATATTTAATCTGTATTTAAATCTCGCTTCCCTCAGAATAAGGCAAATCATTTCACTTGAGTTCTTCATCTCTTTCTCTCTGCCACTTTTTATTGGAATTATTTTTAATTTTTAATTCTAACTATTGTAATTATTTTATATTAGCTTATCTTGTTAGCTTAGCTTATTAGCTTATTATTATGGTAATAAATATTATCCATAATTATTTAACATTAACTAAAACCCTTATTGCTATCTATTTTTTCTTGAATTACACTTTTTTCTTGAAATCAATTTTTCATTTTGCCAACTGCATCTTCCAATAATTGTTCAAGGAAGAATTCATAAGTAGTTAGCTGAGACTTGTATGTCCAAAACTTGCCCTTACTTCCATCCATCCCCAACACACACATGAATGATAGTTTTGTTAAAGAAATAGTTCTAGGCTCAAAGTAATTTCCTTCAGAACTTTGAAGGCATTGCTCCATTGTTTTCTAACATATGTAGAGAGATGACATTGAGATTCCCGCACTTTGGTAGGTAATTTTTCCCCTCTCTTTCGGTTTTTAGGAGTCACTCTTTAATCTTAGAGTTCAGAGAATTCACCATGTTATGTCTTGATTTATTTCTTTTAAAATTATTCCTGCTCAGCACTCAGTGAATTCTTTTAATCAAATACCCTTCAGCTCAGTGAAATTTTCCATAACTATTGATCATTTCCTCCTTCTGTTCTCTCTTCTACAACTCCAATTAGATGAATGTTGGATCTCTTGCAGCTGTCTTACCTGTTAATTTTGCATTCATAATTTTCATCTCTTTCTTGTTTTTTAAATTGCTTCCTGAGATATTTTCTTGGCCAGTTATATTAATTTAATAAGTCTATCTTCTGTTACATAAATTCTGCTATTTGTCTATTATTTATTTTGGTGATCATATTTTTCAATTTCCAAGAATTCTGAGAGATTCTTTTTCACATTTTTGGGATGTAATATACTTTTGGCTTTCTTTTCTTCTATAAATACTGTTTCTTCAGGAATTAGTGCTTATGCTGTTTGAGTTTGCTCCCTTTCTTTCATGCAATTGGTTTTTTTCAAATGAATAGTGATTGTTGGTTGTATATTTATTTTAGTAATGGTCTATATTGACCTCAGTTGGTAGCTGGAGTGCATTTCCTCAGCAAAAGTGAAAATCCTTGCTTCTCTGGAAGTGGTAGATTCTAATATGGCACACTTTCTTTTGGCAACCAACAAGAGAAGCAGAGGGAGAGATGTGTAACCAGTAGTTATTCAAGTTGCTTGCATTTTCATTGGGGATCTCACAGTGATCATACATTGCCTAGGGAACTCCCTGTTTTTCTGGTCCCAACAATCACCTTGGGAATACTCTGTCTCAATGTTTTCATTTATTTGGCCAATGGAAAACTGTACCACTTGGCAAACACCATGACCAGTAAATCTGACAGCAGAGGAATGGTGCAGCTATTCTGCAGTCCTTCAATTATTTACCCAGCCTCCCACCCCATAGCCAGCTCCTTCTAATTCCTACTCTCGTTGATCTTGGGATTCTTAGGAAAACTTCTTTCTTCTTTTATCCCTTCCTGCCCTCCTCCCTTAACCAACCTTCCTCGCTCCCGCCTTCTCTCTCTCTCTCTTTCTCTCTCTCTTTCTTTCTCATTTATCTCTGTTTTCCTCTTTCTCTTTGTCCTTTATCTACATGAAATTGCAGGTTCTTCAGCTTTTGGGGAGTTTTCCATTTACTTCATAGCTTTCAGAAATTCTTCACTTGTCTGAAGATACCCTTTTTGGTTTTTCCATATTGTCATGGCTTTGTTCTTATTTTGATATTACTTATGATATTTTGATGGGAAGGAGAGAGAGATAAATATATGTATTCAGTTAGACTGTTTTAATCTGAAGTTTTCAATTTAAATTTCATCTCTACATTTTGAAGCGGAGTTCAAGGCAGTTGTCCCCCCAAAACTCTTCTTTACCACTAGGGTCCACAATCTTCCCTCCCTCATGGGCATGCACAGAACAGTTGTAACAGAGGAGAAAATGTTATTTAAAATTCAAACTAACAACTACCAAGGGTGAGTGGCAAGATTAATATCCTTGAGAAACAAATATTTATACTGGTCCAGTACTCTTGTGGAGACTGATGTGGAAGTAGATGACCTGTTGTCTAAAAGCTAGTGAGTGTTTGGATGTGCCAAGGGAGGCCTGGAGCCCAATTGAGTTGCTTTGCATAATAATATAAGACCAATTACTGTTAAGGAGTAAGAAAAGCAGAGAGCTGAAATACGTGGCAAGATGCTAGGGCTCGAATTGTTTGAAGCAGCCAAACAATTGTTTAAAAAACATAGAAATATAATACTCATTTGCCTGTTAGCTTTTCTGTGGTGTGAGTCCCCTAAAGTTGAGTAAAATTTGTTATACTCAAACATGCCTTTTGTTGGTGGGGGTATTGCTGGTTAGGTACAGAGTAGAGAAAAGGCAGCAATTCTAGGACAGAAATAAAAGTGGAAATAAGATTCCAGGGGGTAACAGACACTGAGTCAAAAGTTATTTTGAGGTGAGTTGATGTGGCTCAAGAGGTTGAGCACCTGCTTCCCACATGGGAGGTCCAGGGTTTGGTCCCTGGTGCCTCCTAAAAACAAACAAAAGCAAACAAACAAAAAAACCAACTCAAGGGAAGCTGATGTGGCTCAGTGGTTGAGCTCCGGCTTCCCACATTCTAGGACTGGTGTTCAATCCCCAGCCCTGGTACCTTAAATAAAAAAAGTTACTTTGCGTATGTAAGCTTTGGTTACTTTAAAGGAAACTTTGGAAGGGAAAGGAATGTGGAGTTTCTGCTGACATATGGGTTACATATTTGGTATTTCAACTATCACTTACTTGTTTGTGTGTGCATATATTCACCATAAACTCCTTAGGTTTAGGAAATTGTACATTTTATGCATCTATTCTTTTTTATTGCCCATGTGTCTAGCACTGCTGTCTGCAAATAATATGCTTTCATTAAATAATTTTTCGTTTTTTTTAGGAGGTACTGAGGATTGAACCCAGGATCTCATATGTGGGAGGCAGGCACTCAAACACTGAGCTACATCTACTCCCCAATAATTTTTATTTTTTATTTTTTATTTATTTATTTATTTTTTTATTTTATTTATTTATTTATTCATTTATCCCCCCCTTGCTGCTTGTGCTCGCTGGGTCAGCTAACCACGCCATGCGGGCGGGCCTGCCTTCACCAGGAGGCCCCGGGAACCGAACCCGGGGCCTCCCATATGGTAAACGGGAGCCCTACTGATTGAGCCACAGCCGCTTCCCATACAATAATTTTTAAATTGCTCAACATATTTGGGTTTCCACTGACCCATTCATACCCATACGCCTTTGTAAAAAAGAGACCCATTCTTGTGAGATATGTAGTTGGAGTATGACGCAAGGCTGATAAAACAGACTGGCTTGTTGAGGATTAAATTCATAATAAATCCATGTTTTGCTAAAGCATTGGAAATGCTTTATTTTAATGAAACAACAACAAAAATATGTACACAAATAAAAACACACAGTAGAAAGCACAATCAAATGACTGGCTTAAAATATGATTTAACTGCTTTGTTTAATAATCATTGATTTCTGAATTCATATAAAGTAATGATGTCTCTAGAAATGGATATCTGGTTTTTCTTTTTTTTTCCTGGTAAAGGGGAATCCTTTCTCCTTTCTTTGGGTAAGCAGTCATTTTCTTTTCTTTTGAGATACCATCCCTCACCTGGCATAGATTTGATGGGATTGTCAATCAATGTGGTCCCCTTCCCTTGGCCAAGTCTCAGGCTGGGCCAGTCAGATCCTTCCTGGAATTTGAATGCTAAACCAATCGACTGAAGGGTTAGAGCTAATTCTTTCCTACTGTGCTGCCCTAAATGTAGTGTCCATTAGTTTTTGCTACCAAGATCCCCAGAGTTGCCATGATTATTGTACTTTTTGATCCTGCATTCTTTAAGCTAATTTTAAAATTTTCTGAGCTATTCATATCTGATCCAATAAATTCATTTTTGCTAAAGACATTCAGAGTCAGTTTCTGTTGCCTGCAACCAAAGAACTGTAGCTGATACAGCTCCTATACAAATGGTCTGTATTTAGAGTCTTTATAAATATTTGATAAATTAATTTAAAAAATTGGATGGCAATGTTTGCTCAAATAAAAATTGGCTTCCTCAACCAATAACACTAAGTCCCCAGTTATCATGGTGTTCCATGGAAAAGGACAGAGTATTTTCCAAGGCTTCTTGAAGGGGAATAAAAAGGAAGAGACAAGCATGATGCTTTACATCTAGAACATACAAACTGAGGGAGGGACATACACACACAACACATACAAATCAAAAGTTGTATAAGTCCTCTATTTTGGCTTGTCTCATTAGTGACACGCCTTACCTCCAAAGGAGCCCAGTGCTTTCTCCTTTCAGTCCAAGGGAAATGGACTTGGGTATGAGATAAAGACACAATTTGGCTACAGTCATTCCCTTGTACATCCTTTCCTTCTTTTAGGAAATAATGCTAGGGATTGGAACAAAAGCTCCAGTGGAGATGCAAAACCTAAATGTTTGTGCTCCCTCTGGGCAGAAAGCTGGAGTCTGTCATTTATAAAAGGGCAGTGAGAACGACCAGGACTTCTTCTGCTTTGCTGCTCTCAGAAGGCCAAGTGAGAACTAGGGCTTTCAGTGGCCCAGCCCAGCTCATTAGGAGGCCATATAGGGCTTTGGAGCCCAAATCTTTTATCTAGGTACCTGTGCATGTTCATGGGTTTGGATATGAGGATTCAATATCCAGACCATCCTTCTGCTGATTATAACTAGCACGTGCCATTTACAACCACACCAAGTGGGGGACTGGTTTCTCTTTGCCATCACTTTCACTACTTTTTCCCTCATTTAGATCAGCTCGACCTTCTTTAATGTCCTGACTGCTAAGATGCACAAGATGTATCAGCTCCCTTTCGGTTTCCCTTTGACTATTATTTTTAATTTCAATAAGGGGTTCCTGCCTAATACATTTATTTTGTGTTTCATTTAATTTTCTTAAAGTGGTTGAAAATGGAGGCTGGAGCCTGGAAAACCTGTATTTGAATCCTGGCTTGGTCTCTTATTAAGCTGTGAGACGGTGGGTAAGCTCTGGGTTTTTGTTTCTTCTGCCATAAAATGGGGATAATATACCTTGCTGGGGGTGCTGCTGAAAATCTTTGGTGAGAACATGTATATAAAGCCCTGGCACAGTGCCTGGTGCATAGTAGACCCTCAGTAAGTATTAGATTCCACCCCTATCAACCCTTTTAATTTGTAAATGGGTTTCTTACTCATCAGAGGTTACTGGAGAAGAACAGACACAAGCTGACTGGATATATGGAGTCTAAGACCCAAAGATGTAAATGAAAGCTGACCAATGAATCACTTTAGCAGCATCTGGGAGCTTATGTGCACTATTGTCTTCTGGAAGTAACGATAAAGTTAATTATGGCATAAAAGTGATTAGGGCCAGTCCTTTGTGGTTGTGAAAGCATTTCCCAGGCAGCAGGATAATAATGGGCTTGCTCTAAATCTCTGTCTCTTTAGGCAGGCTTGTCAGCAGTACCAGGGGCTCTGGTTATAGCCTCCTTGGAGGGTTCCAAAGCCTTCCCCAACTTCACTGCCCTCTTCAGACTTCTCACAACCATTCTCCTTAGTTTCCTTGAAATGTTTCCTCCCAGTTTGAATGAAGATAGAATGCATCTGAAGAACTCAATGACACCAGAAGT
This sequence comes from Tolypeutes matacus, assembly GCA_026826555.1. NCBI lineage: Eukaryota > Metazoa > Chordata > Mammalia > Cingulata > Chlamyphoridae > Tolypeutes > Tolypeutes matacus. The sequence continues at coordinate 37,757,625 of JAKSZT010053929.1, read as the reverse complement.
GGGTGACCCTAATACCTTAACATGTAATCCTCTTCAAAGGAATTGGCATTTAATAAAGGACTCTGACTTTAGAAACAGCTCCCTAATGGTAAAATTTCTGTGAAGGGCTGATCATATAATTCAGAATTTGGAATCTGCAATTAGACCAGATTTGAATCCTGGATCCATTATTTTACAGCTTTGAGAGCTGGTACAAATTACTTACCCTTTCTAAGCCTCAGTTTCCTTATTTGTAAAATAGAGATAAGAATTCCTACCTCATAGAATTATGGTGAAGAATCAATGAAATAATCCATTTGAAGCATTTAGTTCCATGCTGGCGAGCACTCACTAAATGCTAGTTGCTACTGCCATCTTTGTTTTTATTACTTATATGAAGTCTCATCTCATTGGCAATCATCAATTCTATCTAAATGTAAGGTTGACCTGGTATCCAGGAAGGTGGAGGATTCATTTCATCTGAATTAGTTGTATAAAGTGGCATATTCAGGTCATTTGGATCTCTGCCCACCTTGGGCTGAATTCACAGCTCTCACAACAGGGCCAGACAGAGTGGAGACACTGTGTGTTTCACTGCTGGTGAGTTTAATTCTAAGATAAAATATGTTGCCTGTTCAGCACATTGTTAAATTAGACTGGCTCCCTATCTTCTGAAATGCACATTTTGGGGAGGATGGATTTAGGATAAAAAAAATTTTTAAGTGTTGTTGACCATAGGTCTAAATTCATTAAATCTTTTCGTCTCTTCTTACATGGATAAACATTGACAAAAATATAAACAGCAAGTGGCCTATATGAATAAAATCAGTCAATAGAGGATATAATAAAGCTTAGGGTTTGGTTTTTCTTGATTTTCAGTTTTGTTTTTTCAAGCTATATTATAGCAAGTCAAGTGTTGGAGAGGCTAAATATGCCTTTTGTTAATGAACAGACAGATTTTTACATTGCCTTCCATTTGGCCAAGTCTTGATTTCTTGGGTTAAGGAAAAGAGTGTAAGTAATTTCTCTTTTGGACCAACAATGTTCTGGGACAGCTGTTTTCCAGCTTAGAGAGAGGAGAAATTTCTTGCTGAGGGATCTGCAGACATCCTGCTCTTCCCCAGCTGGCCTAACACATTCTTGATTGTCCACGGTGGCTGGACTATTCTCTTCAGCAAGAGAAAAGGGATAGGGATCAATTTGCAAAATCACAGACATCTAAATGTGTGCAGAATTTGGCTATTTTAGAAATAAGCACCTAAACCTAGATGAGAAATACTGGATGGCAGCCATCTTCATAAACCTTAGCTGTGTCAGATATGGCCTGTTTCAAGGTATAGGGAAATCTTTCCTCCTAATAGGACTGGCTTAAAGAATAAGCAAAGCTTTAACTGAAAAGGAATTATAATTCCAAAGTTTCTATGCAGAGTAACTCTGGTGAATCATTTTGATAATTTCAATTTCTCCATCTTTGTACTAGTCAGTGAAAGAGGTGCTGATGCAAAGTACCAGAAATCTGTTGACTTTCATAAAGGGTATTTATTTGGGGTGAAAGCTTACAGTTATAAGGCCCTAAAGAGCCCAACCCAAGGTACCATAAGAGGTACTTTCTCACCCAAGTCAGTTGCCACGTATTGAAGTAAGATGGTGGGCCTGGTCTCTCCTTCCTTCTTCCTCTTAAGGCTCCATGGGCCCAGCTTCCTCTGATCTCAGCTGTAGGCTGGCATAGGGTTTGTTTCTTTCTGGGCGTCCTCAGCTCAGCTGCTCTGTTCTCTTCAGCTGCAAACTATCAGGCAAATGGCTTATTTCTTCCCAGGGCACAGGATCAATGTTTTCTCCTCTGCTGTGTCTATGGAGTGTTCTTTCTTCCTGTGCCTTCTTCTATGTGTCTCCTTGAGTGAGTGTTCGTTTATATCAGCCCACCAAGGGGGCAGGGATTCAACCGTGAGTTACACCCTATAGACGTGGTTGAATCAAAGCCCTAATCTTAACATAATTTAATCAAAGACATCGCAGCTGAATCTAATACAATCAAAGAGGCTCATGCCCAGAGGAACAGACCAGTTTACAAACATAATCTCTCTCTTTGGAAGTCATAAATAATCTCATACTGCAGCAGTCTCTAACATGAATACAATTGTTTGAGCCAGACTTACAGAGCAGTTATAAGAAATGTATGAGATACATGATTTCTTCCTATTGTGCTTTTGTATTTAGAGATTTTTAAAAGTCTGGTCATTTATCCCAGAGAAATGAAAACTTACATTCACACAAAAACATGTACACAAATGTTCATAGTCGCTTTATTTGTAATAGCCAAACACTAGAAACAACCCTTTAATATCTTTCAGTGGGTCCACAGCTAAGCAAAGTACATCTATTCCATCAAAGAAGACTCAGCAATAAAAAGGAGTTGGCTTTTGATACATGGAACAGCTTGGACGAATCTCAAGGGAATTATGCCAAGTGAAAAAAAGCCAATACCAGAGTGTTACATACCGTATAATTCCATCTACATAATAGTCTTGAAATGATAAAATATGAGTGATGGAGAACAGATTAGTGTTTGCCAGCGGTTAGGGATAGGGGGTAATGAGAACAAGGGATTCCTGGGGTGACAGATGTGTTCTGTATCTTGATGACAGTGGTGATTACATGAATTCTATATGTGCAATAAAATTGCATAGAATTGAAAATACACACAAATGAGTGCATATAAACCTGGTGAAATAGGAATATGGTTGGTGGATTCTATCAATGTCAGTTTCTGCACCATAGTTATGCAAGATGTTACTATGAGGGGAAAGTGGATAAAGGGTACATGGGACCTCTCTGTACTATTTCTTCCAATTGCATATGAATCTGTAATGACTTAAAAATTAAAATTTTAATAAAAAATACAGACAGTATAAAAACTTCTCTGTTCCATGACTTAAGATATTAATCTCACCTTTTAGATAAATTGTATTTCTTGATATCTTTTTTATGTATTTTATTTATCATTGCTACATGTTTGGAACAAAGTAGGTTTTCAAAACATGAATTCACACTGCCATATTAATCCAGAAATCCTAGTTTTCTTCTTAATAAACTTTAAAATTATTAAAAACTAAGGTTATATTTAGATTCAGTGCTGGGCAGATCTCCAATCTAGACAATTCTCCCATGGTGTGAGAATCTTCAGGCTAATTTGAATTTATTCACAATATTACTAGTTTTTTTTTTTTTTTTTTTTTAACAATGGTTTGATTAAGTTATACAAGTAATTTGTGTTCTCAATAGAGAAGTTAACAATTCTAATAAACAAAAAGAGAAGAGATAAAAATCACAGCACCCAACTCATTTTTTATTTGAATTGGAAAGTAAACTTGTCACCTGAGAATAAATTCCAGGATGATTTGCTGTTAATTTGGGACTTTTAGCAGAAAGTTTGTCAGCAAGCCAGAATATGAATTTTATTAAACAGGGCTCAAATTATAATTGGCAATGATTCGGCTTTTTCACTTTCTTTCTACTCCCAACCTCTCCAAAGAAATGACCAATAGTCAGAATTTCATATAGGCAAATGAAAATTTATGCAGACTCTTATGAGATAACTGGAGGAATTTTTGTTCAATGTGGGCAATAGGACAAAATTTCGTAGCTTGGAGCTTAATTATTTGGAGGAAGGTAAAATAAATCAGATAATTCAACTGAGATCTTCAGCAAAGGGGTGCTCCAAACTTTCTGGGTTTCTGTTTCTTGATGGTAAAGGGCAGCTGTTGGATTTAATGAGCACAATTGTATACTTCTATGAGGGAGTTGCAGGATGTAGCTATAAAAAAAGAGGTAGAAGACTATTAAAGATTCAAATGAGGTAATTGTTACTTAAGTTCTGAGACTGTAATATTAGACCATTAGATAAGAATTTGACAGCAACTGTCAGGTTTCCAAAATAGTTACTAGGATTTATATTAGAAGTATCAACCATGTGTCCAAACCCCATTGTTGTGAAGTGAGTATGTAAGAATGGAAATGGCACTCAGTCTTTGCTAATGAATAAATGCTCATTCAAGATAATGAATTGCGGGTGAATGCTAATGGTGGATATATTTGGAAATTTAGGCAGGTGCTTTGGAAAAGGCATATCTGTGGTGAAATGCTGGTCTCCAAGGAAAGTGAAAAGATGTCTGGCTCCCTGTTATACTAGGGTACATTTCCTGGGACCCACAGATGTATCCTGGGCTCAGGACCAGGTATGTCAGCCTGGCGGGATAAAACACAATCCCCTAGAAGGTAAGGGGCTGCCAGTACATTCCTTCCCCCACTGTCTTGATCATATGTTAATATTCACTGGAGACTGTCTGACTTTGGTGGGCATGTTTCACGACATCCAGCTCACACCCCCGTGCTATATCTGTCCCGGTGGGGAGGAGTGGGGTTCCTTCACTAGGGCAGCACATAAACACAAGGGGAGGGGTCGATCCCTATATGGGCCACAGATTGAGACCTGTTGGTTGTGAGTGAAATGTCTGTCCTTCTGAGCCTGTGTGAGTTGTGATTTGTCAGGTGATCCTGACACCTGTATTGAGTGGGTTGACATCTCTTTAGGCATCTCTCCTTCACACCCACATCTGTACTATGAATGGCTGTCTACTGGGGCTGCTCCCCTTGGTTTTCAAGGTGCGTATGCCTAGGAGTAACTATCAGCTAATGCTGACTTTTTAATATCTATCTAGGTCTTTGGGGCCAAACCTGTTTAACTTCTAGTGCTGGTGGAGTGGGCAGACATGGGAAATGGATGGAGACTGTTTACCACCATTAACTTAAGATTTAGATAGGCAGGCCTGGACAGCTGGCTCTGGGCCTCCTTTCTCCTGGGCTCCACCCCGCTGTCCACTAGGCCTTCAAAAAAGGAGAAACACTTTCCAAGCAGGAGATTCCTTCTCCCATATCCCCATCTTATCCACCAGTTAGGAGGAAAGAGAGCTGGAGAGAAACAAGAAAAGAGAGTTTAAACTCCATTTTGTTACTTTTTCTAAAATTTCTACTCCCCTAAGACAGAAGATCCCTTATGTCTCTTTTTTTTTTTATTTTATTTTTTTTTATTTTACCGGGCGGTCCCAGGGATCGAACCCAGGTCCCTCCAAATGGCAGATGGACGCCCAACCATTTGAGCCACATCCGTCCCCTTCCCTTATGTGTTCTTGAAAACTCTTTTTTATCCTTGGTTCATGTCAGAGTTTCTCTTACAAGGACAGTGAGTTTGAGGAAGGGGAAGTCACGAAAGCTCCCCTAGAGGTCTGAGTATTTGGTCAGGAGTATATGTGGAGGTGTGTTAGTTTGTTAAAAGCTGCTGGGAGCACTATACCAGAAACGGGTTGGCTTTTACAATGGGAATTTATTAGGTTAAAAGCTTGCAGTTCAGAGGCTGCCAAAATGTCCAAATCAAGGCATCATCAGAGATGCTTTCTTCCCAAGCTGCAGGTGTGGGCAATCAGGTACATGGCGGCATCTGAGTCTCTCCCGGCTCCTCTGGCCAGATTGCTTTTGGCTCCTGGCTGAAGTGGCTTCCTCAGTTCCTGGAGCCTTCTCTCACAGCTTCTGGGTTCCTCTGTCTCTGCCCCTTTTTTCTGTGTCTGCAGCTTTTTATTCCTCCATTTTAAAAGGACTCCAATAAGAGGATTAAGACCCACCCTGAGTCCTGCAATCTAATCAAAGGCCCCTAACTGAAGTAATTTAATCAAAGGTCCCATTTACAATAGGTTTATGCACACAAGGATAGATTAGCTTTAAGAGCAGGATTTTCTGGGGTCCACAAAAGCTTCAAACTGTCACAAAGGGGGGCCATTCTGCTATCCCTTTATTCTTATCTCAATACACTGAGGCAGGAAATTGTGCCAACACACCCTACTCTCTTTCCTCAAGATAATTCCTGATGGTACCACTTGTGTCCCTCTGCACCCCTCATTGCCTCTTCTTCATGTAGGAGTGACCTGACTGGTTGGTGACACTGGGAGAGACTGATGTCCACTGGGCCTCTACTGGGTGGGTCTGATGTGCCAGTGTCCCATGCTTATCTTTGGCTCACTTCTTGTTCCTCTCTCGGACCTGCCTGACTTCAGATAGAGTTGTTTTTTATGCCCTGAGCTGCTTTAGACCTTTATCTGCTGGGAAGGTCTGGATTTCTCCAGCTTTTTAGCTTTACTGGTGGGTAAGTTCAAGCTGGAGAAATGGAGGATCTTGCACATAACCCAGCCCAACTTTGCCAGTACTGTACTTTGACCTTCATTAGCTCCTTGACTCTAATTATAAATTGGTTAGAAGTAATAAGCAAGGAAAAGCGAGTGATATGGCCCTCTCAACTTCCAACAGTAAAGTAAAACAGGAATGACACTGGACCCAAATGTGTTAACCAACTCTTGAAAGAAAAGAGAAGGGGACGGTCCAATTATTAAGAGGAAGGAAATCTGACTGGGGTAAAAAACCTGACAAACACATATATCTTAGTGTAACAGCAAAATTCCAAGAGCTACATGTAGATGGAATCCCAAGTTTGGATATATCTGAGGAAATATTGAATGGGCTACCTATGGTGTATTTAAATGAGTGCAAGAAACTTCCTGAGAGAAAATGAACTCATTCTTAGAGAAGAAGGAGTTAGGCTCAATACTCTGGACCAAGTTACTGATCCTTAAATATAGCACTGAGTATAGCAGTGCTTGTCTTGTGTATTTGTCTCCTGATCCACATCTCCACTAGAAATATGTCTGAGTCTATTCTATTGCCTTTGTGGTATTTTACTTTGAAACAGTGTGTTATGAATAATGTGTTATGTGTGTGTGAGTTAGTATTAGCCTATATCTAGGGGTTAGCATATTAGTTAGTTTGCATTTGAAATTCCCTAATCTTCAATTCACTCCCCAGAAATGGCTAAGAAAGTATTTCAAATATCTTTATCAAAATCTAGCCAAACATCTTTAACACCACTAATTTTATCAATGAAAAATTATTTCTAAGATCTTTTGTGCTTATTAACAAAGTCACATGGCTCTGATGTTTCTCTGTGGCATTTAAGACCATATGCATCCCAGAAAATGATGTTCTTGAAGCTACTCCATTCCTGTGGGTGTGGGACCATTTGATTAGATCACTTCAGTGAGGCGTGACCCAGCGTGGGTCTTAATCCTCTGACTGGAGTCCTTTATAAATGATAAACACGGAGCATGGGGGCCACAGAAACAGAGAAACCCCAGAAGCTGAATATGACAAGACCCAGAGGAGAAGGGAGACGCCACCATGTGCCCTGCCACGTGAGAGATGCCCAGGATTGCCAATGGCCAGTTTTCATGGGAAAACATTGCATAATGAAGCCTTGATTTGAACAACTTTCATGGTCTCAGAACTATAAGCTTTTAAATTAATAAATAAAGCCAACTCATTTCTGGTATATTGCCATGGCAGCCTTTAGCAAACTAAAACATCTCTAATAGAGAGTCACACTGAAAGAGAGAGAGGCATTTTCCTCACTTCTCACTGGAGCTTGTTGGGCAAGTGGTACTGTCAAAGTGGTGGTGGTGCCCAGCCAAGGCAGTGGTATCCAGGCACCCAGCAGAGGGACACAAACAACAGAGTCCTGGGAAGCCTTGGTTCAGGCCCGACAGGTTCAGGAGAGTCTGGTGAAATGGAAGCACCCAGTGGAGGAAGATGGAGCAAGAAGAGAGGCCAAACATATCAGAAGTCACTAATGAGTGACCTCTGAGCGCTCCCAGGAGTACTTGGTGGAGATTTTGTTAGAATTTGAAGGCCAGAACCTGCAAACATGGATTGAGATGTATAATTGCATCAGAGTTGGAAAGTGGACATGAAAATATTTAACTGGCATAGAAATCTGAAAATGATTTCCTGAAGGGTACTTCCAATTCCACACTTGGCCCAGCCAAAAGCAGTTGACTTGGCTCCTTAGAAAGAATAGAAAGTGCTTGATAGAAACAGGCTGTTATAGATGCCTCTAGTCCTTCATGGCCAATACAACCAAAAAGGTGATGTGAATCCAGAAGACTTGTGTCTCCAGGTGTCTTATGAATGACTCCAGGCCAGCCTGGAGTACCCACATAAGTTCAAAGCAGTGATTTCCATTTGGGAGGTGAGATGGGATGGAAGGGGTAAATATTCAAATCACCTGGAAAATCTTTTAAAAACACAAATTCCTGTGGCTCCATTCTGGACCTACTGAATCAGAATTTCTGGGTAATGGGATTGAGAGTGAATTTGGAATCCCAGATAATTCTGATATGTCTAGACTTTCTTACCCTGGTGGAAAACCAGTTTGATTGACATTGCCGTTATCCAAGGAAAGAAAGTTGCAAGAGGAAGAGAAGGGAGAGAATGGATTTATAAGGAAAAAGTACAATCATGTCAACAAAGGAAGAAAGTTTATATGTATTTTATAAATGCAAGCTCCAAAAAGTGTCTTTGTATACAAATACATGTCAAGAATTATTTTTCTTTTCTTTCCTTGTCTTCTTTTTTTATTGTTGTTGCAATATATTGGATACATTTATGTGACAATTTGCTTACCTATATTTTCTCATTAGTCTTGAAATCAAAATAGATATTATTAGCTCAAATTTACAGACAACAGATGCAATAAGTAACAGATTTAGAGGGGTAAGTAAAGTGTTCTATTCACACAATCAGTAAGTGGTAGAATTGGGCTTTGAACCCACATCTGTCTGGTTTTTTAAAGACTCTATAATATAGTTACAAGAATAAAATGAACAACCCAAGGAAAATTTTTAAAAGAATAGTTTATAGAAATGAAAACAACGCACAGAGAAGCGAAAAATGGGGTCCCAGAATTAGGAAGCAAATGGATGGTCATGGAATTTTGGAGGAGAGATGGGGAATATTTTCTCAGGTTAATGGAGGAATGGGAGGAACAGACTGGCAATATAGGAGGCAGGGGTTCCAGAGCAGGTGTGACAGAAGAAGGTCAAGGACACAGTGGCCTTGAAGGGAACAAGAGGAGGGGGCACTCCATCCATGGAAGAAAAAGGCAAGGAAAGGTGTGGCTATAGTAAAGCCCATGGGTAGACAGAGGAGGGAGGAGGCTTGAGATAATATCTGGAAGCCTCAGTACTCTCCTCAGAGTAGGTGGTGAGGCTGACTGCAGGGAGCGAAGAGAGGGAGATTCTGAGACCCGAAGTGTCACCTTTGAGTTTCTACAAGGGTGAGTGGCCAATCTGGGTTGCAAACCAAATTCTGCCCTAGTCCAAAGTCCCTTTCTTTCTCTCACTTCAGGGATAACAGTCACTGACTTTTCTTTGTGCAGTATTGTCTAGCAAAACCCTGAGATTATGCCTTCTAGTTAAGTACCTTCCTTGAAAAGTAATTTTTGTCACAATTAATTTAATGGATGCTCGTGACACGACAACTTCTTACATTAAACTAAATTGTTTCTTCTTCTCTGCAGTCGTCTCTTTCCCTCCAAACTGTGCTCCCTGGAGCTCCTAGTTAGCTAGGAACTGTGATATTTGTCGCCCAATGTAAAATTTAATTGGGGAGGAATCCCTCGCTTGCTTGGTAACTATGTACAATTGTGATTTGAGCTGTTCCTCTCCTCATCAATTAGCCTTCTACAGAGAGGTTTCATTGTTTTTTGTTTGTTTCTTTCTTTGTTTTTCTGGGGTTTTTGGCTGTCATTTGATTCTGAAAGAGCACCAAAGGGAAAACTGATTTTCCATTCCTACCAACATAAGCCTTCTCTAAACAAAGCATAGTGCATAGGCACCCTTCCTTGGGCCAGCAGGGATTCATAATACCAGGAAAAATCTGCTAGACTTTTGAATGTTGATCTCCAATGCCCATCATGACTCTCCCTCCACATGCCATCCCTCTGACAATAACAGTGCTTCCCCTGCTACAATCTCATAATAGAAACAATATCCAAAACACCCTAAAGAAAGAGCCTGCAGATGTTCAGGAAAACACACAATAATCTTTGGCTGATTAAATTAATATCCTTTGGAGACACTCTGTAGATCACTAGGCTGCTGTTATATTCTGGAAGCTTTAACCTCCACCGTTCTATCCCCTATCATGTTTCATTGTGATTCATCCCAGGGCAAAGCAAATGATACCCTAAACATATGAAAAAATGGGCTGAACTATATATATTATTGCCTTCATGTTAACAGTAGCAGTGCCTAGGAAAGGAGGTGTCAGTAGCATAGTTGAAATGGCACGTGGTAAAAGGACATGTGATACTGAGTATTTGTAAACCATTTCACATCTTGCCAAATGACTTTCTGTATTTGTGATTTGTTTAAGATTACAACAATTTCATTTCTATATCAGGTATTTACTGGGTCTGCCTAGAAAATAAACCTCTCAATTTAGCTCTCAATAACATAAACAAAACAAATATACAGCTATCTAAGATCTGACAAAAGTATTGAACGGTGTAGATTTGTTTTGTTACGCCATCTAGTAAGTGTGTCTGCCAATAGCAGGAGTTGGCAAACACGTTCTGTAAAGGGCCAGAGAGTAAATATTTTAGGCTCTGCAGCCACATGGTCTCTGTTGCAACTACTCAGCTCTGCTATTGTAATTGAATGTGACCAAAGACAATACGTAAATGAATGAGCATTGTTGTGTTCCAATAAAACTTCATTTATGAAAACAGGCAGGGGACCAGATTTGACCCATGTATGGTAGTTTGTGAACCCCTAGTAGATACCAATTAGAATTTAAGCTATGTGAGGACAAGGGAGTCCTTTAACATATAAAAGTTGCTGATGACTGATGGGGACTAACATCTATTGAGAATTTATTATGTGCTAAACCTTGTGCTAAGAACATATATACATTATCTAGTGAGATGAGTATTAGATCCCTATTTTGTAGGTTGGAAAACTCAGCTCAGAAACCTTATGGAGCCTCCCCAAGATCACATGGCTAAGTGGTGAGGTCAGGTTGGGGACCCAGCTCTGACAGCTTCAAGCAGGGTCTTGGGGCCTTTCTCCTGGGTAGGCTGTGGCCTGATGGCACCAGGGAGGACTCAGAGCAGGACACAAAGAGCTCTGTCTCACTGCTATGATATTCTTGAGCTTAGGACCCCAGGAATTGCACTCTCAATTTCCTATAAAAGCTGAGATGTGAAGCAGTCTTGGAGCAAGAACTGTAAGTAGCATCTTTTACGTCTTCCCCAGAGCTGTACAGCGAAGTGCTTAGGTGTGTGTGTGCTCTGGAGCCTGACTTTTCGGGTTCAAATCTCAGTGGGACTCCTTACAGGTCAGTTAACATCTCCATATTTCAGATTTCTCATCTGCTAATTGAGGCCATTACTACCTTGTACGGTTGTCATATGGATTAAAGGAGTCAATACATGTGGAATGCTTAAAGCAGGGCCTGGCATGTGGTAAGTGTTGTTATTTTAACACCAAATATAGGTCATGGCAAAAAAAAAAAAAAAAAAAAAAAAAGAGGCAACTCATATGTGGCTGGCTGACAAGACTTGTGATCAGAATGTGGGGAAAGGAGAGAAGGAAGAAAAGAGGGGGAAATGGGAAGGATAAAGAAGGAAGATAGAGTAGTAGGAATAAACACAAAGGATTTGAGTATGGTAAGAGCAGGGGTTTTGAAGGTGACCTTTTACGTCTGTAATGACAGTATATATCGATTGAAGAAAAAACTGAATATACTCATAACCACACTTATCCCTGGGCAAATTTTGGTATATTTCCTTCCAGGATTTTATACCTCATCACTTGAGTGCTCTAGAGATGCATTTTCCAGCTTTTCCTGTAATGTCAAAATAACAATCAGAAAAAAACAAGAAAAATGAAAACAAAAAACAATCATTTGTGTCTGCCCTAGGTGAATGCAGGAACCTCTGCCCCTTCTTAGATATTTCTGAGAGCTCTGGAGAAAGATTTCACCTTCCCCCGGCCCATCCTGGTTGCTCTGGACCAACCTCTGATCCATGCTTCTCTCTCAGCACCTCTTGTGAGTGCTTCTCCAGGCTTCTGCTGCTTGCTCATGCCTGCTTTGCTGCAAAATGTGGGGACCAGCCCATCCTTTTATTCCCCAAAGCCCAGATAACATAAGGCAGACATGTTTAACAGACTTTAAATGTCCTGAGTATCACATTAGGGAATTTCGATGCAGAACAGGAAACTTACAACTGAATATGTGACATTGCTGCCTCCAGCGTCCATTAGCCATACATATCCCACTGGACATCTCTTCCTGAAACCCTGACTTGTTGCTGCCAGCAAGAAAAAAATATGTCAGTAGACAGCATAATGATGATGATTGAGTCAGACTACAAACTCCATGGAGGCAGAAAGTGTATCAACATCGCTTAATGCTCTCTCCCCTTCACCTAGCACAGTGCTTGGCATATAGCGGAGGCCACTAAATATTTGTAATTTGAATGTGCAGAGGAACTCTATAGAGATTCACTGTGCCCACAATGAAGGCAGCTTTTGGTATTATTAATCAGAATGTTTTTGCAATTGAATTTGGATTATTCTGCTGGGTCAGGACTTCCCCAAGGACAATTATCTAGGCACTTTCCCTTCTCCCCAATTCCACTGCTGAAGTTTAAAAAATGACATTTTTGGTCCCCAAATATGTGTTGACTATATTATTTACATGGTCAAGATCCTGGTGTATCTGCTGTGCTGTGTGGTGTCTTGGATCTTTGCTCCCCAGAAAAACATGTTCTTAAGTGCAATTCATTCCTGTGGGTGTGAACCCTTATAAATAGGGCCTTTTGATGCATTTACTTCAGTTAAGGTGTGGCCCAGTTGAATCAGATGGGTCTTAATCTATTACTGAAGACCTGATCGGAAGGTCACAGAGAGAGAGAAAGCTGGAGGGAGCAGCCACAAGCTGAAAGTCAATAGGATCCAGAAGAGGGAAGCCAGGAGTGGCCACTGCCATGTGTGTTGCAATGTGGCAGAAAAACCAAGGACTAAGGATCACTGGCAGCAAGCCCCAGAAAGCCACAGTCTTCTGGAAGAAAGCATCACCTTGATGGCACCTTAATTTGGATTTCTAGCCTCAAAACCATAAGCTTATAAATTCCCATTTTTAAGCCAACCCATTGCGTGGTATTTGCTTTAGCAGCTGGGAAATGAAGCCATTCTGTATCGTATTTTCATGTTCCCTCTGCCTTTGAAAGTATTTGTCAACGTGATTTTCAATGACAGCATAATGTACCATACAATGAAGATGAGGTATATAATTTGCTTAATCATTCTTCTCTTATTGGACATGTAGGTTGTTTCCAACATTTTGCAATTATAAAGAATGTTGCAGTGAACATTTTTATACTTCAGTCTCTGTCCACAGTTTATACTATTTCCTTAAGATATATTTCTTAGAATGGAATCACTGGATCAAAATTTATTCTTTTGCATACTCTGTATCTCTTGCCACATTATTGTCCAGAAAGATTTCCCCAATTTATACTCTCACCATAAGGTAGAACAGTGCTTATTTCATCAAATCCTCCTCAATATTATCATTGTATTAAGATTTTTTATTAATCTGGCAGATGAAAAATAGATTGTTAGTGTTATTTTACATTATGCTTCTCCATTTATTAGTGAGTTGAAATGGGTTTTTAGAAGCTGTGTTAGGAGTTATAAATTCCAGCAATAATAGGTACTTCAGCCACAACTATGAATATGTGTGAGCTTTCTGTCTATAATTCCCTTGAAGACCAGTACCCCTGCTGCTGAAGGCCATGATGGATTATGCAGCCCAATCTCTGCCATATGTTTAGTGCTTATTATTAAGCCCAACTACTGAGCAAAGAAAGACATAATTAGCCTTTTTGGGAATTATTTTAAGCCTTCAGCAGTAAAAGGCCTAAAGCTGATATATTTCCCAGAATCTATTTTTATTTGATGTCTTTTTAAATCTAGTCAGACTAAATGACCAGGCATGGTTTCAACCTTCTATGAAGGAGTTTCTCGAATTCCTGGAGATAGTCAAAAATAATCGCCATGGTGCCTTTGCACATCTCTAAGATACCATTTGAAGAGACAAAAGATTGAGTTATTTGAAAGGAGACAGAACCACTGGAGCACTAACAGAGACAGCAAGAGTCGAATTTATCTCAAATTACCAGTGGTTTGAGATTGAGGCCCTGAGAGCTGGTTGGAGAGCCGTGAGCTCAGCTGAGGGGAACTTGGCCTTTGCTGTTAAGGTGGGAATTAGGAGAAGGCTCTTTCTGTAATAAAGACACATGTTCTTTCATGGGACTGACTTCATCAAGAAAGCTGCTTCTGCCAGTGATTTCCTAGGCCAGACATGAATCTGTGCTTCCAAAACAAAAGCAATTTGTCTGATTCTAAAGCCATCCTACACATTATTGTACTTCCAAAGACTTTATTGTTTTGCAATGATAGGAATGGATTTTTCCCCTCAGAGTACTTGGAAACACATTGTAATTCCCATCCTTACTTTCTACCCAAATTATTGTCTAGATGATTTTTCTCTTTTGTGCCGTTATTCATCGATGGCACATTTGGAAACAAAATCCTGAGGTTGTCATGGGTCTGTGCATATTTACATAGTTCTCAAATGCCAAAATGATAAACACTGTGCAGATGTTCCACAGGACAGTAACCCAGCCTGCCTTTGGCAGTTTCACACACAAAGGACTAAACACATAGGCTCTGGAAATAGACACTGTATTATGAGCTCACTGACTTCTTTTTTCATGCAAAAGTTAGGGGCCAAGATTAATTAAAACCAGGAGCCTGTTACTTTTAAAGATAACATAACCATAAACATTCCAAAATGTTCCTCATCTTGCAATTACAGCACACTGGGGGAAGCCAGAGAGTGTATATATAAAAACTGCCTGATGGAAGTCTGTTGCCAGAGGCCATGCCTATTTGTGTGCCCATGCAAATATTTATTGAACAGATGTAGCATTTATTGAATGAATTGAATGAATGTACAAACGAATGATTAACTTTTCTCATTCTGTGTTAACTCAGTTTATGATGCCGTGTATAATGAACAGTGATGCCCCTATGTATTGGGTAATTTTTTCAGTGCCTCATCTCATGTTATTATGACAATATGAAGTAGGTATTTCTAGTTCTGTCTCAGGTATAGAAAGTCAGAGGCTGAGGGAGGAAGGTGAGAAGCAGCGGGACTAGGATTCGATCCTAAGTCTGCCAGATGCCAAAGCCCATGCTCAAACCCAAGACTGCTGCTTAAGGTACATGAGGTTATGTTCAGCGAAAGATCACCACCTTTTCTTGGTCTCGATTGTGACTGCCCCAGCCACTGAATCTGATGATACTAGATTTGGAAGTCACCTGGGAGGTTCCTTGGTCCAAGCATCCTCACTTTGCAGATGAGGAATCTGAGATTCTGCCCCATGTCCATGGTCATTCAGCTGCCTATAGAAGTGAAGTGCAAGCCTGGAACAGATCAGCTAACACTTGGTCCATCCATTTCCCCACCATCTCTTTCACATCGGAGATATGGTCACAACGGGAGTCACATGAGCTAAAATAATGCATTTAAATCATGCATAGGTTCTAAAACTCACTTGAATTGACGCCACACAACTCCCATGGTAAGAAATTAGACATTAAGAGGACAATGTATGAGAAGTTCTTTTGCTTGAAAATATCATTAAAATGGTGAGAACATGGTTAACCTGCTAATTGTGCAATAATATTCAGCAAATATTTAAATATGGCCTTTTGAAAAATCAGTGTATATGCTGCTTACAGATTTTTGACAGTGGGAGAAACTGATACTATGTCACTAGTTAAAGCTAAAAGCAGGAGTGAAGTTAAACATGAAAAATATCAGTCACCAATTCCTGCTGATTTATGACTATGGACTTTTTAAAGGAGTCTCCTTTTCCTTCCTTTCCTTCCTGCCCTACTTCTGCTATCCTAATTGAAGTACTCAGCATCCTTCAGTGGGACCATCAGGCAACTTGCCTCCAGCCCTGGCCCTCATGGTTTCTCTTCCACATCACCACCATAGTGACTGTGAAATGCAGCTTAACCTCATCCACTCCTGTGCTGAAGACTTTCAATGACTCCTCCCTGCTCAAAGCTTCTTTGAATTGTTTTTCCCAACCCCATCCCTTTTATTCCTGTCTCTCTCTGTATGCTCCAGAAACACTTATAGTTGGTAAGGACTCATCATCTGGAAATGGCCATGCATGAGAGTTTTGGGCAGAGTACCCACTGTTCCCCAAACTTACAAACAGAGCTGGATAAGACCTTCAGGTCTCCCTCAAGCTCTGTGGTTCCGAAACTCTGAGAGAACACACAGCTCATGGCCTCTGAGATGCTTCAAGCTCCACAATTCTATGAACTTATGGAAGGGGTATCTTAGCTTTAAGAGAAGCTAAGGAGGAATTTCTCAAGGCGGAATGTCCCCCAGTCCCAATGCTGGTTCCAATTCCTGTGACAACAGCCATTGTCTGCTAATGAATCTGTCCACTGTTATGAGCAAAACAAAAACAAAAATGAAAACCAAAACCCCACAACAACAACACACACAGAAACAGGAAACAAACAAACAAAGAAACAAAACCATGAGAGATGGTTCATGGGGAAATAGTGTAGTACACTGTGGTGGTTATTTATTTTGCCAGTCTAGAAAGCTTTCCTGCCTAGTGTTGCCAG
Organism: Tolypeutes matacus; assembly: GCA_026826555.1. Classification (NCBI taxonomy): domain Eukaryota; kingdom Metazoa; phylum Chordata; class Mammalia; order Cingulata; family Chlamyphoridae; genus Tolypeutes; species Tolypeutes matacus. Next base: position 37,740,982 of record JAKSZT010053929.1, on the reverse strand, counting down.
ATTGAATATGGGGCGTCTTTTTATTTGCTAAATCTGGCAATCCTACACCCACTCCTTTTTTTTTTCAGGTCATAGGTGCCATTTCCCATTCCATGGGAGTGAACATGTGCCCAGTTTCCATTCCAGAGAATGGAATGTACATATAACCCCATTAGGGCCAGAGTTACTTCTTGGGGCTGAAATATACCCCTTTGACTGTGGTTGCTCACCTGGGGTTTCTAGTAGCCATGCCCCTTGCCAGGAAAGCAAAGAGCAGCAGAGATAAGCAGTAAAACAAAATGCATCCAGAGAGAACACCGGGAACTTTGAGTCTCCAGTCACAATTTCTGGGATCCTGGTTCCTACAGATTTTCCTTCAGTGGTATGTGCTCTCCATGCCAGTAACAGGAACTGGTGCATTATTTTTTACTCCATTAACTAGTTTGGGTTGGGTTACTTGCCCCTGAAAGAGCCCTGACTCATATATACACAATTCTGGTTCTGGGCTTTATCTTTTCCTTAGGTAACACATGTGAAATAGGGGGTGGGGAGCACACAGGATGGGGGTGTATGATGCTGTGAGCACAGTTTATTCCTTATATCTCCTTGGAGATTATTAGCTTTAGGAATCATTGCAACAGAAATTTAGTCCCACCCAGGTTCCTTTCTCTCTACTTCAGATTGTCTTGCTTTTACTTTCCTAGATCATATAATCAAAGACTTCATTTTATAGATGAAAGGGCTAAAGGAGATGTTAAGCAACTTGTCTTAGATCATACAGCTAAAACCCAGGTTTCTAATCAATTATTATATATTGAGGTTATAGAAGTTAGTTTTAATATGAACCTAAGATAATCAGATAAGAAAGACAAACTTTATGCCTAAACATCTAATGTAGTCAGTAAGGATATGTAGATGTTTGTCTTGCTTCTATGTTATTGACTGTTGTGAGTCACAGTTTGGGGGACTGATGGTCTCCTCGTGAGTCTCCTGGGAGTTTAGCCTGTGATTATCCTCTTTCGTCTGGCATCAGTTCCTGCTGCTTTGGCGGTGGGGCTGGAAACATGACCCAGGCCTGGTCAGTCATAGCACTTGATCCCTCTGGCCACGGGGATGGGTCCAGGAACGGGTCATTGATTGGAGAGACATAACCAGTGACTACAGGGTAGTATCCTTAGACTCCTTTCCTGAGATTTTCCTTTTTATTAGACTTGATGGGGAACACGTTTTCCCCCTGGTTGTTGGTAGGAGAATGTGTGTCTGGAATGCCTTGTATCCATTTCTACTACCAGCTAGAGGAAAACACACATACACAATACAAAGAAGCAGAAGCAAGTCACAGACTTGGCCTTTAGGGCTTTCAAATTCTCAGATCCACTCATTCCTAAGGGCAGACCCCTCCTTGCCCTTTCTCTCTTTATGAAAGGCAAAAAGTTTCCTGCTTTACCAAAGTTATTTTGATGCAAGTTTCTAAGACTTGAAATTAAAAGACCAGTTTTATTTTATTTGTGACCCGACTTTTCTTTGTTGGCATAGATTATCCAACGTTGCCTCATTGTAATTTTCTAAATTATAATAACAATCTGGTAAGAGCTAATGGAAAATCTAAGGGTAGGTTTAAATTCAAATATGCATTTTGGGGGAAAAGTTATGCCGCCTTCATGCAATACTCAAAAAATAAATTTTAGCTTTCGGCTTTAATATAAAAAAAAGAGATAGAAGAAAATACATGAGAAATTTTAGAATATAATCTCAGGGTAGGGAAGTCCTCTATAAGTAAATCTGAAACTCCAAAACCTTAAGAAATGCATTGACAGATTTGACTGTGGAAATATTTAAAACTGTCTGAATATAGAAGTTGCTATTAATAAAGTTAAAAGACAAGTGACACAAAGGAAGAATATGTTTGCAAAATATGTAATGTCCATAATATATAAAAAGCTCCTAAAGTCAATAAGTAAAAACAATCTAATAGGAAAATAGACAAAAGTTATAAATAGGCAAATCCAAGAGGAAAAAATGAAATGGCTAAGAAAAAAATATAAGTGGTTAATTTCAACTTGTCCATACAAGGAATATAGGCCAAAGGTTTAAAATGAAATAGAAAAAAATCAGAAAACACAGCCTTTCTCTTTGAAGAATGCCCCTTTGTCTACAATGCCCTTCCTTCTTTTGCTGGCCTGGAACATCACATGTATTTTTCCATCTCGGTCCCAAGCAGAAGACCTCAAGGTCTCCTTTGCCCACCAGCATACCTTATCCACACATCTCTTATGGCCCTTACATCTCTGTATTTGCTTGTGCGTCCACTTTCCCTCACTTGAAGAGGGCCTAGGCCTGTCGCTTTGTCTTAGTGACTAAGACTTCCGTCTCTTAGAATTCCCGATACCGGATATGTGTCCCTAGACTAGATGCTCAGTAAATGTTTGGCAAATGAATAAATAACAAATAATGCTGGACTTTCATCAGCACTTTTAGAAACCCCCAAAATTAGGCTTATGTCTAAATCTATAGGAAAGTGCCTAACTTTCTCTTATATTTTCACTCTAGATATTGTCATATCTTACCTTACTCATATGAGAGGGAAAAGGACAGGAACAATTTTGTAATTAATCAATTCTAATAAGCCCATTTTTGGTGTCATTGCTGTGCATATGTCAACCGGGTTCTTATTACTGGTGAAGTGACAAAATGAAGGCAACTCCTCGATGGTTCAGTCAACAGATGATTCAATGGTCATCTGAGAAAGAACTCTGTGTCCTGCTTGTTGAATGAAAATCTTCTCTCCTCATTATTTGCAAGATCAAGGAAGCACCAGTGTGAATAATTGCAGAAAGGGTGTCGGTGGCTAAGAAGATGGTCCAGCATCTCTGGCATTCTTGGTGCCCAGAGGACACTGTGGAAAAGTCAGGCCATCAGCAATCATGAGTCAAAAGCAGCTCAGGGAGTCAGGCTTTGAATGGGAAGAAGTTTAGAAATAGCTTAACCAATTTATTTCACTTGTGTTTTCCTTTTTATACATATACAAGAGTGCTGTATAATAAAAATCTACATCTCCACATAAATAGATTTTCTCAATAAATGTAAAATAAAAATTCTATGTATATTATTACATCATGGTGCCTAGTTGGACTGGAAGTGTTTTTCCCCCTTTTTTTAGTGCTATACGTACAATAATGGCGCATCGTGCAATCAATGTACCATTAGATTTGATGAAATATGGTAATAATACCCGAAAAATACTGAGCCCTTATTTTTTCCAAGCCCTTTTTTGGCAAAGCACTTTATATGCGTTATCTTATTTAATTGTTATAACAACTCTATATGCATATACTAGCATTATATTCCTTTTACAGATAATGAAAATGAGTCTTAGAGAGGTTAAAAAATTTGCTAAACATCATCAGCTAATTATCAGCATAGCAAGAATTTTTAGGGAATCAGAGCCTGTGCTGATAATCACTGTCTTAAAGAAGCAACAACAGCCACTTCTTAGAACACATTCATTTTTGTGGGGTCATGGATTTAGAGAAAATGTTCTAGAATGGGCAGCAATGTATGTTAGTGTCTATCCTATTGAAAATATGATAAAGGTAAATGAAATAAGTGTATGTGTTCATTTTTATAAATAATAAATATGAATGTCTATTATAAAAACGACATGTCAGATATTGTAAATATTTGTGGTACAGTGGAGAAAAGTGCTTGGAGAGCTATATTTACACCCACCGGTAAAACTGTGACAAAACTGCTCTAATGTGACAGATTCAGGCAAGTCACGTTCTTGTGAGGGTGGCAGAGCACACCTTACCCGTCTCTCTCTAGCACAGAGCTCCTAAACCCAAGTTGCCATCTTACATTTCAATGGCAGTTCTACCGTGTTTGAAAATCTATAGTTAGAGCACTAGCTCACGCAATTAATTTAGCAGTAAATAAGACAACTTAGAAGAGCCTCATAATAATAGGTATGTAACTGAATTCAAAAATACTGCAAACTAGAATCATCAACTGAACCTGTATAATATAAACCATCTGGAATGAATCAACAATCTTAGCTCAAAGTGAATTAACTCTTAAGACTTCTTCTCTGCAAGCTTCCAGCAATTTGTTCTAAGCTCTAAAAACTGATTTGACCTTATTACAAAATCATTTAGAAGACTGCTTCATTAGCTACAGAATATCTTCCCAGATGGTAAAAGTCAATACAGAAATAAGTTATAAGACTTTTCATAGGTGTCAGGAAAAGCTGTTTGCGCAAACCCTTACGCAGTTTTCTATTTATGAACATCTTTTTCTCTTGTACTATTAGAACGATCGCTTCATCTGCATGCTAATCAGTTTTGGGGTGAACACATGCCTATTTAAAGGTAATAGCCATCTTGTTTTAAAAGAATGTTGCTTACTTGCTCTCTCATTTGATCCAATCTGCATTTTCTCCCAATACCGCCTACTTTAAGGTGGAAATACAAGTTTATGTTTTCTTTCTCTTCATAATTTTCCTGCTGGCTGGGTTGCCCTTGTCAGCAGCAGCTGTCCTCAGACTCTGAAGGCACAGTAAGTGGTTCAACGTGGAGGCAGGGTTTTTAGTACTTTCTATTTCAGATTCTGTCAATGCTTAACCATTTGTGTCACCCACGGGCAGGTATTTATTGTTCCTGCTGTTCAGGGATAAATGTTAAATCTTGGTCATGGGCCTTTTGAAATAGTGGCCAATGGGGTTTTGCAGTGAGGGCATGGAGGGGCACTGCTCATTGCTTTCTTGGTGCATTTGAACTTTGCCAACACTACATTTGGAAGTGGGTCTGTTTCCTGGCATTCTCCTCCTCCCCTTTGTTTTGAGGCAAGGGGAGAGGTAGGATACTTTTTTCTTTTACTCCTATCAGGAAGGACTTTTTCTCATCTCATTTTTGTAAATACAAATCTGGGCTGGTTTCTAGGGTATCAAACAGCCAGAGTATTTAATCTTTAACAGGTTTAGGTATAATCCTATTAAATGGTCTTCTGTTTGCTTTGAAATTTCGATTAGCTAGGGAACTGCCAACGTGGAAAGCCATACAGTCTTGAATGGAAGGAATTATGCTGCTAGCTACAGTTGGCACATTGGACCACCTTTTTTTTTTGACCCCTGTCCCAGTATCATTTCTCTTCACTCACTTTTCTTGTTTCCTTCCTTATTTAAGAATTATTAAAATTGAAAAGAAAAAAGGTTTTGTGAGTAAATAAGAGTACATCAATTTGTTTTGTATCAGACTAAAAAGGTTTTACTGCATAGCAAATATTTCATAGTCAGGGACCTTGTCTGTCTTGTTGATAACTAAATCCCTACTTCCTAGGATAGCAGCTGGCACATAGCAGACATTTAATAAATATTTGTTGAATGAGCGAATGAATGAATGACAGCTATTTGGCTAAACTTGAGACATTGACTGTAATGTGCTAAAGATGACTGCTTATTTTCTCTATTATGATTGTGTGTGAACAGGACAGGCTAACATAGAGATGTATTACATCTATGTTAGAATGACATTTCACCATCATAAGCAAAAAGGCCCAACCCTGTGGGAATACCACACCCACTTTTGGCAAAGCCAAACTGCATAATAAAGGAAAATAATTCACATATGAATCCACCTGGGTGGTTCTTCTAAACTGATCCAAGAATTCTTGCATTGTCACACTGCTCTGCTGTGTTATTAATTCAAAGAAGGAGCACCAAGAATCCTTTGTTTTCTGCAATTGAGTTAAGGATATTATCATGTCTTCTGTTCCCAGTTAGACTCAATCTCTATGGCTCACTCTTTTCACCATAACGTCAAAATCAAATGATAAAGAATCAAATAGCATTTGATTCTGTGCTGGCTAACACAGGTCTTCCCAACTATGAAGAGGCTTCAGACAAAAATGGTGAACTAAGAACTTGCATCTATAAAGGCAATCTTGGAAGGAAAGGCGACACACTTGATACTTCTCATTTTTATTGTAACCTTTCCTCATTTTTATTTCCTTCTTCATCTTTTACTTGTTTCCGTTTTCATCTCTTTCTAGGCTTTTCTTTCTTTGACCTTCTTTCCTCTTCTCTGTTGCTTTCTTCTTTTTTAAATGTAATCTTAAAAAGAACTTGTTTAGCTTTGTCTGAACTGTTTTTCAGCTAGTGGTGTGTCTCTATTTTTTTTCTACCAAAGAATGCTTTAAACAATGATTTCTCTTCCCAAATACCATGTTTAAGAGATTTTTGTCCACTCAGTTTCATTTAAGCAAAATGCATTCCTTCCTCCTGCTCCTTTTAAAAATTAATCAAAGACATATAACTGTCCATCAGAGCCTCTGATTGGCATGGCATAGTCAGTGTTGGCCCTGGGGTTGTTATCGTTTCCAAAGTAAAGAAACTTGAAAGTTGATATTTTAGATAACTTAAGCAGCCTGAATCTAGATGACTTTACTAGCTAGTACCAGGCAATGGCAAACTTTTTCTACTTGGATTTACCAAGATGGTCATGACTAGATAGTTTAAAAAATTAAAACAGAATTATATAACTTACTGAAAAATTTTAGTATAAATAATTCAGTTTATTACAAATCTCATACTTAGTGATGCTGACAAATGGATGATGGCATTTTCCCTCAGGGAACCAAAACCAAATATATATATATATATATATATATAAAGGATGCTTAAGAAATTGTCTTGTTGAGACCCTATTAGAAACTTTTTAAAAAGGTTTAAAAACAGTCAGAATAGGTAATATTGCATACATAAGACTGTTTTTACAAAATATAAATACAAATAAACTAGAGACATGTAAAAAAAGTTAGAAACTTTAAAAAAAAGTTTTCAAAAAGCTTTTTAAAAAAGTTTGCAGACACTGAGTTATGAAAGACCTAAGAATTAAGAATTGTCTTTCCTTTATATCCTCTTTATTAAGCTGATGTGTTGCAATGTTTACACATCAATGTTTCATAGTCATTCGGAGAACTTTTCTGAATTCAGTTGCTAGAGCTAGAAAGTATTTCTGGGAAATTAAAAACATTCATATTTGTATAAATATACTTACAATGAATTTTTTGATGCACATAATGGATATTCAATGCTGGAGTTCAACGTTCATTTAGTGCCTTTCAAATTTTGCTGGCTACATCATTGAGAGTTTAAGTGACTTTATAAAATACTGTATATGTTCCACCAAATTTAACATGTTAAAAGGCGAAAATTCTTACCTATCTTCCACAAATGAGTGTGTGTGTGTGTGTGCGCGCGCGTGCGTGCACACGGGGGGAGGTTGTGCAGCAGATCTACTGCTTAAAGTACTTCCAAGCAATTACATTAATTGATAGGTATGCTATTCCAGCCTACTTGAGCCCATAGGACATGTGGAGTCTAGGCAATGGATATAATCCAACAAATTCTATTCGAGTGTGGTTTGACTCTGAGACTGCGTGAAAGGGACAGGCACCAATTAATTTCTGTAATGAGGATTCATGATAAGTACATAGAGGAATTTATCTTCTTAGCCAGCCAGATACTCCTTGCTCCAGACCTTCCAAGATAGAAAAAGATGCGAGACAAGAGGGAGAACGGTAACTTCCTTCAGAATACAGTCTGTGTGGCCCACCTTCACTTTTGTCATTGCCATCTGTACTCTTCCAGAGAAAAGGCTTGATGGGGATGCTACCCCATATGGAACTGCCCTGTGGGCAAGCTTTCAGGTCAAGCTGTTCCAGAGGTAGTTTTCTTCTATTGGTAGAGCTGATGTATTTGCTTTTCTTTTTTTGTTTTGTTTTGTTTTGTTTTGTTTTTTTAAGATTAGAGAAGTTGTAGGCTTACAGAAAAGGCATGCAGAAAATATAGTTCTCATATGCCCCACCCCTGCCCCATACACAAACAGTTTTCCCTACTAACACTTTGCATTAGTGTAGCAGATTTGTTACAACTGATGAAACAATATTATTATAATTATACTATAAGTATACTTCATAGTTTACACCAGGGTTCACTGTGTTGTATAGGCCTTATAGTTAAGGAAATTTTAAGCTAGTAACGTATATACAAGCTAAAATTTCCCCTTTTAACCACATTCAAATATATAATTCAGTGGTGATAGTTTTATTCAGTGTTGTGCTACAATCACCACCACCCATTACCAAACCTTTTCTATCACCCCCCAAAGAGAAATGCTGTACCAGTTAAACCTTAAATCCCCGTTACCTACTCAATCCAGGACCTGGGAACCTATATTCTAGTTTCTGACTCTATGAATTTGCTTATTCTAATTATTTCACATCAGTGAGGCCATACAATATTTGTCCTTTGTGTCTGGTGATGATGTCTTCAAGTTCATCCATGTTGTCACATAGATGTATCAGAACTTCATTTCTTTTTATGGTTGAATAACATTCCATTGTATATATACACCACATTTTATTTATCCATTTATCAGTTGATGGACACTTGGGTTTTTCCCATCTTTTGGCAATTGTGAATAATGCTGCTTTGAACATCAGTGCCAAATATCTGTTCGAGTCTCAGCTTTTAATTCTTTTGGGTATATACGTAAAAGTGGGATTGCCAGGTCAGGTGGTAATTCTGTATTCAGTTTTCTGAGGAACCATCAAAAATTTTACACAGCAGTTGCACCATTTTACATTCTCACAACAATGAACGAGTATTTCTCCAACACTTGTTATTTTCCAGTTTTTATGGAGGCAATTCTAGTGGGTGTGAAATGGTATCTCATTGTGGTTTCTATTTGCATATCCCTAATGGCCAATGGTATGCAGCGTCTTTTTATGTGTTTATTGGCCATTTATATATCTTTTGTCCAGAAATGTCTATTCAAGTATTTTACCCATTTTTAAATTGGGTTATTTGTCTTTTTGTTATTGAGTTTTAGGATTTCTTTATATATTCTGATAGTAAACCCTTATCAGATATGTGGTTTCCAAATATTTTCTCCTGTTCTGTAGATTGTCTTTTTACTTTCATGACAAAGCCCTTTGAGGCACAAATGTTTTTAATTTCCTTTGGTTGCTCGTGCTTTTGGTGTAGTCAATGAAATCTTTGCCTAATGCAATATCCTGAAGATACTTCCCTATGTTTGCTTCTAAAAGTTTCTTATTTTTAGATCTTTGATCCATTTTGAGTTAATTTTTGTATATGGTGTGAGGTAGAGACCCATCTTCATTCTTTAGCAAATGGAGATCCAGTTTTCCCAGTACGGTTTGTTAAAGAGTCTATTCTTTCCCATAGAGTGGACTTAGCACCCTTGCCATAGATCAGTTGACCATGCATGTGAAGATTTATTTCTGAACTCTCAACTCAATTCCATTGGTCTATATGTCTGTCTTTGTGCCAGTATCATGCTGTTTTGATTACTGTAGTTTTATAAAAAGTTTTAAATCAGGCCATGTGAGTCCCCCAACTTTGTTCTTCTTTTTCAAGGTGGTTTTGGTATCCTGGGACCCCTGCTTTCCCATATATAAATTTAATGACTGGGTTTTCCTTTTCTGCAAAAAAGGCTGTTAGAGTTTTGATTGGGATTGCATTGAAATTGCTTTGAGTAGAATTATATCAATATTTAGTCTTCCAATCCATGAACATGGAATGTCTTTCCATTTATTTAGATCTTCTTTTAGCAAGGTTTTGTAAATTTCTATTTCCAAGTCCTTTATATCCTGTTAAATTTGTCCTTTGATATTTGCTTCCTTTAGTTACTATTGTAAATGGAATTGTTTTCTTGATTTCCTCCTCAGGTTGTTCAGAACACTGCTAATTTTTGCATATTGATCTTGTACCCTGCAACTTTGTTGAATTTGTTTATTAGTTCTAGTAGCTTTGTTGTGGAGTTTCCAGGATTTTCTATATATTGAATCATGTCAAATGCAAATAAGGAAAGTTTTACTTCTTCCTTTCCAGTTTGTATGGTCTTTTATTTCTTTTTCTTGCCTAATTGCTTTTGGCTAGAATATTCAGTTCACTGTTGAATGACAGTGGAGACAGTGGGCATCCTTGCCTTGTTCCTGATCTTAGAGTGAAGATTTCAGTCTTTCACCATTGAGTCTGATGTTTACTGTGGGTTTTTCATATATGCCTTTATGATGAGGAGGAAGTTTCTTTCTATTCCTAGTTTTCTAAGTGTTTTTATCAAGAAGGAGTACAGGATTTTTTCAAATACTTATTCTGTGTCAATTGACAGGATCATGTGTATTTTTCACTTTTGTTCTATTAATGTGGTACACTACATTAGTTGATTTTCTTGTGTTGAACCACCCTTGCATACCTGGGATAAATCCCACTTGATCTCGTGGTGTATAATTATTTTAACATGCTGTTGAATTTGGCTTGTTAGTATTTTGCTGAGGATTTTTGCACCTATATTCATAAAGGATATTGGTCTGTAATTTATTTATTTTGTAGTGTCTTTATCTGGTTTTGGTATGAGAGTGATATTGGCTATAGAATTAGTTAGGAAGTGTTCCTTCATCTTCAAGTTTTGGAAGCATTTGAGCAGGATTGGTATTAATTTTTCTTCAGATATTTGGTAAAATTCACCAGTAAAGCCATCTGGTCCTGAGCTTTACTTTAATGGGAGGTTTTTGATTATTATTTCAATCTTTTTACTTGCTATCATCTGTTGAGTTCTTCTAATTCTTCTTGAGTCACTGGAATTAGTTTGTGTGTTTCTAGGAATTTTTCCATTTTATCTATGTTATCTAATTTGTTGGTATACAGTTATTCATAGTATCCTTTTATGATCCTTTTTTAAAAATTTCTGTGAGGTTGGTAGAAATGTCTCTCCTTGTATTGCTGATTTTAGTTATTTGTGTTCTCTTTTTTTCTTTGTCAGTCTAGATAAAGGTTTGTCAATATTATTAATATTTTCAAAGAACCAACTTTTTGCTTGGTTTGGTCTAGTATTTATTTCTTCTCTATTTCATTTATCCCCGCTTTAGTCTTTGTTATTTCCTTCCTTTTGCTCACTGTGGATTTAGTTTGCTCTTCCTTCTTTAGATTCTTCAGTTGTAAGGAAAGGTCTATGGTTTGAGATATTTCTTCCTTTTAAATGTAAGCATTTAGAGCTATAAAGTTGCCTCTCACCACTGCCTTTGCTGCATCCCATAAATTTTGGTATGCTGTTTTTTTGTTTTCACTTGCCTGAAGATATTTCCTAATTTCCCTTGTGATTTCTTCTTTGACTTGTTGGTTGTTTAAGAGTGTATTGTTTGGAAGTGGCTGTGGCTCAATCAGTAGGGCTCCCGTTTACCATATGGGAGGCCCCGGGTTCGGTTCCCGGGGCCTCCTGGTGAAGGCAAGCCCGCCCGCACGGCGTGGTTAGCTGACCCAGCGAGCACAAGCAGCAAGGGGGGGAGAAATGAATAAATAAATAAAATCTTTAAAAAAAAAAAAAAGAGTGTATTGTTTAATTTCCACATATTTGTGACTTTTCCACTTCTCCCTCTGTTATTGATTTCTAGCTTCATTCCATGTGATCATAGAAGAATATTATGTGATTTCAATATTTTTGAATTTATTGAAACTTGTGACCTAACACATGGTCTATCCTAGTGAATGATCCATATTCAATGGAGAAGAATGTGTATTTTGTTTCTATTGGTTAAGTGTTCTATATATGTCTTCTAGGTCTAGTTGGTTTCTAGTATCATTCAGGTCTTTTATTTCTTTATTGATCTTCTGTCTAATGTCCTATCTATAATGAAAAGTGGTGTATTGAAGCATCCTACTATTAATGTAGAACTTTATTTCTCTCTTTAAATCGGTCAATATTTGCTTCATGTATTTTGGGGCTCTGCTGTTAGGAACATATATATTTATAATTGTTATGTCTTTTTGTTGAATTGACCCCTTTATCAGTATATAGTGACCTTCTTTGTCCCCTGTAACTATTTTTGACTTAAAATCTATTTTATCTGATATTAATATAAATATCCCAGCTCTCTTTTGGTTTTTGGTTGCTGTTCATGTAGCATATATTTTTTTCCATCCTTTTATTTTAAACCAACTTATGTCTTTGAATTTAAGATGAGTCTCTTGTAAACAGTTTATTGTTGGGTCATGCTTTGTAATCTGTTCTGCTAATCTCTGTCTTTAATTGTAGAGATTAATCCATTTACATTTAAAGTAACTACTGACAATGCAGTATTTTCTTCTGCCATTTTGCTATTTCATCTTTGTAATTTAAGGTCTTTTTTGCCCCTCAATTCTTCTGGTAATGCCTACTTTTATATATATATTTGATTTTTGTAGTGTACCATTGTGAGTCTATTCTCATTTCCTTCAGTACATATTTTTGAGATATTTTCTTTGTGGTTTCCTTAGGCCTTAAAATTAACATCCTAAATCCATAACAATCATGTTTGATTTGATACCAACTTAACTTCAATAGCATACACATACACTATTCATAAAACCTTCTGTCCCTCCACCTTTTTGTTGTACTTGTTACAAAGTACATCTTTTATGCATTATATGTCCAAAACCATTCATTTCTCATTACATTTTATTTATTTGCATTTTAGTGTCCATAAGAAATAAAAAGTGGAGTCAAATACCAAAAAATACAATCCATAGTATTGCATTTATAATTACCTATGTAGTTTCCTTTACCAGAAGTATTTATTTCATTATGCCACTTCAATTCACTGTCTAGTGTACTTTTGTTTCTGTCTGAAGAACTCCTTTTAGCATTGTTTATAAGGCAGGTCTAAGGGTGACAAACTTCCTCCATTTTTGTTTATCTGAGAATGTTTTAATCTCATTCGCATTTTTCAAAAACATTCTCACCAGATATAACATTCTTGGTTGGCAGTTGTTTTCTTCCAGCACTTTAAATATTTCATCCCACCATCTCCTAGCTTCCATCATTTCTGATGAAAAGCAGGCACTTCATCTTATTGGGACTCCCTGGTTACATAACACATTAGTTTTGTCTTGCAGGTTTTAGAACTTTCTCCTTGTCTTTGCATTTGACAGTTTGACTGCTATGTGTTTGGGCATGGTTCTCTGAGTTTATCCTCTTTGGGGTTTGTTAAGCTTCTTGAATGTGTATATTCATGTCTTTCATTAAATTTGGGAAGTTTTGTGCCATTAAATCTTTGAATATTCCTTCTGTCTCTTTCTCTCTGTCTCCTCCTGCTAGGAAAACTATAATGCATATATTGGTATATTGATGGTGCCCCACAGTCTCTCATGCTCTTCACTTTTTTTCATTCTTTTTTCTTTCTGCTCCTCAGCCTTACTCACTTCAGTAGTCTTGTCTTCAAGTTTACTGATTATTCTTCTGAAAGCTCCAATCTGCTTTTGAAATGCCTAGGGAATTTTTCATTTCAGTTATTGTGGTCTTCAACTCCAGTATTTCTATTTGGGTCTTTTTCAAAATTTCTATCACTTTATCGAGATTCTCCTATTGTTCATCTGTCAGTTTCATATCCTTTACTTCTTTCTCCATTTTCCTTTGCCTCCTTGAGCATATTGTAGATTTTTTTTTTTTAAGTCCTTATCCAGTATGTCCAAAGTTTGTTCTTCTTTATGGATGGTTTATGGATGGGCCATCACTTTTGTATTTCTTTGTTTGTTTTGTAATCTTTTTTTAAACATATAAATTTTAATTTTTTAAAGTGTTAATTCTGGGATTTAGTCCCTGAGCTGTCTGTTTCCTAAATTTGTATTCAGATAGTGATAAGACAGAAATTTCCCTGAGTGCCAGGAGCTTACAAAAACAAACAAACCAATGGCGGGAAAAAAAAAACAACCTTCCACCATCTTTGCAATATTGTCTACCTTGACTGGTTCTCACCTTCAGAGTTTAGCCCTCCCATCAAGAAGATCAGCCCAAGGCAAATGTGATTTGCAGGGTCCTCTCCATCTTTTCTGAACTGGGAACATGTCCTGGGCTTGTGTTTGTTATGGCCTTTGGAATTCCTCTGTTTATAGGAATTCAAATGTCCCCTCTACTCCCTATGAAATAGACTTTCCTCCCTCCCTGGTGCTCTATTATATGTTTTAATTGTTTCTTATACTGGTTTAGCTGTCTGGAAGCTGCTTCTTCCTATAGGACACATTCTAAGAGAGTGAGTCAGTGATGAGTTTCCTGGTTCAGTCTTTCAGGTTGTCACCTGACAGATTGGGACCTACATACAGGCACCCTAGTATGTGCATAGAGGTTACCTCGCTTCCTCCAGAACAGGGCCAGACACACAGAATGGAAGAGCAGGCTGGCTCCACACTGCACTGGGGAGGTGTTGGGAGAGAGGCCAGCAAGATTACCATGGGCTTCTATCATTTTTGTTTGTTTTTGCTATTTTTTTGTTCCTACCATTTTTAAAGCTGCATTTTTTTGAATTGACACTTGTCCAGTTTCTTCAATCCTTTGATTATTTTCTGGAGTTTTGAGGAAGGTGGCAATTCCAGATTTTGATAGTTGTTCAGCAGGCCTGTGTGAGAACAACATCTGAAGCAGCTAATGCTGCCATCTTGGTTGAGCAGAGGCCATGAATTTACTTTTTGTCCATGCACCAATCCTTGGCTGTATCATTGTGGCCAGAATGGCAAGACTGGTTTCACTCAACATATAAGACATTAGATATGGGAGTTTAATGCAGAGAAAAACTGTTGACTCTGTATTTTTATCCCAGCAAGAAAGAGTGATAACAGATGGTCATTTAGAAGTATCACAGCTTATTCAATATATGTATAGGCTAGAATAATTTCCCTTAATAATCTGGATGGATCAGGCAAAAGTTGTTGGTACTTCTCCAAAATGGATGTAATTAGAGCTTAATATTCTGTCTTAGAAAGGCAATAGTCTTGGATTTTATTTTTTAAATGATCAATAGACTTTATCTATCATGTTTGAATTGTAAATGCAAATCAAAACATGGCTTAATTAGCAAAAACCAAAACAATAATTGGAACATATTTTCTCTCTCAGTTTCTCTCAATTTCTTTGTCTGTAAAATGGGGACAATTCCAGTAGCTACCATATAAAATTGCAGTGAGAATCAAATGAGTTAATACAAGTAAAGTACTTGGAACAGTCCTGTCATATGGTAAGCATGTAACCCATGATAGATATTATATTATGATTGATAATTGCACATACAAAATAAATTTCACTGCACACCAGCAGAGAAAGCTAAAGCTTCCTGACAAAGGTGTGCTCTTCAGATCTGCTAGACAATCTGCTATTAGAAGGGTACAGTTGTGTTTTTTTTTTTTTTAAAGAGACTGGAAAACATACTAAAACTTTACTACTCAAATTGTGTCGTTCACGGACCAGCAGCATTAGCATCACCGGGGAGCTCGTTAGAAATTCAGACTCTCAGGTCCCACCCCCAGACCTACCAAATCATCATCTGTATTTATCGAGATGCCCAGGTGATTCCTATGCATATTAAAGTTTGAGATTCCGGTTCTAAATCTTGTTTAGGTGCTTATTCTTTTCAATAGGTCTTTGTTTTGGGACTATAGTACCAAATGGTGTGTTTATTTTTCCAATTTTCTTTTATATCTTCTATGAAAATTAGACTTTAAAAATATTCAATTTCTCTGGACTGTCTCGGGCACACTTTGTAGAAGAGGCAAGAGGAACAGAATGGAAAGAGCAGATGTGAACACCTCAGTTTGCAGCATCACCTTCATTGCCGCCAGCAGGTGAAGAGTCAAAAATTTCTTTGATGACCCAGGTGCAGACCTGGTCTTCCCAATTGCCCAGTCATCATATCTTCACCTCTCTTGGTTTGTACCCTAAAAAGAGATGTCTTTCTGTAGCTCAAAGGTCAGTTTTCTTCTCTCCTCTAAGGGAATCTCTTTCTAGGATATTTGGGAAAGGGACAAGCTTTGACTACCCCCTGCTCTGGAGCCATCTGTTTGCTGACCACTGCTGCCCAGGGCACATCCCCTCCCCTTGCCTGCCTCACCTCACTTGCAGATAGAGGCAGGGCTGTGGCATCAGTCATCTCCATGTGCTGATGTTTCCTCTGGGAGAGCCTTAGTGGAGGACTCTGAGGGCAAGGTCTTGTTCCCGCTCCCCCCCCCCATCGTTATGGGTGTGAGGGAATTATTGCATACAAGGGAATGAATTGTGGTGGGAATGTTCTTCCCTCGCTCCACCATGGGTGGTTGCAGATCCAGGAGGGTGGGGTGGTCCCAGGAGGAAGGAGTGATTTGGGGACAGCACCTTTCAGGGTGAATGGCAAAGAGTCTTGTTGTAATGTATCACAAAGTTAGAAGGAAGACAGAGGCTTTATAAAAGTAAGATCCAAGCAGGAAGGGGTGTGAGCCTCATTTGCTGACCCTGGGAGAGTTACTAGTAGTGGAGAGCTTCAGTGTGAGACAATCAGGGGTGAGCAGAGCAAACAGAGGAAGAGGGAAAAATAAGCTGCCACCCTAGAGGTAGAGCCCCTTGATGTCCTTCTTACACCCCTCCTCGTCCTACCCTGCAGTGGAAAGAGGATGGGGCTGAGACTCACATGCCACAGCTGAGGCTGTGAGCTTTCAAAGATACACAAGGAGGGGATTTGCAGGAAGAGAAGATCTTGGAAGCTTGAGGCACCAAAATGCAGGGAGAAGGAAAGGCACACCTCTGGTCCACGAGGGGCCAGTGAATTGGATTAGGGAGTGCCTCATCCAGCTTCTCCAGCTCTTCCCCCATGGCTCTCCAAGTCTGTAAAGTTTGCAATTTTGTCACCAGAAACTGAGCAAAAACTGCTTGAACAGTCTGTGTGGTCCCTGTATAGTCAAGAATAGGAGAGAAAACACCTTCCCCTTGTCAGTGCTCAGGACCTGAGATACCTGGAGGAGAGGAAAGCTGTCCTCCTATTTGAGGAGCTAGGGACCAAGTTTCAGAATTGAAACCATTAGCCGTGGGAAAATTCACTAAGGAATTAAGCCCCTCACAGGGTGTCCCCTCTGTGTATATCCCAATTCCCTTTCTTACTCCTTTGTCTTTAGGTGCAGCACATTCCACAATAAGCCTCCTGTAATCTCTGCTAATCTCCAGCCTCCTTCAGGAAAGCTCCTTCAACCCACGTGGATGGCTTTCTCCCCAGGATCTCATCTTCTTCCCCAAACAGCACATTTTCTGAGTCTGTATAGTTCATTCTAGAATGCTCCAGAGGCCCCAGCAGAACAGCCCACACTGGCCTCTGACTCTCTATATCTTCAGGGATGATGTAGGGAGGCCAGGGATATCAATCCAGTCCCTTTGATGCCACCCCAGCAAAATGAGTGGTAATATTTCTCCTAGTTCTTCTGATTTCCCAGTAGGTGACTACTGGGCACACTCCACAGACACACACACACATGTATACGCACCCCCCCACCCCCACACACCACACCACACACCGGCACATACACTTCTCTCCCAAGGGCAGACAACCAGTCTTAGAGAAAGAACAACCTAAATCAATGTTTTTCAACTGAGATTTGTAGGCATCTTCTCAAAAAGGACTTATGTTTGGAAATAGTGGAATAAACCCATACGAAGGACTAGAACTCTTTCCATAATAAACCCATAATTTTCAAACCTGCCTGTCTCACAATAGCATTATTTTATATGATTATGTTACAGCCTCATCCCTTAAGCACTGCCCCACCCCATAACCAAAGTGGCCACCCATCTCCCAGTGGCTGCTCCCCTGGACACCCTGGGGGCGGTGCAGTTACTTCCTGGAAGAGGCTGCGGATTCTCCCAGACACAGAGCCAAACTCCAGTTTCTCCCTGGTCTCTCTCTCTCAATCTCAATCTCTCTCTCTCTTTCTCCTCTCTCTCAATCTCTCTCTCTCTCTGTCTCTCTCTCTGTCTCTGTTTCTGTCTCTCTCTCCCTAGCTTTGTCTGTCTCTCTCTCTGCCTGTTTGACCAGAGGGGCAGACAGAGTCTTTTCCTTCCAACTACCCGAGGTAAACAGAGAAGCAGCCCTGAGCTGAAAAGCAGTTTGGCTGCCTCTGATGACCCCCACTGCAGCTTGGGTCTGGGGTCCTGCCCTCCTTGGAGGCCACTCACATCCTGTTGTAGCCGCTCAGCAACTTTCTTGTCTGGGGTTGAAGTTGATGGAAGCATTGTCTGGTCCTTGGGGAATTAGAATGGAATGGAGGGATGCCTTTTCTATCATATCTAGTTTGTGTTTTTCGTTAGACATTTTTCCAAATTCTAGAAGAAAATCATCCACGTAGAAGAATGGGTTAATGGCTAAAGGACTGGTAGCCAGAAGACCTGGCCACACTCCTCCTCTCTCAACCTTGAGCTCCTTAACTGTAAAATGAGCTAAAGTCCCTACAATGCTGAAAAGCCTCATGTTGTTCTTAAATATATGGCACATGGTTTATTTTATGTTTTGCTATGTTTATTTTTTAAAATTTATATTCCACCTTGTTTCAAAAAAGATTTAAGGGACTTTACAAGGATACATATAAAATAGCAAGCGAGCATAAATTAGAAATAGGGGAAAGCAAAAGGGGAAAACAAAGAGAGCCAAGCTTTGGCTACCACATCCAGACTCCCCTTGAAGTCCCACCTTCAGGAAAATGTTGCAAATTATTTTTACACCCAGATAAAGCATATGAGAGAGAAGGGGCATAACTCTTCCTAACAGCAAGGCAACTAAGTAATAGCATCTGTAGCAAGTGTGGGAAATCCTCTCGCTTCTGACTACTGACCTGCTAAATTTTATCCAAGGACTTCAATAAGTAAAAGATGACTTTGTTTATTGTAATTTTTTAGAGAGTAAAGGATATAATTGTCTTCTCATTTCTTTTTTAAGAGTATGAACAGTATACTCATAAAAATATGAAAATATTCACTAAGTTAGAGCATGTAGGAATCAACCCATCCCAGCTCCATAGTGTAGTCATTTATCCATTCATGCATGCAGACTCACACATACACACACACACAAAACCATACAAACACATTCACACATACCACACTCACACACACTAACACACACATTCATATACACACTTAGCCTTTGTATGTTGCAAAAGAGGTCATCCTCTCTCTCCCCTCTGGTTCCTGGCAAAACCTGAGTTCTCCTCATTTCCATCACCAATACCCCCACATTTCCCAACCTACCCTACTTGTCCCTTATGATTCAACTGAAATGTCACTTCGTCCCAGAAGCTTTCTCTCCTAATTCTGGACTAGTACCTTTTGTTAAACAACAGTTTTCACAACAACTCTGCTCAAAACAGCACACAAAATAGATGTGTTGCCCTAACAATCCAACCAAAATGATTCAAAAAGCCTAGTGTGTCAGAGGGCATCTGCTGGGATACTCCAGATACACTTTCAACCATCTGACATGCAAATACACAAAGTGAGAAGAACACAGAGAGAGCAGGAGAGATTAGAAAACTTGGGTGGATGGCAACAGATGGGATGTTTATTTATTTTAAATGCTTTTTGCTGGGAGAGCTAGCTACATGAGATGTATATCTTATTTCCAGGGAAGTCTCTGGGGAAGCAGCTGTCATGCAGTTTCATTCCAGAACTCTTTAGTACAGTACAAACAATATAAAGGAGGCTAGACAGTCTAAATAGTAGGCCACAGCAATACAGAGCAACCTCAATTGCAGTTCATTTTACACTATAACTTCTTAACGTGAAGTGAAATGTTCCCTACAATAAAACAGTGCAATGACCTTTGGGTTTTCATGCTTCAGGACTGTGATCAAATATTCTTATGCTATTTTTTTTTCCTTCCAAATGGAACAAATGTGTTTTAAAATTTAGTGAATCCTTGAAAACCTAATGATCCCTTTATACCCTCAGGTAAGTCACTGTAAAATTTAATTTCTACTAACCTACCTGAGATTGCAGAGCAAAAAACTATAACAGAACAAAACAAAATATGGTACTTAACTGCCTGCTGCCTTTTGCTTTCCTCTCTGACCCACTTCAGAGTGAGCCATTCTTGCAAAATATGCAGGGATGCCAGCTTCCTTGAGTGAACCCAGGCATCTGTGTCATCAACTTTTGTCCCTTTCAGGCCATAAATAGGGAGTGTCATGGTTCAGCCTTTGCAAGCAAATTCATCTGGTTAAGAAGTCCATTTGACAACTTTTTTTCTTAACCAGAATGAAAATTCAACTTCCTTCTGAAAGTTTCATCACTGGAAATAAAGAATAGATATTCAGGATTTTAGAGGACTTTTTTTTTTTTCTTTTAAGCTTTGTGACAATATTTAACCATTTATTTCATACTCATAGTCAGGAATATTAGTTACTTTTTTTGACTGCCATCCCCCCCAACCCCTTTTTGGCAAACGCCCTGCCTTTGGGGCAAATTATCCCTCCCCCTTTGTAAGTCCTTGGTAGAACTATCAACTAGCCAAAGGCCAGGACTGTGAGCTAGGCTAGACCAGTTTTTAGTTAATGATTGGAAAATAAA
This sequence comes from Tolypeutes matacus, assembly GCA_026826555.1. Lineage (NCBI taxonomy): Eukaryota > Metazoa > Chordata > Mammalia > Cingulata > Chlamyphoridae > Tolypeutes > Tolypeutes matacus. The sequence goes on along the minus strand of JAKSZT010053929.1, from coordinate 37,720,604 downwards.
ATGATTGTCACTGGCTCGTGTCAGGGCGGGGGGGTGGGGGTGGGGGCTGACGACTTACTTCCTGCTCTCTAGTCCTCCAGAAGCACCTTGACTGGGGTTTTGTCCCAGCCCAGTTTTTCAGTCTTCCCTTTATTTCTATGAGCTACTGGTATCTTTCTAATAAATCTTTTTCTGCCTATTAAACTAGGAAAGGTTTCTGGTGCTTGGAACTAATGATTCAGCTCTTTTTATGAAAGAATTTACAACCAGATATGCTGTTGAGGATGGAGATAAGGAAGATTACAAAAAGAGAGGAAACAGTAACTCAGCGAATTAGTGAGGATCCCTGGGAGGCCATGGCCAAAATCATGCCAGACTCAGGCCAGGGAGAGGCCGTCCTGGCTGCTACCAGTCTTCACTGAATGCCGTAGCAGGCGCTGAGCTCTGGATGTTACTGCTGCCATCAGGGCTTTCCTTTAAAAAGGATGTGGTTGCCATCCCTTCCACCAAAATAGAATTCTCCTTTCTCCCAAATCAAAGATCAGGCGGGTGCTTAGAATCAACTGGGTATAGGTCCTAAGCTCAGACCCCAGTTGTCAAAGGGTGGGAAAGTAAGTATCTGCCGTTTTTGACAGCTGAAGCGGGAGGAATCCTGTGGCACATACTTTTGCAATTATAGGAGAGGGATTCTGCTGCTAGGCCTCTGCTGTCTACAATTTTCAGTAAAAGTGGTTGGGTGGAGTCAGAAATGAGTAAGAAGTGAGGATTATAGAAAGATTGCAAAAATAGAATAGATGGTAGAGTTTCAAGTTAATAAACTTAATTGAATAGTCAAAAGTATACCTGTATGAAATATATAGATTATAAAGGGAAAAAATTAGCCTTTTTGTTTCATATTAGAGGACCTGAGACAAAAAACATCTAGCTAAGCTATGCCCTGACCCACAGAAACGGTGAAGTGATAAATTTTGTCTCTTTTAACAAGGGAAATTTAAGAGTCATTTGTTATGTAACAACAGATAACTAATACAAACCGCAATAAAAAAGCAGAGACTTGCAAATTGCATTTAAAAAAAAAATCAAGATCCAACTGTAAGCTGTTTACAAAAAACCCCACTCTTTATGAAGATATATAGGTTAAAGGTAAAGAATGGAAAAAGATATAACATGCAAACAATAATCTAAAAAAAGCTGGAGTGACTACATTAATAACATATAAAGTCGTTTTCAAAGGGAAAATACTACCAGGGCCAAAGAGGTTCATTTTGTAATAATGAAGGAGTCAATTCATCAAAAAGACATAATAATCTTAAATGTTTATGCATCTAATAACAGAGCTTCAAAATACATGCCATCTAAACTGATAGAACTGCAAGGAGAAATAGACATATCACAATTATATTGGGAGGTTTCAACACCTCTGTTTCAATAATTGATAGAACAAGTAGACAGAAAATCAGTAAGGGATAGAAGACTTGAACAATACTGTTGACCAATTTGATTTAATTAATATTTATGGAACACTCCACCAACACATTCTTTTCAAGTGCACATGGGACATTTACTGAGATAGACAACATTCTGAAGCATAAAATGATGGTCAGTGATTTAAAAGGATTTAATTCATGCAAAGTATGTTCTCTGACTATAGTGGAATTAAATTTGAAATCAATAGCAGGAAGTACTCTGGAAAAATCCCCCATATAACTAGGTACCAAACAATGCATTTCCAAATAATGAATAAGCTAAAAAAAAAAATCAAAAGGAAAATTAGTATGTATTTTGAACTGAATGGAAATGCAACAAATCAAAATTAGTGGGGTGAAGGTAAAATAGTACTTAAAAGGAAATTTCTATCACTAAATGTCTACATTTTTAAAAGTTGAATTTCTAATAAAGAAAGTTGAATTCTCATAAAGAAAACTTCAAAACTTCAAGCCCATATCACTTTATAGGTAAATTCTACCAAATATTTAAAGAGGAAATAATATCAATTCCTACACAGAATCCCCTGCAAATTTGAATAAAGGGGATTATTTCTCAAATCATTCTATGAGGCCAGCATTACTCTGATACCCACACCAGGCAAAGATATTATAAAGGGAAAAAAACTTATAAACCAATATCTCTCATGAACACAGAGGCAAAAATTAACAAAATTTTAGCCCTTTGAATTGAACACTATATAATAAAAATAACACATCATGACCAAATGGGGTTTACTCATTAATGTAAGTTGATTTAACATTTGGTAATTATTCAATGTATTTCATCCAATTAACAAACTAGACAAGAAAAGTGATGTGATCATTTCAATAGAATAAGAAAAACCATTTGACAAAATCCAACATCCATTCCTGATAAAAAAATAAATAAATAAAAACTCTCTTCAAAGTAGGACTAGAGCATATCTATTAAAAAAAAAAAAAATCCTCAAATTAACATCATACTAATGGTCAAAGACTGACTGCTTTCTCCCCAAGATCAGGAACAAGACAGAGATGTCTACTCTCAATCATCTTTACAAAATTTTACTGGAGGTCCTAGCCAGTGCAATCAGGTGAGTAAAAGAAATAGAAGGCATCCATATTAGAAGGGAAGAAATAACATTGTCTTTATTCACAGATGACTGTAATCACCTTCAGTGAAAAGCTGAAGGAATCCACAAAAAAGGGATTAGAACTAATAAGTTGCCAGTATAAGTACAATATATAAGTATCAATTGCATTTTTATGTACTAGCAATGAACAATTGAAAATTGAAATAAAAATACAAATTATATTGGCATAAAATATGACTGCAATAAATCTCACAAAATATGTGCAATATCTATAAATGAAAACTACTGATTTTTCTAAGAAAAATTAACAAAGATCTAAATATAAAGATATAGACCATGCTCATGGATTGGAAGACTCAATGTTGTTAAGATGTTATTTCTTCCCAAATTTATCTGCAGATTCAATGCAATCCTGATTGAAATTCCAGCAGGCTCTTTTTTGGTGGAAACTGACAAGCTGTTTCTAAAATTCATGCAGAAATGCAAAGGACCTAGAACAGGCAAAACAACTTTGAAAAATATGAATAAAGATAAAGGACTTACACTTTCTGACTAAAAGACATTATAAAGCTATAGTGAGAAAGTCAGTGTGGTATTGGTGTAAAGGTAGACAAATAGCTCCATGGAACATAATAGAGAATCCAGAAATAGGCCCACATGTATAGGAGCTATTTTTATTTTCTTTTTAAGAAATGGTGCTGGAACAACTGGATATCCATATGCAAAAATATGAACATTGATACATTTCCAACAGCATGTGCAAAGTGTACTTGAAAATGGATCACAGACCGAAATATAATATCTAAAACTATGAAACTTTTAGCAGAAAACATAGCGAAAATCTTTGTATCTTTGGGTTAGGCACCAAGATTTCTCAGATACAACAACTTATAGGTTGCTGTAATGATTAAATAAAATAATATATGTAAAGTTCTTTAAAGAGTGCTCATGAGATATTTAATAGATGTAAGCTCTTACTGTTAAATGTGTATATTACCTTGAGGTTTATGTATACTTTTAAATTTGAATCTTATATTGCCCATGGTGGTAGGAAGGGATTATTAACCACAGTTTTATAAAACAAGAAACTGGGGCTCAGAAAGGTTAAGTGACTTAAGGCCATCCAAGGCCACCATATTGGACAAAAGTGAATTCCACTTCAAGTACTAGCATACTTGGCTAACAGAAGCCTCAACAAATGCAGTTTTATTTTTCTTGCATAACAGAAAGTTGAGGAAAAGGGCATTGCTGGTGTTGGCCCAGTGGCTCCATGGTGTCCTTAGGGCGCAAGGTACATGGCTCTGCAATTCTGCTTGGCCTTCCTCTTGAGTGGCAAGAAGGCTGCCTCAACCACATATACCCATTCAGAAGAGTTACAGGCAGAGAGCTTCTCCTCAGACCTTCCTCTTGGCAAGGGAGGAGACATCTCTTCTGGAAACCTCACAGACATCTGCTTACATCTCATTGTCCAGATTTAAGTTATAATATCCACTCCTTGATTCATGGCTGGGTTCACCTTCCTTGAGATCAAAGAATTTCTGCCACTCCCATTGGGATTTTGTTAGTAGGGAAGAGGGAAGACTGACTCTGTTAACATCTGTGATAGCCACAGAGAGGATCATGGAGGTGCCTGGATTCAAACCAGGTCTTAGGACTTCAAATCTGGTTGACTTGCTACTACATATAATCAGCCTAGCGCTGTGATACTGTACTAGCATTGGGATTCAAGGATGAAAAGTCTCATTCTCCGACCTCAAAAATTTACAGTTCACTGGGAAGACAGAAAGAAGTTATAAGAACAAGCAAATAAAATATCATTTGAAATCTACTGGAGGAGTTAAGCCTCCCAGAGGAAGTAGCATTTGAAGGTTGAATAGGCATTTATCTGGTAGACCTGACCAACAGTGGGTAAGGGAGGTTCAAAGGCCTGGAGGAGTGAACAAGCATGGCATTTTCAGAGTTCAATGTCATTTTTTTTATTTGAAGCATAAAACCAAGGGGTGAAAGAAAAAAAAAAAAACAACAAAAAAAACCAAGGGGTGAGTGATGGGATTACCAATAACTGAGACTAGACAGGTAGTCTGCATATGTTCTGTAGGTGATGGGAAACAAAGAAAGTCTGTTTGCTTAGGGAATATCAAGATCACATATGTGGAAGATGGATTAGAAAAAAGTGTAACAAGGTTTTTAGTTTAAAAAATGACAGCTGAGGTGAGTTTGAAAATTAGGTGAGTTCTGTTTATTCCTTAGGTCATCCATGTCCTATGGGAAGTTCAATGCCCACCCTAAGATCCTGATACATTTCTGGGAGTTCATATTCCCGTGGTTAGTTCTGACTCTGAGTTTCTGCTCAGGTTCTTCAACTGAAAACCTTTAATTTTGCATCTTACATTCCATGGACATACTATTTTTTTACTACACACCTGCCCACACATAGAACGCTGTCCCTTTTCCTTGAGGTGCCTTAAATCCAGTCACCCAAGATATTTATGGGCACAGATTTTATTCAAGTTTTGGAATAATAGATTATGCACATATTTAAGCAACACACACATAAACTTAGAATAATAGAAATTTATATTCTTAAATGTTATTTGGTTAACCCACCCCCAGGAAATATCTCATTCACAACCTATCATCAGAAACCAGGATATTGTATTAAGACTGGTCCCCTTTCTCCCTCTTTCTATCTACCCTGCTATATTTTTCTCTCTGGACACCTACCTTCTGCACTCTCTTCCCCCAAATCTTACTAAATTTCTTATAAGTTTGTTAGATAGTTTATTTCATTGTTCTTTCATACCATTCCCTCTTCATCTTCTATGCACAGTGGAGAGTTTTGCGAAACAAAAGCAGTTCCCCCTAAAAGGAGTTCAAAATAGTAACTGTTTTTCCCTACTACAAGCAAAGAAGAATGATGAACAGCTCAAAAATTTGAAACTTGCATACATGGGTTATCAGATCTTATACTGTTAGAAGGAGTTGGTTATTTTTATTTCAAAGAAATTCTACTCTATTTTGGAAGCTCATTTGAGTAGTGACTTAATAAGCTAAGGCACTGAATGAAAGAGATGTGTTTATTGCTGCCTCACTAATAAAAAGCAAACAGTAAATTTTCTATCTTTGTGTGCCTAAGATATACATGTGATATATACATATATGTATGTATATATACATACATGTATACATATATAATTAGTATGTATTAGGTAGTTTGCCAAGTGATATACATGAGATACCTCATTCAATCTTCACAAATAGGCGACAGTTACCCTTATCTCCTCAGATAAGTTACCCTTATTTTACCCTTATTTATAGATGAGTTATGGAAGCTCAGAGATGTAAGCTGGCACCCTCAAGCTTACATCGTAAGTAAGTGCTAGAACCTGCCTCGGGGAAAATACTAAAATGTTAACAGTGGTTCATCTGTGGGAAAGTATAGCAGTTGATTAAAATGTATTTTTCTGGACTTGCTGAATTTTCTACCATAACATCTATTACATCTATAATAGGAAGCCTACCCCCCCACCAATAAACATTATAAAGAACCAAACACACCAGTTTCATAACTGACTGAGAAAGCAGTGCAGTGCTGTTATGAAAAAACCAACATCAAACTAGAATAATCTAATATTAATGTCTAATATTTTATATATGCTTTATCATTTACAACTCCGGTTCATGTGCATTATTTCATGTAATTCTCGCAATAACTATAAAGGTAAATAAGATGAAGTATTATCACACACACACACACACACACACTTTTGTTTGTCAAACAAAGGTCAGGGAATAATTTGACTCTCTACTCCCATGAAGTCATGGTAAGGCCTAATTGGACTGGAAGCTCCCTGCGGGCTGGGGCCATATCTGAGCTGTCTATGTGGATGTATCTCCAGTCCCTAGCATAGGGCTTACGGCACAGCCAGTGCGGAACCAAGATTTGTTGAATGAATGGGTAAAATCCCGTTCCTTCCTCTTAGTCATGTCTCCTATCCATGGAGCTCTATCTCTAGCCAGCTAAGATATAATCTTTTTGTTACACTCCCCAGTCGGGCCTTCAGGAATCTAACTTCTTAGTGACCACCCTTAAAAGGGATTGTAAATAAAAATGGAGGGCATTCAGAGAACCATTTAAGCATTTGTGTGTTTGCGTGGTAAAATGCACAGAATATAAAATTTGCCATTTAACCACTTTAAAGTGTACAGTTCAATGGCATTTAGTACATTCACAATGTTGCACAGCCATCTAGTTCCATGTAGTTCTAGTTCCAGAACATTATCATTACCCCAAAAGAAAATGTGTTCCCATTAAGCAGTCATTCTCCATTTGCCTCCCTCCCCATCCCCTGGAAAACACTAATTTCTATGGACTTGCCTATTCTGGACATTTCAAATAAATGGAATCATACAGCACATGTCTGCTTTTTTTAACAAAATGTTTTCAAGGTCCATCCATGTTGTACCATGTATCAGTGCTTCATTCCTTTTTTTCTTTGAGGTACTGGGGCTGGGGTTCAGGGACCAGGGTTGACCCTGGGACCTGGTATGTGGAAAACCAGTGTTCAACCACTGAGCCACATCAGCTTCACTGAGATGGTTTTTTCATTTTTGTTTTTGCTTGTTGTTAGTTTGTTTTTTTAGGAGGTACCAGGAACTGATCCCTCATGGGAGGCAGGAGCTCCACTGCTTGAACCACATCTGCTTCCACTGCATTCCTTTAAATGACTGAATAATATTCCATTGTATGGATATACCTTTTCCAGGGGTTCTTAACCAGGGGTCTGTGAGCTTGAACCGAAATTCAAAAAAACATTATTCTTGTGGGGACGTGTTGGTGTGGGTGTGATATATTATTAAATAATACACAGCATAGTGTGGACTTAGTAAGGGGTCCATGCTTTTCACCTGACTGGCAAAGGGTGGAACAAAAAAGGTTAAGAACCCCTGATTTAAGCATTTTTAAGGGTAGAAAATGTGTCCTAATAGGAATAGAGTTTAAGCTGGGGAAGAGGCAGGTGAGGAATGACCTCAGTTGGGCCCTCCAGTTTAAGTGGAGTTTGTTTTAGGAAACAAAGTCTTCTTAACGCCTGTGGAGGATAAAACTAAAGGGAATCAGCTAAGTGGGGGTGTGTGGGGTGGAGTGGCAGCAGAAGCATGTGGCTGAGCTGAAGGGAGAACTTCTTGATCATCAGAGCAGTTAAATCAGGAAGGCACCGCTGAGGAAAACTGTGGGCTCTGCATCGCTGGCCGTTAGAAAGAGAAGGGACCTCTCTTCACTCCAGATGAATATCTGAAGGGCATACACACCCCAAAGCATGGGACGAACTCACCCTCACACTGTAATTCTGGGACCACAAGAAGGGAAACCCAAAGGAGAGAAAGCAAATAAAAGGCTTTATGAAGATATAAAAACTGACCATTTAGGTAACTGCATAAGTAGCTTAAAATGAGGTAAATTGCTGAGACTGTTAGAAAGGGGCAGGTGACATTTGGACAGAAAACAAATTAATTAATGAACTAAAACAGCAATGTAAGGCATCGATTATAATTTACAGTGCAATGAAAAAGGTCAACTCAGCTCCTGTATTTTATTTGGGTTGGGGATAATTATGTTTGGATAAAAAAGAAATGAAACTCCTAATTGCAAGATAATGTCAGTTCTTTAGAGAACATCTTGCATTCACTAAAAAATAAAAAAATAAAAGGAAAGCACAGTTATTATTTCCGTAATTTCAAACTCAAGTTGAATATAAATTACCTGGAAAGAAAAATTATCTATAAAGATTAAAAATACTGTAATTTCTCAAAACAGATGTCTTGAAAAAGACACTGCAATGCTTTCAAACTAGTTTTAAGTCCTAATCCTGGTTGCTTAAATAAACATTATACACACATACGTAGTGTGTGAAACGGACTCTGCTTTAAGAGAGGAAAGATTACATTTCTGTGTTTACCCAAAGAGCTGACTAAAACACATTCCATTTGGCCCTGACACACAGAAATTAGAATTCTGGAACCTGGAAAGGGAGCTTTATGTCTTAAACACAAAAGACAGAACACGGTGTATTTTATAGATATCGTGAGAGGTTTTGTTCTTCCACCTTTTACTGAGCCATCAAAGAGGCGATTGTGTGAACAAAATAACACAGTAACATGTCACATTCCATTTACATCGATTTATCAAACCCAGGAAGAATCTTTCACACTTTCTGGACTAGTGATCAGTGCTGGACCAATATAAAAGCTGAGAAATGGAGAGTTTTCAAGGAAAAAAGGCTTTTAAAAAGCACACACACACACACATACACACAGACTCAAATCATCTTTTCTATATGCTTTAAACTTTACTTAGGCTCTGAAAAGTCAGTCCAGCCTCAGTTTGACTCTCAAGGGCCTTAGGCCTCTTGCAGACCCCTTTCACCATTTAAAAAAATGTTAAAAATGATTCTTGACATCTGTGTTGGTTTATCGATTAATATAATCCAGGCTGCATTATTATTATATTCAGTTTTTTTGGTGTTATTTTAAAAGAAATGAAAATGAGAACATTTTCACGTGTCCCTAAAAGTACTGTGGGCTCTATCTCGTTGCCTAATGCACACGTCAGCCCTGAGTTCGTCAGTCAACAAATATTTAGCCTTTATGGTGCACATGGGCCATGGGGGAAGAGGAAGGTGTAGGATGTAACTTAGAATGTGGTTGGATGGAGGAAACTGTAACTCATAGAGGGATAAGAAGCTAAAACCCAAATAAGACAGTGAATGACGTGGGTTAAAGGTTGGGGTTGAAGGTCAGGGTGAGGGTGAAGGTGGAGCGTGAAGCGCATGGTGGCATGATATTAGGGAGGAGGTTATTGCGGCATCCAAATGCAAAGTGGTAAGGGCCTGAGTGAGCTTGAGGACAGTGAAAATGGACGAAAGGAAACACACTTGAGAGAAAGGAATGAGAAGTCGCTGATGATGCCTGGGCTTTCAACTGGCATCTTGTTCTGTAGTCCTTGAAGGAACATCTGGTGGTTTTATGTCACATTAGTATGATTTCCTTGTGCTGACCTTCAATATTTCACTTAAAATACTCCCGCTTTATTTCCGGTTCCCACAAAAAGACAGAGCCAGACTTGTAAGTACAATTAAAATGTGACTTCAGTTGAGCTGTGTGGTCATGTTTCCATTTTGTTCTTAGCAGCTGTCTCAGTTTTCCCCCAACACTTTGCATGGCAGAAAACAAAAGTGTAATTTAAAAGTACATAGGTTCAAATTCATGTTCCACTCCTTTTAAATTGTGGCAGACTGGGCCCTCTCCTGGGCAAAGTGTCCATGGCACACACCACACTCTGGTCAGTTCCCTGGAAACAGATATCAAAGAGATGACCCATTTGAGTGAAAACTCATGGAAATTTAAATCAGCATTTCAATGCTATTTTAGGTTTGGTTTCAAAGCCATGTGCTCTTTCCTCTAAAACTGGCACCAGTCACAGTGGTAATGTGCAATATTTTGGAATAACTTTCCAGATATTTTTAGTGTTTTCTGTGTGAAAATACCAATGTTCCAAAAAAAGGCAGGGGGGGGGGGCAGGGGGAAGAGAGGAAAGCCCAGACCCAGGAGATGCTCAGATATACTGCAATATGATCAATTATTTAGGGACTAATTTCCCAGGCTCTATGCTATGATTAAGATGGCACCTGGCATCAGAGAGCATTCTCTCCTCCACAGTGTTTGGAAGAGAGAAGCAAGCAAACCAGATGATGACAGTGTAGTGGAGTAGGTGTTACTGACAGAGATAGATACACCTGGGTACAATAGGAACACAGAGGAAATCTTCAGGGCTGCAGGGAATTCAGGAAGGCTTATAAGAGAAGGTGGTAGGCAAAGACTGCTAGTGGTCTACCCTATATCTACCCCTATTCTTATTAATATAATGCCAGTTTTTATTCAGTGTGGCAATATGCTCAGCTGAAAGATTATGTTTCTCTGTCTCCCTAATGGTTATGTGACTACGTATTGACCAGTGAAATATAAGTGGACATTTTTTTATGCACTTACCAGGAAGATGCTTTAAAAGGAGGAACAGACAACTAGAAGTTGTCCTTTTTGCTTTTTCTCCTTCTTCCTTCCTATCTGGAATGTGGATATGATAGCTGGAACCCCAGCAGCCACATTGGACCATTAGGCAAGCTTCAGAATAGGATCCGAGGACTAAGGGTGGCAGGGCAGAAAAATATAAGGAGTCTGGGTCCTTTGTGATCATGGTGCCCACCACACAGCTCTGGGCTGCCTACCCCTGGACTCCTTTTATGTGAAAAAAATATGAACTCGTATATTTTGACTTTTATTATTTGGGTTAGGTAATCCTTAATCCTAACCTATTTTGTACCCATTGAGATAAGTTTTGAAGTATTAGTAGGAATCACCAAGATGGACAAGAAGTAGAAAGATTTTCCAGGCAGAGGGAAAACGTTGGCAAAGGCACACGGGGCATTCAGGGACCTGCAGGTGGTTTGCTTGACTGAAGTTATAGACGATGAGGTTAGAGAGTAGAACAGATTCTCTCATTCAGGCCACCTGCCTCTAGTGATAAATCTAGTCCTATAGTCACAAATGTGCACCCACCTCTGCAGGTCACCCTTTCCTGGATGGCCCCAAAGCACAGGTGGGAGCATTTTTCTTGGTGAGGTGGAGAGATGCACAGTAATAGGAGGGAGAGCAGAGAGAGGATGGTGCAGACGCTGGTAGAGGTATATGTTCAGGAGCTTGTGCTTTGGGTAGGTTAATGTCGCCTGTTTTCTCTGTGAGGGAGGAGAGAAGGAACCTGGAAGAGTGAGGTCTGAGAAGAGAAGATATATTCTGAAACAGCTGCTGCTTTTTGACGTCTTGGTGCTCTTGTGCGGGTAATTTTCCCCAAATGAAATGATCCCTGGTTCGTTTCCTGCTCCTTTCCACCTAACACAGAACTTGTTTGATTCCCTCCTATCCAATCTCCACTGCCGATCCTTCCCTGACTGCCTGGGGAGGCCGGCTCTTCTCTCACCTCTTATACCCGTCATTGGCCACCCATGGTAAACAGCATGCGTTGTGTTGTGCCTGCCTTGAAACAGAGTGACCAAAAAAATGAAGAAAAAAATAGAAAGATTTTAGAATTAAGGGACCTCATGACCTTGGGTACTTCACCTCTCTAAGCATCAGCTTCTGCAACTGCAAAATGAGTTTTCACTAACTTGAAGAGTTGTTATGAAGGTTGAGATTATGCCTGGTGCATAGTAGACATTTAATAAGAGGTAGCTTTCAGCATTAGTTCTCCAATACCTAGTATGCACCCAATCATTCTTGGTTGAGGTGGGTCCAGGCCCCAGGAGGCACAGTAACATTGTGCCCAAGGTGTCCATCAGTTGGGAAGTTCTTTGAAAATCCCCTTCCCTCCCCAATGAGCATACTGCTTCCTGACTAGGGAAGGCTCCCACGGAAGCTCCCTGTTCTGGACTATTTTCGAAGGCCTTGACATACAAGATGGAAGCTCCATGAGGGCAGGGATTGAGTCTGTCCTCAACTCCAATGCCCAGCACAGTGAGGCATGCAAAGGAGAGCTCAATGAATGCATCTTTATTTACCGAATTCATGAAAGAATAGACTAAAATGAATGAATGAATCTGAAGCAGTAGAACTTTATTTTCACTTTGGTCATTGAAACGTCCCTGTTCCTGCAAAAATCAGCACTTGCACATTCCTGAACCTATCTATGCAACTTCTCATTTTGTTATTTTTGTCAATTTAGTTTTGACAGAACAGGTAGGAAAAACAAGAGTAAGGCCTTCAGGAAAAACAGGACTCTTAAAACTTCTCTAAAAAGGCCTTCAAGGAAGCCAAATGTATGTACAGCTCCTACCTGCACTCGGGCAGGCACTATCCACACAAAAGCAGGGTCTGTGTGCTTGCTCCACAAAGCACCTGATTCATGCGACAGCTTGGCAGGAATTTAATTAGTGAAGGAATGTGCAAAGCTTAAGCGCTTCAGATGCCATTAACCATTGGGGCGGGTAGAGGTAGGCTGGGGGAGGGGGGAACCTAACAGATGTTTGATTCAGCCTCGTCCTGGGAAACAGATCATTCTACACATCATTTTTCTATTTGGGTAGCTCTTGGGTAAATCTTGTTAATGATACTTCATTCTTTCAGGAGCCTGGTTTAACATGTACCCAGTTTAAAGCAAATACACCTTCTGCCTCATAAGTGGCAGAAGTTCAGGTTTTAAAAAATCTGGTGATGTCAGGATTGCTTTTTAAAAGTCTTTGTTTCAGTATGTGGAGAGACTGTGATCCACGGGTTGAATGAACATGAACCCTCAGTTTCAGAAAGTTAAGTTGTAGTCAGTGCGTGAAGGAACTTCATGTTTTGGTTTTAAAGGCTGCAAGTATTTTGTAACACTTCACTATTTTAAATCACCATTTTGTGAAATTGTGAACAGAAGAGTATTCAGTGAGGCTGTTAGCTTAGGCAGGCAGCCATCAGGGCAGCCTTTGGCCCTGAGTTGGCAGTGAGGGCTTCGGCTGGCCTCAGAGGCAGAATATTGCTAGCGTGGACCTGAGCTGGACTCCAGCTGCTGGAAATAAACAGTCAAAATTAAACCAACATGGCCTTTTTATGAATAAGAACAAGCTCCTAGTTTCAATGATGTCATAAAATAAGAAATTCAAGAGTGTTGAGGCTCATTTGTCTTTCTACCAGCCCCTCTTTATGGCCTATTGTCAGTGCCAATTCCAAGCTCTTTCTGTTGTTAACATCCCGTGACACTCAGTTTCAGGTGTTGGAATTAGAAAAGGAAGAAAAAGTTATATACCACCTAGATGTGCTTTAAATTCCACATGTAGGTTCCAACCAACTTTTGAGTAAATGTAAAAAGCAAGTTCCTAGAACATTTTTCTTTGAAGGTGTTAGTGTAATGGAGTTCTACAATTGATTGCTGCAAGCCTAAATTATACTCTTTCAAAGCATAATACTAACCACTCACAAGTTGAATGAAGAAAATCAGCAAAGGAGACTTCCTTTCATGTCTCGTTGATTTCTGGACCTCTACACTCTAAACCCTTAAAAATGAACACTTAACTTTCTATCTGCAACTATCTTCAAGGTCACTTTAAACCCTTTTCTAACTTTAAACACTCTAGTGAATAATGGTCATATAGGGTAACTGATCCAAGAATTGAAAAGTTCTCTACTATTCGGATGCAATGAAAAAGACTTTGGACAGCTAGCAATGTTTTCTTCTGGAGGCCTTTCTTTTCAATTTTTTAATTGCATTGATTATTTCTTTTCTTTCTTTCTTTTATTTTTTAATTTAGATACCGGGGCCGAAGATTGAAACTGGGACCTCGTATGTGGGAAGCTGGCACTCAACCCCTGAACCACATCCGCTCCCTTGGGTTGGTTTTATTGTGTATTTGCTTGTTGTTTGTTTTTTGTTTTTTTAGGAGGCACCGGGGACTGAACCAGGACTTCCCATGTGGGAAGCAGGTTCTCAACTGCTTGAGCCACATCCGCTCCCCTTGATTATTTCTTTATTTACTTGTTCATTCAACCAATGAACTATTGGTTGAGTGCCTACTCTGTGTCAGACTCTGGAGATATAACAGAGACTAAAACACAGTCCCTATGTCCACAGTGAGTTTGGCAAACAGTAGCACTCGGTCAAAGCAGGGCTGGAGCTAGCTGCACAGGGGAGGTCATAGAGAGTGGTCAGTATCAGGGCTGCCATGTGCAGTTCTGTTGGATGTCCACTGATGAGGGTGACCAGGAGAAGGGACCAGTGCAGCTTTGCACCAGCCTGAAAATGACCCCAAAGGAGGAAGAGGAGCCCTTTCCTCATTCTCATAAAGGTAACATATGTTTTAGCACTGAACACTGGGCAGGCCGCACACATAGCACCCATACACACACCTTTCTAACCTTCCAAATTTCTGCACTAAAATTGTTAAATCTTGAAAATTTTATATTATGTTAATTCAATTCAAAATCCTGGATACAAAAGACAGCAACTCTCATGGAGTTTGTGGACAGGTGTGTGGGATTATTAACCAAGCACATAAAGAGGAAAGAAGTACACCTCTAGCCCTCAGCCTCAAAAGGTGTCAGAAAAAGCCAGCTGGTGAGTTTGCATGGGCAACTTGTTGAGTCTTTCAAAAACAAATCAAAGCCAGAGCAAATTCAAAATATATTACGTTTTAAGTCAATAGAGGCAGGTTTAAAGACTTTAAAAAGAGGTGCAGTTTATTAAGTATAAAATGTTTGGCAAACTCTCAGTGTGCATGTCTTTATAGCAATACTCCCTGAACAATTGAAGAAGAGGATTCAAGAAAAGGGTACCAGGTGGAAAAAGTTTTAACTATCATCAGGGTTTTGTTTGTTTTTTATTCTTTCGTTTTTCAGTGTTTTAAAAATATGAAGCATAGGTCTTTTTGTTTTTCTAATTCCTCTCATTCCCAGGAGATCTTACAAACCTTCCCGTTTGTCAGCTGTTTCAGCAATGCACCCCCATGATTAGAAAGGGATATTGCATTCAAAATGATAGATTTAAAAGGGGCTCCCATATTCTGCTTGGATTTGACTGTCATTTGCCATTATCCAGGCAAGTGGCCTGCTCTGCCCCAAGACTCAGGTTTCAAAGAGGTCCCCCTTGCCTCAAGTGCATGAGGCTAGCTGGGGCAGGCAGTGCCACCTGAGATGAGCACTACAAGGCCATACAGGACCCCATCGCCCCCTATTCCATTTCTCCCCATCAAGGAACTCTCCAAACCTCTAACCCCAACACAGCACATGGGGTCAACCAGATGGCTGAGGAGGTTCATGATTCTTATCTATGCAACTGTTCTATCCCATGACCAGCCAGGTTCTGGGAGGGCCACCTAGACAGTAGATCGCAGCTGCTGGACTACAAGGTATTTCTTTCACAGGCTCATACCAGAATGGGCCACCAGAACGGTGTAGACATACTGATTTGGGAGGACCCTCTGATGCACAGGACCAGGTAAGGGCTCCGAGCAATGGATGGTGCAGTGCACCGCACACCCTTGGGCTTGACCTGCATTGGTGAGCCCACGTTGTCTCTTGGCCATAGGTGTTCTGACTAAAGTGCCACCCTGGTCTACAGCATCCAACATAGGGGGAGGGGTAGCATATGTCCTTTACCCTGCGTGACACCCCCCACTGTGGGCACTCAGAATAGTCACCCCCTCTTTTGGAGGCTCCTGGCACCTGTCAGGCAGGCTGCACCCATGCTCCAACAGCTTTTGAGACTGTTGCTGCACAGCTCCAATGTGCCCTCCCTTCTTTTTAAAAAAATTTTTTAACTTTTAATTTTTTTTAAAGATACCTAGAATATATAAATGTTACACAAAAAATATAGGGGATTCCCATATGCCCCACCCCCCCTCCCACATTCTCCCACATCAAAAATATCCTTCATTACTGTGGCACATTCATTGCAATTGATGAACACATTTTGGAGCATTGCCACAGAGCATGGATTAAAGTTTACATTGCAGTTTATACTCTCTCCCACCCAATTCTGTAGGTTGTGGCAGGATATATAATGGCCTGTATCTGTTGTGGCAATGTCATTCAGGACAACCCCCAAGTCCCAAAAATGTCCCTATATTACACCTGTTTTTGTCTCTCCCTGCCCTCAGAATCTCCACTGGCCACTGCCTCCAAATCAATGATAAAAGTTCTTCCATTGCTAGAATCACAATAAGCCTATAGTAGAATACCAGTAAGTCTACTTTAGTCCATAGTTCATTCCCCAATCCTGAGAATTCTGGGATGGTGATGTCCACTCCACTTCTAATTGAGAGAGGGTTGCAATCCCATAAGGCTGATAGATGGGGCTCTCTTGCTTGCAGTTGTAGAATCTGTCGGTTCCTTGGTATGGTAGTTGTCCATCATCACCTCCTTATTAGTTGTCTTGGGTGAGACCAATGAACTGCAACTCCGTTGAGATTCAGGCCCAGCTGGCACATGGACTGCCCAAAGATTTAAATCTCTTGGATGTACACCTACCAACTCTAGTATTAGTTATAGGTTCAAATGGAAGGACAGAAGAGCCATGTGTAGGGAAACCACAACTGAGTCCAACTCTGTCACTCTGGGGAGCATAAATTCCAAAGTAGGGTCCACTGGCAAAGCACAAAACTCCTGAGCTACCTGCCCTGAGTATAGTGTCTGGATGTCTCCAGTGCCCTGAGGAGCCCTGCTATTTGTCGTAGTATCTACTTTGGCAGTCAATGAGATCCTGCTAAGACGTGCGTAAGCGTAACCTCTGGAATGACCTCCTGACTCACTTTGAAGTATCTTAGCCATATATTTGTCTTTACCTTGTCCCCCTTTTGGTCAAGGTCTTTTTCCAGTTGCATTGCTAATTGGTGCTTGTTAGTAATCCCTTGGTGCCAGGGAACGCCCTCCCTTCTGATAGATGCCCTCTCTTGCCTTCATTTGAGATGGTGATGTCTTGCTGTTTGGAGTTGGTCTTAATGAGAGACCAACATTCCTTGAAGGAATAGGGCCACCCTTCTTGCTCAGCACATGGGCCCCATGCCTCTTTTCCTCTCTGGTATACAGGGCTGCAGTCATCATTAGAAGATATTGCATTTGAGGCATGCAGAGATTGCACCCTAAAGAGTAGATGTGGCTGGAAGATGTATTGTTCTACGCTTATGGTAGAAAATTGCAAAAGGATAATTTTACATGAGGAGAAAATGAATTAGCCTTCACATTTTACCCCATACTCTGGGTAAGACTTGCATTTGTGGTCATCATCAATGAAGCACAGTAACAACCTTTGGGAGAGCCATTGAAGCACGTAATCAATCTGCAGGATGGATGATGCACTGCCGTGAGTAATGATGTAACCAGCATTAAATAGTTGGGGTTAGGGAACAGCAGAGGTCACAAGATCTTAACAGTACAAATGGGTTCTGAAGAGCCATGGCATGGTAAGTAATAACAGATTTGCTACTTTTTCCTGTGGTGAGAGCTATGAAATTAGTCAGGATCTGCACATTTGACAAGAAAGAATATGTAGAGATGGTCCCTGGACTTGAATAGGAAGACAAGGTATTTGGGCACTATGAAGAATCTTTACATGAACTGATTGGACTGTAAAGAAATAGGTTAGTGCTTCATCTCTATTCATTATTCAAAATCCTCATCAATAAAGTACATCCCTCACATGGTTTATATATATGAGTTCATATATATATATAGGAAGCACCGGGCATTGAACTTGGGACCTCATACCTGGGAAGCAGGCACTTCATACCACTGAGCTACACCCACTCCCATCTAATATATTTTTATGATCAAATTGTTTATATAGACAAGAGCATCACACTAAATATTTTCCCAGGTCATATACAGCAGCTGGTGGCACACTCTTGACTTTAATCCCTCAACTGTTGCTTGGTTTGCTGATTCTCAGGACTCTTCTTTAGGGCCCACCTGAAGATAGTGATTGAGCCTCTCTCCTTCTAGGGCAGTAGGTTCCCCATTCACTTTTTCTCTGTCTCCAGAAGGTGCTTGTATCTCATTATATGCACTTGATTCAGGCTTTGGGGATTTTAAAATCATGTTTAAAAAGGCATTTATTCAGTCCTTGCTATGTATCAGGAAATGTGATTAGTGCAGGGCTTACAAAGATGAATAACACTTGATCCACATCCTCTAGGAGCTCACGGTGTAATGAGGAGACATGTCCATAAGCAGATAGTTGCAACAAACAAATAGGAGCTATCAATGTACACTGTCTAAAGGCAGACTTTAGACAGAGTATGGAGAGAGGACTGAGGGGTTCGACCGGGGGCAGAGCATGAGGGGGCTTCAGAGAATTCTCTTTAGACAAATATGTTTGAACTAAGCTTTTAAAACTGAGGAGGAAGCTCATCAGGTCAGAGGATGGGGATGGAAGAAGTGAATGGGCAATTGAGCCATTGGGAGCAGTGAGTAGATGGGCTGGGCATGAAGGACATGACACATCAGGGGAACTCTAAGTAGGTCCTGGGTGGCTGGGGTGCAGGGAAGGGCTCAGTAAAGGATGAAGCTAGAGCAGTAGAAAGAACCACAATTAAGGATGGCTTGATATGTTGTGCTAAGGACATTTAGACCATGGACAATGGGGTCTTAAGCTACAAAGACACATAATCTTATTTTGTTTTCTAAAAATAACTCTGGAAGTAGTGTAAATTATGGTTTGGGAAGAGATGGGGGACGGAAAAGGATATTGTGGTAGGCAGTTTGGAGGGGAGTGAGAGTCTAAGGTTGCAGCCCTGGCAGAGGTAAAGGCCAGATTAGTGCTTGGAAAATCCATACAGATATTGTAGTCACCCATGAGGATGGCAAGTTAGGATGGCTTATCTGTTATAAATGTTTTGGCTGCAAGAAAACCCAACCAACAGTGGCTTAAACAGTTAAGTGTTGTTGGGTTCTTTCTCCACAACAAGAAGTCTAGAAATAGAGGGCTGCTGGCACTGCTTGAGAATCACAGCTGGTGTGTCTGCTCTGGGCATCACATAAACATTCCAGGCAGGAAGAAGGAGGAAGAGGCATCACAGGCAGTATCTGCTCCTGTTTCTTTCCATCCAAACTGTTCCGTCTTCCACCCTTGATCAAGAAAAGAAAGGAAACAGGAAGCAGCCTGCTTTATCAGAGACCTCAGGGAGGAGAGTAAAGCAGAACACCATGGTTTGTTGCTCGTGTCCAAATCAAATATCCCCTCCAGGCTTCGTTGGCATCTTGCTCCACTTTGCTACTCCTAGAAGCTATAACAGCAAGAACGAGGCACGTGCGTGCATGAGAGGGGCCTGGAGAGAGGAGTGCTGAGTGGGCAGGCGCCTTCTTCCTCAGCCCAGTTTAGACAACACAAGTTGCAAGCAAGGAGTCCAAGCCTACCTCGGGGTGCCTTCATTAGGAGTGCAAAGTGACAGAATAATACTAATAGCACCTATGTGTTGAGCGGTTTTCATTTGCCATGTGCTCAGCACCACACGGAAATGGTTTACATACATTTTTCGTCAGTGAATTTCAGATTGGAGGTAGATATTATCATCCCCATTTTAAATAAAAGAAGTTGAGGCGCAGAGTGCTTCACCTGCTCAAGACAACACAGCCAGCCACTGGCGCGCCAGGAATCTAGCTGAGCCAGTAGCTCCCTCGGCCTTGCTGGGTATAGTTTTATCCAGGAGAACCAGGGCTCAAAAGACCATGGTCCTTTTGAGACCAGGATCCTTCTTGACAAAAAGCTTTCCTTTTAGCATTCTGTGCTCACAGCTCAACAGCTGTACCTAGGAAGCTTTCTGCATAGTTTAAGGGTAGAATGTTTTTCCCTCTTTCTTCACCTGAAATATCTGAAGGATTTCCCCAACTGCATCCTGGACACTGCACCCTTTTCATTTCCTATGAACACACAAGAGGGCCCCAAAGTGTGCCAAGTGCTGTTGGGCCACTGGAATGAAAAGGTCTTAAATTTACTCTCTTGCAACCCACATATCCACTGTCAACTACCAGAGAAGTTTTATCCTGTTTGTTTTTCTGGTAAAGTCAGAGCATGCACACTTACTGTCAACAGGACCTCTATAACATTTTTGTATGCTTAAAGCCAGTATGCATGTTGTAAATAATAAGAATAAGAATATGGGGAAGCATGACATTACAAATGCTCTACTGTAGATAAAATTTAGAAAGGGAGGAAAGAGATTTTTGCTTTTATTTTGGTGGGTCCTCGATATTTTCGTAGAGTGCTTAGTGGGAGAGATAGCAAAAGTTGGGAACAAAAGCTTTGGGGGGTATGGAGGTGAACGAGGCAAGGCCTGGGCCCTGGAGAAGCTGGAGAACTCGTTCACATCCTCACTTGCCTCTCCTGGGTTCTGACTGGACCAGAGGTGTGTGGTCTCAGGCTTGACTCATCCACTAAATAATTACCCTTAAAAAATAACAGTTGAATGGTTTTTCAAAAGAGATTATGGAACCTGCTCTGGCCGTCCTTAAATAAAGGCTATTTGCTTATCTCCAGAATTGCTACATTAGGGCCCTTGGAGATGAGCATGTGATTTAGTAACCTGGTAAAGGCCTCTCTAGCCCCTGGATTCCATAATTCTGTTTCCTCCATATCAGATGAGAAGCGACTGTGGCAAACCTCTTTGCCTTCTTTATACTTTCCTACACTGTCATCCTCCTCTGCTTTGGAGTGTATTGGTTGCCATGGAAACAGCAATGTCCTTGCTGTGGACAGAACTTAATCACAGCCAAATGGGTGAAATAAAGTACATTTTTATCTTGGGTTGAAATTTGTATCATGATTCATGATGTGGAAGAGAAAGAGTAGAAGAAGAAAACAGGAGGGTAAGAAGGATAAGGCGAGGGGAAAGGGAAAGGAGGCAGAAGGACGGAAGGGGGCGGGGGTGGAAAATGATTCCCTGTGTATCTGCCTGAAGAAACTGTTGGAGCGGAGGCTGCTGGCTGAAATGCACTGTGTCCCTTGCTACATGCAAGACTGGGTCTGTTCCAGCGCTCACAAAGGCTCTGTAAAACCAGAGCTTCGCTGGCTCTACTGGCTGCTAGCCCGGGGTGATCTGAGAAGTGCCTGTCCCTCCCATCCCCCCCTCCCCACCCCCGTGACAGTGCCTGGAATTCTACTCTCAGACACAGTTCTCCTAGGAACACTTTCACACAGGTCCCGCTAAATGAGGAAACCGTTTAAGCCATGATCAACTAATCTAATACTTTTAGAGGATATTTTTCTCAGATCTTTTTTAACCCTAGCAATTAGCCAAAGGCCAGGCTTTCTGGCACTTAGGAAAGGCTTGATAAAGTTACAATCTCTGGAGAGACTCCCACCTCATCTTCCAGGTCTCCTATCCTAGGTTTGTGGGGTTTAAAGTTTATACAATTTTAGGGCCTCCTTGAGAAAAAGAAAACAAAATTAAAAATATAAAGTTAGGTACAAGGTCTTGAAAGGAGTTCTTGCAAATGAAATACTTGAGCTTCATTAGCTTCCTGGTAATTCCACCTCCGCGTCTATTGTCTTATTTAAGTCTTAAACAAAACCATGAGGTACAAAATTATCTCTTTTTAAAGATGAAAAAACTGAGGCTCTGTGAGAGCCATGGGAGGTTTACTAAACCAGTGACTCCTTACAAATCATAATTAGGACGGCTCATTGGGGAATGTCCTCATATCTGTTTTTTTGCATACATACCAGCTGTATCATGCAGAATCAACCCCAATTTTCCAAAATGTGACTTTCATTTCTTCTCCAAAACCAAGGCAGCTGATAGAATTGGATTTCAGCTGTGGTTGGAGTGCTGGAGATGGTATCGCATATCCCACTTGCAAATAATTGATCGGCTTCCTGCAATGCATTGCGTGCTCTCGCCACAGAACAGAGATGGAAACTGAGCCCAGCAATTGGATGGCTGGTTAATATCCACAGGCGTTTCAGGCCTGGAAATCAGGGCCAGGCTGCAAAGCAGCTGGATGGGACGGTTTCTGGAACTCTCCTAGCTGCACTGAGTTATATGCATCCTTTTAGAATGAAGATGGAACCAACCAGCCTTCCCTTTTCTTTCCCTTATTAGTATTGGCAACATTATTTTGTCTTCCATTTAAATCTAATCAGCTTAAAATAGATATATGCACATACACCCTTATATACAAATACAATAATTATAGTTCCTTGCATGCTATCTTCATGGTAGCATCTGAATAAATCATAGAAAATTAAACAAATCATAAACATTGAATACACCATTCCCCACACAGCAGCACATGGGGAGAGGGCTCTTTAGCAGTATGCCTTTCAGTGGGCCAACTGCCACCCAGAGTGAACCACCCAGAGCAAAGCTGCAGAGAGTAGGGGTGGGAAGAGGAGATGCCCTCCCAAAGAGGAAACAGAGCCAAAGGGAGCTGGGAACCCTGACCAGATCCTGACTTATATATTTTGACTTATTTGTATATCATCTGAGGCACAAAACCTCTAATCCAAATCCATTCAGCAAATGTTTCTTAAGGGCTTTTATATACAAAGAACTGATCTAAGCCCCATGGTGATAGCACAAGTTTATAAGTTTGGTAAATGCCAGGCAATGCACTAAGTACTTTCATATCCATGATGTAATTTAATCTTGTATCTAATTTATCCTTACAACAACATCATGAGGTAGGTACCATGGTTGATAACCCCTTTTTACAGAGGAGGAAACTGAGGCTCCATGAGATTAAGTAATTCTTTCTAGTTCACGAAGGTAGTTAATAGTGGAGCCAGGACACAAAACTAGTTCTATCTGCCTCTAGAACTGGAGCTCCCAGCTTTGACAACACTGTGGAATTTTTACCGTGTGCCAATCCTCATGCTAGCAGTGTACATGGAGTCTCTTATTTGGTCTTTGCACTGCTCTATGAGGTATTTTAAACCCCACATAAGGCATTTTTGCCTGCCTGTTTTCATGAACTTTATAATTTAGCCTGGGGAGGGGGAGCGGGATAAATAGGAATGAGATATGTATATAAAAAATCTAATTCAAGTCAAAGTAAAATAGGGCCAAAAGAAAGACAAAGAATCCATCAAGTCAGTGACTCCGGGATGGATTTCTTAAGGATAGTTTGGATTTTCAACCCATTGGATTGGAGAAACAAGGCATTCTTGGTGGAAGGACCAGTGGGAAGTGGTATACCTCATTATTGTGGATTGGCCAAAGCACAGGATGTGTGCAAGGGAAGATTTGACCATAGATTTGGACTGGCATCGACCATTAGGCTGAAAAATTCTCAGTCTGGTAGACAATGGGAAAAAGATGATCAGAGCTAAGCTTTAAAAAGGAAAATGAGAGAGCATTTGTAGATCAGTCAAGAGGCCACTGCAATAGCTTGCAGGAGATATTCATAGGTCTGAATTTGGATGGGGTTAAGGAAGATAGAGGTAGTTATGTCTGAAACGTTGGATCTTGTGTTCCTGTCAGTGGGGAAAGGCTGCAAACAGTGACCCTATTCACTCTGCCCCAAGGTCTGAAACTAACTCTGGACCTGTCTCCCCACTGGGAGCCACAAAGGGTATCTCTGGGAGAGACCGTTTCTTCCAAAGATATTGACTTCCAGGAGAATCTGAAGCCTGCGTGGTCCAACGGGGTGTGTGCATTGTTTTTCTCACATCTGTGAGCCTGGAACCCCACGAGGGAGTGGGAGAGCAAAGAAAGAAATTGTTTCTGCAAGAAAGTGGCAGAATACAGCCCATGGCCAGGCAGGAATGCTGGCTGTCACAGGATACAAAATCTGTATTTTGTAAGCCTAAATGTTTTACAGCTCTCTGTGTTTTCTTTGTTATTTCCCCTTTCATTTTCCCTTTGTGTTTTCGGTGGTGGTGCTTTTTAAAATGAAGTTCCTTCTGAAAATCACTGCCTGTCTCAGCTGTGCTGGACAGAAATAAGAAAAAGCGGTTCTTTTCCACTTGAATCTGAATTTTAAAGGTGGTGGAGCATGAAGGCTCAGGGCAGAGGGTGGGATCGCCTGGGAAACAGAGTGAGAGTTCAGGGAACAGTATTGTTTCGCTCCAGCCCTCTTCTCCCCATGGCTGTAGGTTTTGTTTGATTACACCGGTCACTCTGGATGATTCACAAGAACAGAGGTGGATGTGACCCTGAGGGACAAGAAGAGCTCTAATCTGACTCCAGTGTTTCTGGCCTGCCTAGTCTGTCATCTTGAAGCTGCCGGGGATCGATCAAAAAAGCAAACATTAAACATAACCCCAGAATATAAAATCTCCCGTGCAAGCCGAATTGATCACATGCCCACTTACTTTGGGGCTCCCTGCCCCTCCCTGCCTGGCACTCTATGCTCCAGCAGTGCTGAGCTGCTTGTGTTTTTATGCCTCCTCATCTTGACCTCCATAACACACACACCCACACCCACATCCACACACACACACACACTGGTGCCCTCATCCCCTTTAAAATAGCCAAATCCTTCTCATCCCTGAAGGTTCAGGAATCCGGAAGCCTCCCTGACTGTATTCTGGCTGACTCCAGGGCCTAACTTCTAGGCTCCCACAGTACTTGTCAGGAATCGCTGCCACTGCACCTCCTACCTTGCTTCATAATAATTTGTTTTAAAAGTCTGTTTCTGACCAGACCGGGACCATGGGCTCCTTGAATATATAACTGAGTTTTACTCATGTTGCTATCACTTGTCCAGTGGTCACTTCTGGTGCTCAGTGAGTGTTCATTAAATGAATGAATGCTGGAATTTGTCTCATGTAATGCTGTATCTGTATCATCCCAGCTTTTCCTTAACATAGAGATGTGTTCATTATCTGCAAAAGGATAAATAGCTTCCATGCTGGGGGACTTTTGTGCGCATTCTTAAACAAATAAAGATGAGAAACATACTGATGGGTTGAGTGTGGGGTTCATTCACAATCTCCGGGTTAGGAGCTTTGAACCCATTGGTATTTTGTGCTTATTTACATATGGCAAAATCTGGCTTCCTGTTTTGAGAAAAAATGTTTTTCACAAAACATTATTAAAATGTTCAAACAGTTTCACAGACATCAAATCACTCTCACGACACAACTCTTTAGTGTAAACAAATCAGAAATGCCAAGGATTAAATTCCCCTTTAAGCATATATGGGCTTAAAAAGAAAGAGCAACCATGCTTGACAAAATAAGCTCTGAGCTTTATTGAACCTCTGTTTAGACTGAAGCTCAAGACCCCAGTGAACCAGAGGCACATCTGGGGCTCACGGTGCCGACTGCAAGGAACCAAAGAAGGAAGGCGGAAATGCAGGGAAAGAGATGTGCCAGGACAAGCTTTCAAACCAAATATTTTCTTCTTCTTTACAATAAGAGAAATAAGCATGAGTCGATGCCATTAGCACACCAGCTGGGCTGAGGACCTGCTTTTATTTTTCAAACAAATAGGCCTAACCCCTGGCTACCAGTATACAGTTCCCATTGAAACATTTTGTTTGTTTGTTTGTTTTTAAATATACCATTGCCTGGGAGCAGGGAGAAAACATCTACCCGTGCTTTCTCAAACTACACATATGTGTGGCGGTCACCGGTTGTCACCGTTATAATGTTGTCACTGTTTTCCTGAAACTGAGCAACTGGGAAACGAACAGTTGGGAAATTAGAAGATGACTTTTCTTGTGATCTTCCCTTCTGAGGTCTAGACTGCTCTTGCTTCTGTGCACAATAGACCCACTAACAAAGAAATCTTTGAAAGCACAGCTCATATGCTCATATGTACATTCGGAGAACCACGTGGGATTTTTCTACATTTTAGCTTACTTTCAGAAGCTGAAGCTGTCATTAAAGGGAAAAGGCGGCTTTCAAGCATGAATCACTTTTCACAGACTTCATTAAAATAAAATAAACTTCTTTGCCAGTTAGTGAAAGGCAGTGGGGGAGGATGGAGAAGGACATTCTAACTCTCTTCTGTGCTGAAGATAAGGAGGTATGGTTCCATTCTAGTCATTTGAAAGAAGGGAAAGACAGCAGCCAATTCTAAAGATAAATACAGTGGAGTGTGAGGATGTCGCCAGAGACAGACTAGCCAGAGACTCAAAGAGAATAAACAGCAGAAGCATGAACAGAATTTAGGTTTTCTGATTCCAAGGAAAGTGCTGCAGCCCCTAGGCTTAGCGATGCTTCCAGATTCAGAGCCAGATATAAGCAGCTTCCCAAAATCCGGAAAGTGTTACCAAAATTGAATGTGCCAGTATTAGACATACACTTTGAAGGAGGTTCTCTTATCAGATATCTGAAATGTATCATAAAATCAACCTCTAATTATAATTTGTCTTTTCTGTACATTTGACAATATATTTGAAACATTTTGTACATCCTCTTTACAATTTTGAAATATTTTTGACCCATCAAAAAGAACAATATAACAACATCTGTGTATCCACCATCCAGTTTAAGATACAAAACATTTCAAATGTAGTTGAGGCCCATCATATACCTCTCTCCTACCACACCAGTAACCACTCTCCCAAATTTGTTGTTTATCATTTGTATTTATTTAACAGGTACTTATATAATGCCTTTCTCTTGGACAGGCACTGTTATAAGTATTTTTCTAATAGTAACTCATTATTAATCCTAATAACAATATAATGAGGTAGATAGTACAATTACCTTTATTTAGCAAATGAGGAAAACGAAACACAGAGAGGCTAAGTCGCTTGCCCAAAATTGCACAGCTACTAAATACAGAACTAGAATATAAATCTGGGAAGTCTGGATCTAGAGTCTGTGCTATTATTAGCTATGCTGCCTCATGCTATCTATATGTCTGTCTATCTGTCTATCTATCTATCTATCTATCTATCTATCTATCTATCTATCTATCTATCTATCATCTATCTGTCTGTCTGTCTATCTGATCTATCCATCCATCTATCTTTAAACAAAGCATAGTACTAGATCTGCATCATCCTAATGCCATCATCATAAGTATGTATCATTTTGCAACTTGCTCTTTCGCCTCTCAAAGGTATGTTTATGAGATTCATCCAGGTTGTAGCGGTTACCTCTAGAGCACTCATTTTTATTGCTCGTTATTACATCATGGTATGAACATACAGACGTATCAATTTTGCTATCAATGACCACTTAGGTGTTTCTAGAATTTTTTTCTACTACACACATTCCTGTACATGGTTCCTGCATACACATGCATTTCTTTTTCTTGAACATATATGCCCAGAAGTAGAATTGTTGGATCAAAGGGTAAACATATCATCAAATATAGTATATATTGCTAAATTATTATCCAAGTGGTTGTACTAATTTACACTCCTCCAGCAGGTGAGTTTCTGTTTTTCCACAGTATTTCCCAAACTAAGTATTGTCAGCCTTTTCTAATACTTGACACTTTGTTTTAATTTGCATTTCGTTGATTACCAGTTTCATTGAACATATGTTTATTGGCCCTGTGAGAAGGCTGTTCTGAGCACTGCCTGTTCATATTTTTTCTTAGCACTTTTCTATTGCATTCTTTTTCTTATTAATTTATAGGAGTTCTTTGTATATTCTGGCTCATAACCCATGTCAATTATATTCATTATAAATATTTTCTCCCAATGTGTTTTTTTTTCCCCCCAAGGGAGTAGTTTATTAAGAAACAAGAAAATAAGAAACAAGAAATTGAGAAAAGTACACAGCCTGAGGCATGGACCACAGGCCTACTGCAGGATGAGTTGCACCCCAATGTGTTTTTGATACGCATATACTTTTTAAAAAAGATTTTATTTATTTATTTCTCACACTCCCCCCCCCCCCCATTGTTTGCAATCGCTGTCTGCTCTCTGTGTCTGTTCGTTGTGTGCTTTCTGTGTCTGCTTGTCTTCTTTTTAGGAGGCACCAGGAACCAAACCAAGGACCTCCCATGTGGGAGGAAGGCATCCAATCGCTTGAGCCACATCTGCCTCTTGCTTGTTGTGTCTCTCATTGTGTCTCCTCAAATCATCTCCTCATTGTGTCAGCTCGCTGTCTTGTTTGTCTTCTGTAAGAGGCACCGGGAACCAAACCCGGGACCTCCCATGTGGTAGGTGGGCGTCCATCTGCTTGAGCCACATCTGCTTCCTTCGCATATACTTTTAATGTAGTTGAATCTTTCAGTCTTTTTCCTTCTTTTTTTTTTGCCTTATTTAAGAACTCCTCCATTTTTTGATGTCATAAATACCCTTTCATATTTTGTATTTCACATTTAGAAACTTAGTTCACCTAGAATTCTGTTTATGACTGAACCTGGCTTACCCAGATCTGCAAGTTATAAATCTGTATAAATTCAGGTTCAGTAATGAAAACAGAAGCCCTTGTGGGTACTTAAAGCAAGAAAGATTTAATACAGAGAATTTGGCATATATAAAATCACTGGAAAGACTGGAGGAGTAAAGATCAAGGGAAGGTGTGGCTGGTTTTCAGTTTCACAACTAGCTTTCACAGGGTTAGAGTCAAGAACCACAGGAAACCACTGACAGGAACTCCAGCTGCCCAAACAATGAAGCAGGTGACTTGCAAAGAAATGCCTGGAGACTGCTAAATCTCCTGAATGCTAGAGTCCGAGCTCTGACTGCCAAAGGAACAATAATATGGCTTCTGCTATTCTCTACCCAAACTTACTCAACTGAGACTCACTGGTAGACCCTAACCAAGAACCCTTCTCAGAAGAGATTCCAGAAAATGTAGCTTCCAGGCCTCTAGTCCTTGTAACTCAGGGAAGAGCCCACTCACAAGAAAGAATGGTACTACATTGCCAACAGACAATCCAACACAGATTTTAAATTAAATTAAATTTTGTTTCTATATCAATAATCAATTGTTCTAATACCATTTATTGAATATTTTCCCCATTTACCCATAATACCACTCTGCCATAGTTGAAATTTTCATGTATTTTGTTCTGTTTCAAGGCTTTGTTTTCTGTTCCATTGTTCTGTACATCTACCTTTGTTTCAATTTTATGTTGCTTTACTATAGTTTTATAAGGTCTAGTAGAACCAGCCTCCACCTCCACCTTGCCCCACACCTTATTCTTTCAACTTACTAGGAATCCCTCGTTATTTGTTGCCCCACATCAACCTAGAATTGGCTTGTTAACTTTTCATGTAAAAAAACTCTTGGGAGTTTTTATTTTAATTACAATGACTTTTTAGATGAATTTGGAAGAAGTTGATAGCTTTATATTAATCTTCCTATAATGCATCATTTGTTGAAAACATTTCTTTCCTAAAGGTGTTAAGGTGCTTTGGAACCTTGGTCAAAAGTCAGTAAGTCACATAAGTATAGTTTATTTCTGGTCTCTTTTTGGTTTTCCTTAATCTAGTTGTCTATCTTTTTGGCAATACCACATTGTCATGATCACTGAAAGTTTATGTTAAGTCTTAAAATAAGATAGTTTAAATCTTCAACTTTTGTTCTTTTTTCAAGATTGTTTTAGGTATTATAGGTACTTTACCTTATCATATAAATTTTAGAGTCATTTTGCAATTTCTACAAATATCCTGCTGATATGTTAATTGAGATTTCATTCACTCTACAGATCAATTAGGATAAAATGTGTTGAACCTAAAGATGAATTTTGTAAAAACAGCCATCACAACAATAATGAATTTGCCAATGCATGAACATGGTATGTTTTTCCATCTTCTTTCATTTACCTCAGTAATTATTTCTAGTATTCATTATAGAGGCCTTGCATATATTTCATTAAATTTGCCCCTAAGTATTTTGTATTTTTTCAATGTCATTTTCCAATTATTTGTTGCTAGTATATAGAAATATAATGGCTCTTTATGTAGTGGCCAAACAGATGATGTCGGCAGCCTCTGATGGCCCCTAATGATTCCCACCTCCCGATAGTCATGCCCATGTGTAAATTCCCTCCACTTGTGAGTGGTTTGGACCTAGTAACTTGCTTCTAGCAAATAGAGTATGGCAAGATAAGGTTACAGAAAGACTGTAACTTCTGTCTTGTTAATTTTGGCTTGCTTTCTCTTGCTAGCTTGCTCTAATGAAAGTCATCTGTCATTTGGGAATGCCCAATGGAGAGGACCACGTGGCAAGAAACTATGAGATATTGCTGACGACAGCCAGAGAGGAACTGAGGCTCACAAGGAGTCCAACAGCTCACAAGGAAACGAATCTTGCCAACAACCACTTGAGTGAGCCTGGAAGTAGTTACTCCCTCAGTCAAACCTTCAGATGAGACTATAGCCCCAGCCGACACTTTGATTGCTGCCTTACGAGAGATCCTGAGGCAGAGGCACCCAGATAAACTGCATCTGCATTCCTGACCCACAGAACCATGAGGTAATAAATGTTTGTTGGTTTAAGCTGCTAAGCTTCAGAGTAATTTGTTATGCAACCACAGATAACCAATACACTAGTACCTTTCTAAACTCACTTATTAGTTCTCATAATTTTTAATAGACTGTTTAGGGTTTTCTATATGCACAATTATACTGTCTGCAAATGAAAAACAGACTTACTGTTTACTTTCTAATCTATATTCTTTTTTTGTTTTTTGGTCTTATTGCACTAAGAACTCCAGTACAATATTGAATAAAAGTAACGATATTCATACTCCTGCCTTGTTCCTCATATTAGGAGAAATGTGTTCAACCTTTCACTGTTAAGTATGATATCAGCTGTAGGTTTTTAAAACTGTCTTCCAGCAGGATGAGGAAGTTCTGTTCTAGTCCTAGTTTTCTGATTTAAAAAAAAATCAGGAATGGATGTTGACTTGTTTTTAAATGTTTTCTTTTCATCTGTCAACATGATGCATTTATTATTTGTTATGCAACAGTAGAAAAAAATACACTACAATCTTATGAAAGTCACTTATTAGCTCTAATGGTTTTGATTTACCTCCTGTATTCTGTTAATTGAATGATTTACATTAATTAATTTTAGGATGTTAAACCAACCATGCATTTGTGGGATAAACCCAACTTGGTCATGATGTATCATCCTCCTCATATATACTGCTGGATTCAATTTGTTAATATCTTGATTTGATAGAGATATTTTCATTTATGTTCATGAGAGATATTATGTTTTAGTGGCTCTTTTTGTTTTTTATATCAGAGTTATGCTAGCCTCCTCAAATGAGTTGGGAAGTGTTTAATTCTTCCTGAATTATAAAATGTTTGTGTAAAATGATCATTTCTATCTTAAATGTTTGATAAAATTCAACAGTGAAGCAATCTGTGCCTAGTATTTACTTTGTGAATATGTTTTATAACTTCAAATTAAATTTAATAGAGTGCCATTCAGATTTTCTATTTCTTCTTGTATTATTTTTGGTAATTTTTACCTTTTAAGGAATTTGTTCATTTCATATTAATATGTTGTTGAATTTATTGGCATAAAACTTTATAATATTCCCTTATTGTCATTTTAATGTAGGTAGGATCTGTGTGATTGTTACTCTTTTTTTTTGAGGTACTGGAGATTGAACCCAGGACCTCATACATGTGAGGCAGGTGCTCAACCACTGAGCTACATCTGCTATACTCTTTTGTTCTTGATTTGGGTAGTTTGTAATTTTCATTAGTCTGTTAGGGTTTTACCAATTTTATTGATACTTCAAAGAATCAATACTATTGTATTGATTTTTCTCTATGTTATTTTTAATGTATATTTCTGCTCTGATCTTTAGTAATTCACTCCTGATTGTTTGAGGTATAAGTTGCTTTTCTTTTTCTAACTTTTTAAGTTGGTAACTTAGAGCATGGGTTTTGAACACATCCTTTTCAAATAAAAGGCTATAAATTTCCATCTAGACAATGCTATAACTACAATCCACATACTTTCATATATCGTGCTTTTATTTTCATTCAATTCAAATTTTTTTCTAATTTTCCTTTTCATTTTTTTTTTTTTCTACTTAATATCTCACTGTTCTCTTCCTGATATTGTCCCATATGTTATGGAGGCTCTTTTTACTTCTTTAAGCTTTTGAATCTTTCTGGGCTTCAGTTTGGATAGATTCTATTGCCCTGTCTTCAAGTTCACTTAATTTTTGACCCCAGCAGTGTCTAATGTATTAGTAATCCTATTCAATAAAAATTTTATTTCAGTTATTGTATTTTTCAATTCTGGAATTTCCATAAAGTCTTTTTTTATAGTTCCCATTTCTCTGTTGAGGTTCCCTCTTTGTTACTTCCATATGTTCACATTTTTAAATTCTTAAACATATTATAAAGTCTTTATTTGTTATTTCCATCATCTCTATGATTTGGGGATTTTTTTTGTAATTGATTTTTCTTCTTAATATGGGCCCCATATTCCTGCTTTTTCACATGTTTCATAATTTAATTAGATATTGGATTTTGTGGATGTTACATTGTTGAGTGTATGGATTTTGTTGTTTTCCTTTAGAGTGCTTGGTTTTTTGCATTTGGGGGAGTGGGCAGGCATTTAGTTACCCCTGAATCTGCCTTTACTGTAGAATCAGTCGAGCCCCTTTCTGTGTCTCTGCTATGGTTCCATGACGTCTTTCCATTCTGGCTGGTTGGTAGTTGGTACTCAAATGCTTCCCAACCTTGTGAGTGCCACAAGTTGTTTAGTTCATTAGTAACTCCACTAGAAGTTCTTCCTTCCTTGGTCATTCTTTTTACCCACCTTGTGGAATCTCTCTGCATATGCACAACTTGGTATTTGACTAAAGATCAAGGAGTCCCTTAGGTTGATATATAAACCTCCTTTTCTGTGTAGTTTTCTCCTCTTTGTGCTCCATGTCTGCTCGTCTTCTTTTTAGGAGGCACTGGGAACCAAACCTAGGACTTCCTATGTAGGAGCGAGGTGCTCAATTGCTTGAGCCACCTCCGCATCATCTCGTTGCATCATCTTGTTGCATCAGCTTGCCGTGCCAGCCCATCTCATCAGCTCGCTGTCTTGCTTGTGTTCTTTAGGAGGCACTGGGAACTGATCCCGGGACCTCCCATGTGATAGGTGGGTGTCCAAATGCTTGCGCCACATCTGCCTCCCTTGCCAGTGTTTTGTTTAGGATGTTTGTACCTGTATTCCAGAATGAGATTAGCCTATATATTTTATTTCTCATATTGTCTTTGACTGATTTTGATATCATGGTTAGGCAAATCTTCTAAAATAAAGCATGGGTGTATTAGTTTCCTACAACTGTTTTAATGATTTAAAACAACACAAATTATTTATTTACTTTTCTAGAGGTCAGAAATCCAAAATGGGTTTCACTGTGCTAAAGTCAAAGTGTTACCAGGGCTGTGCTCGCTCCAGAAGTTCTAGGAGAGAAGTTGTTTGTTTTTTTTTCCAGCTTCCAGAGGCTGCTGCATTCCGTGACTCCTGGTCCCGTTCCAGCCAGCCATTGCACCACTCTGACCTCTGCTTCTGCTATCTTCTTCTTCAACTCTCCTTCTCCTGCCTCCCTCTTTTACTTACAAGGACCCTTGTGATTACATCTGGCCCACCTAGATAATCCAGGAAAATCTCCCCTTCTCCAGATTCTGAACTTCATCACACCTACAAAGGCCCTTTTGCCATGTAAAAAAATCCCTTTTGCATAGTCACAGATTCCAGTCCTTAGGGTGTGAGCATCTTTGGGGATGGAGGGCATTATTCTGTCTACCTTGGGGGAGGGCATGCCCCAGTTCTTTTTCTTTGGAAGAGTTTACACATAATTTATATTATCTGTGCCTTGAATATTTGATAAAACTTACCTATAAACTTGTGTGGAAATTTTCTGTGGATGTTTTTTTTTAAGACAGAGTCCAAAGTGTGAACGTGTATTTCAGAACAACCACAATAATATTATTATTAAGAATTTGATTACTACTTTGCAGTAGTTCCTTTTACCATAGGATATATCCCTGCTATGGTATATGTATATACCATAAATATTCAGACTATTGTATTTTAGAATATCTTTAAATAATTCTTCATGTAATTATGTTACCAACTAGAGATACAATTGGGTTCTTTTATTTGTGATAATTTGGAGTTCCTTTTATCATTTTAGCTTAATTTTTTAATAATTACATAAAACATTTGCATGGCTCCAATATCAAAACTACAAAGCAAACTTTATTCAGAAAAGTCCAATGTTCAGACCTGTCCCCAAACCTTATTTTCTCCCTTACTATATAAGTAGCCATTTTCATCAGTTTTTGGTTTATTCTTCCAGTGTTTAATTTTTAATATGAGCAGTTATATGTATGTATGTGTGTGTATTAGTTCCTAGATATGTATGCAAATACATGTATGTATATATGTGTGCATTTCCCCCTATTTATGTGTATATATAATCATATGTATCTTATATATAAGATTGCATATATACATGTGTGTCTATATATGTATGTGTGTTTGTGTGTGTGTCTCTCTCTATATAAATATATTACATAGATGGTTACGTGGTGAACATACAGTCATACTGTTCTAACTCTTATTTTTCTCTTACTAATTGTATATCCTGGAGATCATTCCATAACTTCCTCATGACTTTATAACTTCATAGTACTTACTGTTTAGATGTACCATGGTTTATTCACATAGTTCCTTCTTTTTGGACATTTGGTTTGTTTTTAGTTTTTTTCTAGTAAAAACAGTGTTTCAATGAATAGCTTTATGCAAATGTCATTTCATATTTTTGCTAGTGTATCTTTAGGATATTGTCTTAGAAATGGGATTGCTGATTCAAAGAGTAAATAAATACTTGTTTATTCCCCCATACACTCATCAACAGATTATCTTGTCAAATTTCAGATTATTGCAAATATGATACTTGAGGAATAATATTTCAGTGTAGTTTTAATTTGCATCTCCCTTATTATGAGTAAGGTTGGACATTTTTCCCTATGTTTAAGGGGCCATCTATATTTCTTTTTTTTTTTTTTTTTGGTATATGAATCATCTAGTTGTGTCTCTTGGTCACTTTTCTATAGAGATATTGGTTTTTTTTTTTAGTGTTTAGATGTTAGATATTAATAGCCTTTTGTAGTATAAATTGCTAATACTTTCCCCAATTCACCATTTGTCTTTGACTTTGCTGGTGATTTGGTTTTTTAAAATTATTGCTTTAAAGGGTTTTTTATTGTTTATTTATAAGTAGTCAAATTTATTGGTCTTTTTATCTATTGATTCTGATTTTTAAGTCATACTGAGGAAATTTTTCTCCATTCCCAAGTTACAAAGGAATTTTATCCGTGTTTTCTTCTAGTACATTTATGGTTTTATTTTTTTAAACAAATTTCTGATCCATTTAGAATTTATGCCAACTTTTGTATGAGAAATGGATCTAATTTTACTTTTTTCAATACTGTTATTTAAGTTATCCTGACACCTCTTATTTTAAAAATTCATCTTGTCTTCACTGATTTTAGATGCTGGTTTTATCATATGCTAAATTTTCATATGTACTTAAGTCTATTATTGGATTTAATATCTGTCCATGGATGTGTCTGATTACTCATGAGCCAATACCACAGTATTTTAAGCATAGAGATATCACAATATATTATAATGTTATACCTTTGTTATTTGGTAGAGATTACCTTCCCTTATCATTGCTTTTCTTTCTCAAGGTTTTTCTGGTTATTTTTCTTTCTTGCTTTCCAAATGTACATTAAAATCAAGTTGGTTTAGCTCCAGGAAAAATAAAACTGATGGTATTTTTATATGAATTCCATTAAATTTATAAACAAATTGAGAGAAAATTGACATCTTTATGATGTTGAATTTTTCCATATAAGAACATGATATATTTTTCAATTTATTTATGTCTATATTTACATATCTGAGGAATATTTTATAATTTTCCTCATATTTGCCTTGGATATTGCTTGTTGTATGTATGACTGTAGATGCGGGGGTTTTTCTGTTTGCATTTTGTTTTATTTTGTTTTGTCACTGTAAAATGAAATCTCTCTCATTATGCCTTCTAATTAGTGATTGTTTGTATATATAAAAGTTGCTGATTTCTGCATGTTGGTGTTCATAATGTTACTTTATTAAATTCTTTTATTGTTTATAATAGTTTTTCCATTGATCTGTCACCTGCAAATAGAGATAGTTTACCCTATCTTTTTCCATTCTTATGCCATTAATTGCTTTTACATACCTAATTGCACTGTTTATACATGTTTTAAAATGTTATTATGAATTTCCAAATAAGGGTACATATTTTGATGAAAAATATCTATCTTCATCTCAATTCTATTAGATAGAATATAGATTCTTTCTTATCCTTAGTAACAATACTTTCATGTGTATCCCAAGTAATGCCGCAAATAATGTGAAGTAGACAAGGATGGCCAATGTAACCAAAACACAAATGGTGAGCAGCAGATAGCACCCCCATGAGATGGTCTCCTGTGTGAGCTTGTATGCAAAGGCAGATTATGGAGTAGGAAAGGACTTTGAGGATGCTAATGATAATGCAGATAAGCGCAATTGGTGCAACAGTAGACTTTTCAAAAGTTGAAGACTGTCTGTATCTTCCTTTGTACCCAAAAGACTTCTGGGACAATGCTCTCCTTTAGGATAGAAACAAATTTTTACAAAATTTACTAAGGCATATACCTACTTTTTTTTTTCATTTAAATTTTTCACATTTAGTACTCATTCATCTTCTCCATCTAAGCCTTCTTTTATTTCTCCTCACACTAGAAGAGAGAGCATAGAGCAGCAAAAATATATTTTCCCTTAAAATATCCATTCTCATCCTTTTACATAACTGCTTTCAATTATTTCATTAGACTCACTTCCTTAGCCATCTACCAATAATCACCAAGGCAAGACTTCCCATTAACTTTCAATTCCCCTGCTTAAACAGAAGCACTTGATACTATAGTTTTATTATGAAAGCAACTTATACCATGTCTTAGTTTCCAGGCTGCTATGACAAATACCACATAGTGGACTGGCTTAACAACAAGAATTTACTGGCTCGCAGTTTCAGAGGCTAGAATCTGGCTGGCTTCCACCTGGGGTTTGTAGCTTTCTTGCTGGCTGGCAATCCTTGTGTTCCTTGCTTTTCCCATCACGTGGCAATGTCCTCTCTTTTCTCTTCTGGGTTCCATTGACTTCCAACTTCCTGCTCCTAGCCATGGCTTTTTCCCTGTGGTTTGCTCTATAAGACCTCCAGCAGTGGCATTAAAGCCCAATCTCATTCAGTTGGGCTCATCTCAACCAAAAATAACTTCTTCAGAAGGTCCTGTTTACAGTGGGTTCACAGCCACAAAAATGGATTAAGATTAAAAACATGTTTTTTTCTAGGGTACGTAATTCAACTTACTTTATAGCTGTAGTTCTATTATTCAGATATAAAAGTTATTAACAATTTAAAGAATGTTTTCCCTATTTTAAAAATATATTGTTTTATTTAATGTTAATGTAGAATTTCAAGTAATCTGTCATCTTATTTAATAATATATTACATAGTATTCTCTTTTATTGATATGAATTTTTTATTAAAAAAAATTTTTTTACATTGCTTCTGAATGCCCTTATAGCCAAGTTCAAGATTGTTTTCTTAGTAAAAATTCATAGAAATAAAATTACTGTTCAAAAGAAATACAAAAGTTTTTAAACTTTTGATATTTATCATCATTTGTAATAAATATTTGTTGATAGAATAACTGAAAACTGGCTACTTTTGGGAGGAAGTCAGGGGTAGAGAGTCATGGCATCTGGTTTTTACTTGAGGGCACCTGGTATTTGAGAGACAGTGAAAAAATGAAAATTCCAAATATAAGTCAAACTGCACCTCTTCATGGGGAGAATCTCAAATGCTAAGCAATTGTAGAAATGCCTGCATTATGTCCCCCTCCCCCAATGAAAGCCTCTGTGGTAGGGATTCTATGGCAGGATATATTGAGAAAGCAAAGCAAAAATAATCAACTTTCTAGGTCAGAAATTCAAATAATGAATTTCAGATTTTTTTAGATGAAGGTCAAACTAATAGGGAGCTTCATTCTGTGTGAGCCTGCATGGAATGGTGTCTGAGCTGGGGCGGTGATCGGAGCTGTGTCTGGCTTCACTTCGTGGCTCTGGCTGCTCACTGGCTTTGTGGACGTGGCCACTGAATTCTTTGAGTCTCAGTGATCTCATCTGTTCTAATTGGCTTGGGAGGATAAATGTATCCAGTGCTTAGCATAATATCTGTCACATGATAAATGTTCACTCTATATGTGTTTCCGCTCCCTTTCTGCAACCGGAATGTTCTGTTCCCCCGTAATTTGGATAAACTGTGGTATGATGTTCTTTTTGACAGTAAACCCTACTGCAATGTCCCTACATGTAAAATTCTACTTAGGAACAACTTGTCCACAGAGATGGCAATGGCAGCCTCACCAGCCCTTCTCCCCTATCTTTGCCACCAAACCACTTGCTGCTATTTCTGTGAGAATCTGCTCCCTGGCCCAACCACAGCCACCATGGGAGAGGGCACTAGGGGCATGACCACCACTCCCCAACTCAGATGTATCTCACTACTATCATCCTTTGCACTTCCTGCCAGAGGCCCCCCTCTCCATCTGCCTGGAGAGCCCAGTCCTACACCTTGAAAATTTCCTCCCTCTTGAAGTCCTGCTGCCTTGTACCTGGACTGGGCCTGGCTGTCCTCTGGCATTCTCAGCTGGAGCTTGACAAATTTTCCCACAAATTTTCTACAAATAATAGTGAGGTTGAATCCATTGTCCCTTGAGCTTATTTTATGATAAGCAAGTTGACATAGTAAGAAGAAATCTTGACCATGAACTCAATATACCTGGTCTGTAGTCTAGTTCTGCTACAAAGTAGCTGGCAGTTAGTCATTTCTCCTTTCTGTGTCTCAGTTTATGTGTATGTGAAAAGAAGAGGTTGAATTAAATAATAATTCCCCTAGCTAAGCATTTATCACATGCCAGCCCCTTGCTATTATTTTAATATATGATGTGGAGAAAATAGTGGTATATGAGTATTCACAGTCTCAAACCTAGGGCGCCCCAGGGTTACAGGAATACTAACACAGTGAACCCTTCATGCATCGGAGTGACCCAGCAAAGCCCTCAATTACTTTCAGCTACCAGACCAAGGCTCTCTGACAGAACACCATGTGGTGATGAGATTAAGAAGCAACTCAACTTTCTCTACAAATAAAGCAGCAGCATCTCATTTAATCCCTGAGATAGCCCTGCAAGGTTAGTGTTATTCTCTCTGTTTTATAGATAAGGATAACTGAAACACAGCAAGATTTAAATAACTTATCTAAGTTTACCTCACTAATAAATGTGGCCTGAATTGGAAGCCTATCTCTAAATCACTACACTTTCTGTCTTAGTGATATATATGTGGCAGTCTCTAAGCACTCTTCCATCTAAATAGTCTAAATATCCTTTTGCGGGCTAGCCTGGGAAAATTTTCTAGTGTTGGTTTGAGGAAAGAGCATTTTTAGACATCCTAGCAATTGAATTTCAAATTAAGTGTTTCTTTGTAAAAAATATAATCCAACTAAATTTATCCTGTGTGTGTATTTGGGGTAAAAACAAACAAATAAACAAACAAACAAAAAACAACCAGCAAATCAAGGCCTTGCCATTTTTAGCTCCGCTCTCAGCTATTCCCACTTCTGATCTCCTGCCCTGCTCACTTTCTGTTTCTCAGTAGTCTCCGCAGTCACTCAGACACTCTTGACTCCTCCTGCCTCTAGCCAAGGCACCACATCTTCCCTGCAGCCCTATCATCTCTGAAAACATTACCAAATTTTATTCATTAAAATGTAATGGTTCTTTTTCAAACTCCCTCCCAAACCTGTCTCTTTCTTCAGTTACCCTGCTACCCCTCATGCAGGCTGGTCTGCCTCACACTATCCCGTGGTAACAGCCCCCTAAATCCCAGCCTCTTCCAGCTGGCTACAGAGTATGATTCAGGCATAACAAATAGGGCAGTAAAAACCAGGTCAAGAACAAGGGATAGATTTTCAGGGACCTCAAGACCTAACAACCTCCATGAATGTGAAGAGAGAAGTCAGTACAAAAAGGCATGAAATCCAGGTGTCAGTGAGGCAGGCAACTTTCTCACCTTGATGAAGGAAAAGGGGAAATTTCTGGGACCATTGAAACCATTGGAACCACTGAAACTCCAGGACAGCCTCAGAACAGAGGAAATGATACTGTGCCCATCCTGGAGTGAGGAGAGAGACAGACACTGGGTGGGCCTGAGTGTCTCTCTAAGTCCCACAGGATTGAAGTCCAAGCAGCTCTATTCAACTAGCATGCTCATCCCACACAGATGTGC
Organism: Tolypeutes matacus; assembly: GCA_026826555.1. Taxonomy (NCBI): domain Eukaryota; kingdom Metazoa; phylum Chordata; class Mammalia; order Cingulata; family Chlamyphoridae; genus Tolypeutes; species Tolypeutes matacus. The sequence continues at coordinate 37,680,267 of JAKSZT010053929.1, read as the reverse complement.
AGCAAGGAAAGGGGCTGGGGATGGAGGGAAAGGGCACCTGAGAATACTTGATTATCTGTCAAATTCTAGACTCCGAGAGGCACAGCCCTCTTCCTGTATCTGCCTTGAGTTCTGCAGGATTCCTTATTGCATGTCTTCTAATCTTTGCCCTCTTACTTGAGTTTCCTTGGGTGAGCCTCTGTTACTTATTTTCAAAGGAACCTGGCTGAGTTGATTACTGATCAACTACCTGTGAGGCATCCTTCCACTTCTCAGCACTGGAACCAATGATACCCAAGAGGAAGTACATTTGGGCTGTCAGTTTTGGAGGATGGGTCCCCAAACAGCTCCAGGGCAACCACAGCCTCTTAGCAGACTGCCTGGAACATAGAAATTTTGTTGAACTAAATTACTAAAACAAAGCAGCAGAAGATTACATTAAAAACACCCTGGAGGATATATTCCCTTGAGATACTGAAACTGTAGGCTTCTAATAAAAGTGGCCAACATCCCACTGCATAATCAGGAAAGAACATGGGATGTTGAGTAAAGTCATACAAACAGGATTACATGCAAGCCCTGAAAACGGCAGACTTGTGAGTCATAAATAAGTCTTTACAGACACATACCAAAGTAATCTTTACAGACACATACCAAAGTAATAGACTTTCAGAGCTGAAAAATATATGGCATGCATGCTGTCACTCTCCCTTCCTTACACCTGCTGCAGTTGTTGCTGATCAGGCACAACAGTCTTTACCATTGAGCACATACACAGCCTCAGAATCTTTCTTAACACGGTGCTCCAAGAAGCTATGAATAATCGAAAGGTTTGGAACTTGAGATAAAACTTACTTGCCATCCCTGATGTAACATATTCCCCACATTTCAAAGGTGAGGAAACCGAGATTCAGTGAAGTTTAATTAATTTTCCATCCCACATGATTATTTGGTAAAAGAGCTCCAACTAAAACTGAGGTATTTTGACTCTTTGTCCAGTGCTCTTTTTAGTAAACTATCTCTGCATCTTGAAATGCCCATTTTCAATAATATTGTCTTGGAAACTTAAATGCCTCCTGTAATTGTATATGCCAACTTGGCTAGGTTATGGTGTCCAGTTGCTTGGCCAAACATTGGCTTAGATGTTGCTGTGGAGATATTTTGTAAAGGTGATTAGATTTAAGTAATCACAGTTAACTTTAAGTTAAGGAGATTACCCTCAATAATGCAAGTGGGTCTCATCCAATCAGTTGGAAGCCTTAGGAGCAAAGAAGTGAGGTTTCTAGAAAAAGAGGAAATTCTGCCTCAAGACCACTCCATCTACTTCTCTCTGAGTTTCCAGCCTGCTGGTTCCTCCTATGGATTTTGGGCTCAAGACTTCAACATTATCTCTTACTGGAATTTCCAGCCTGCTGGTCTATCCTACAAATCTCCAACTTGCAAGCCCCTGGCAAGAATTGTGAGCCAAGTCTTTAAAATAAATATCTTAATATATATACACATAGACCCTTTTGGATCTGCTTCTCTGGACAACCCTGACTGATACACTTCTCCAGTAGTTTTGGTTCAGATGATGCCTTCTGAAAGTCCACCTAGCATCCACCCCAAGAAAGAGGAAATGGAGACCCAGAAGAGCTCACAATTTGTGAATGGATTTAAAGTCCGGGGGAACCACTGCAGGTAAGATAGGAACTTTGACACAATCCACTTTCTCCTAATATCCTGTCTTTTGCCTTTCTCATCATTTCTCTGGAGGATTCTAACAACTGAAACTAAATGAACACATAAGTGGCAAATGACTTGGAGAATTAAATGCTGAAGCAAAAGAGTAATGCGGGGTTTTTTTGCATTTTGTGATTGATTTCTGTTTCCTTGAGTTTGCTGCTATGTTATAAGAGCAAGTATTTTGCCCTCTTTGTATTTTGCATGTATTTTGCCCTCTTTGTTCACCTTTTTCATAAGGGAAAAATCTTAATAAATCTTTTGTCTGTCTTAAACTCCATAGAATAATTTTTTTTACTATGCTAATATGCTATATTGCTGAAAGAAGATAATTACATGGTGAGATTAAGACATTCTGCAATTATATCTTGTAATATTATTAATTTCCAGATGCACACAAATTATATCTACCTCAAGAAGAATAGTAATTTCCTTTGTTTCTCTCACAAAAGCAGGTAATAACAATCTTTCTCCTGCAATTATTTTAGACAAATTTTCCAATTTGTTATCTTAGACCTCTCAGAACAGTAATGATACATTATCTCAAGTTACAAGTTTTACTTTTTATCATTGTATAGCTAATGATCTTTTAGATTGAAAGTACTGTTTTCTTTTCAAAAAAGCATTGACGCTCATTGTCATATCTCTCCAGTCCCTTCATAATCTTAGGAGAGAAATCATTAAGGATAATGAATGAATGGGTTTATTGAAAAAATTGTGCCATGGATAACTTGCCCCCATCTATACTGAACTGCTTCATACAAGACATAAATAGACAAAATTAATGACACAGAACAGAAAAGATTATAGAAGCATACCCGTGAGCAGCTTATGAAGTTATTCCAAACTTTATTAGAATTTTGTATTCACACCAAGTAAACAAATGTTATTGAGCACTATTCTAAGCAAAACACATTGTCAGGGAGTACAAATGTCATTGGGCCTCTAAGAGCCCATAGACTTGGGGTGACAAAAATGAAAGAATAAATATGGATGAATGCATTAGCAAAACAAGACTAATTACCATGTGGATCCTAAAGAATGCAATTCTATGGGCTCAGAGGGAAAAGACGACACAGGGCTTGGGAGATCTGGGAGGAGTTCTTTGTGCAGGGAAGACATAAACTGACCTAAATATAAGAGAAAAGACTCCCATGCCAAAGGTGAACTGGAGCAGATAGACATTCTCTATGATTCCATCTTTCGTTCTCATCTCCATCTTTCTACACCTCACCAAGACTTGCTTGGCCTCACTTTCTTTCCCATTTCTGTTTCCTCTTTGCCATCTCACCCACTTTCATGGTGCCAATCAATCACTGTATCTCTTAGGCTAACTTTTAAATCCGAGTATCTCTATACAGACCTTGAATCCCACTGTGCTTCCAGCCTAGATGAATGCCCTTTTCTTCCATCCTGGTTTGACCAACTCTTTTCTATCCATTCAGACCCAGCTGCTAAATGCCACCTCTAAGAAGCTTACTCTTGGTCTTCCTAAGTTGGAAGCCAATGGCTCCTCCCTCAAGGTCCCATAGCAAATTTTCCTACCTCTATCATGAATAACACTTATCGTTTACTAAATTCCTGACCCATGGCTATTTGCCATCATACCTTCTCCATAGGGCATTTGTGAGTCTGTGTCCCCTTCTCTGAGAACTGGTTCCGCTGCAGAGTGAGCTGGTCCTGGCGGCCTGATTTGTACTATAAGACCCCTCCCTCCTGGCCGTGGTTGATTGGGCCATATGCAGAATCATGTCTCTAGTTGGTCAAAGGCATTTTGTTTTTCAACCAGCGAAGAGAAACAGGACTTAGTGAAGCAAATGAAATTCTGTTGGTGCTTGAATTAAAAAGACATATAGAGGGCGCGGGCAGCTTTTCCCATCACATCAATGGAGAATCAGAGTGAATGAGGAAACAGCTGAACAGAGCGAAATATGGAGCCTGAGAGCAGGGAAAAAGAAGCTGCCTTGGTCGCGGCTGTGTTTCAAGGTCTGGGCTCAGCTCCTCATGAGTACGTGTGTGTTTCCAGCCCAGGACTTCTACCCTCATATTAAGTTCCTCTTTTCACTTCAGCAATTTGAGTGGGTTTCTCTTACTGCCTCCACAGAGCCTTCAGATCCCTGACAGACTCAAAACTCCTTCAAGGCATGATCTGCAGAGGAATTCATCCCCATCTTTTTGCCTGTGACACCTACCTCCTCTAGTACCTGATGTTTCACTGGCACATGTGTTAAAAAGAAAAAACGAAAAGTAGACTCAAAACTTACTCTGGTAAAAAAACTTTGACCTAAGTAAAAACAGACCTAATGGAAGAATTCCCTCCCATTTCTCTTAATAATTTAAATCAGGTTGCTTAGTAACCGTTTTCCTTAAAATGGCACATTTATAAAAAATAATGTTTTTATAAGAAGCTGTGGATTTCCAAACCAGGTTTTACAACCTCATGTAGGCCGATATGTCTTTTTTCCAGGCCAAATTTCAACTGGTTTTCAGAGGAATATGCACAACTGAAAAGAAATGGTGCAGCACTGGGGGGGGGGTGGATTAGGAAGGGCTGGTTCAAATCCTCAGGGCATGTAACTGTGAATCTTGACATTCCATGGGTTGGGAGACGGGGGTATCACGGGCCCTGGGGGGCTGGGGAGAAGGGAACAGTCAAGATCTAATGGGTTGTTTGGTGGTCATGGGGAAGGTTTTTCATTACCTTACAGTAATGGACACAGGACATGGTAAATATCATCAAAATTATTAAACTGTATCATCTAAATTGTAAACTATACTGTAAATCACTGACAATGTTTAGTTGCTATATTTTGCTATCTGCATAACAGTTATAACAATGCTAACAACCAAAAAAAAAAAAGGAGGGGGAGTTAATGTGGGGTGGGGAAGGGGGGGTGGTTTGGTATCTGGGAGTCTCCGGCACTCCGTGTGTGACTTTGCTGTGACCTAAAACTTCTTTGAAAATTAAATGAAAAATTGGGAGACAATGGGGATTGAGAGGAGAAAGGTGTCATGGCACACCAGACATCCGATAACACAGTGATAAAGGGAAGGAAAAAAAGGAAAAAAGAAAAGAGAAAGGAAAAAAAAATGAATATAAATATATATATTTTTTAAAGGCATTTCCTTTGCTTTTTTGCCCATTTTTTGAATGTCCCAATCCACTAATTATATTTTATTTTGTTTTGTTCTTTGTTTGATTATTTGTTTTTT
>JAKSZT010053929.1:37552964-37674953 GCA_026826555.1 Tolypeutes matacus | reverse complement strand
GGATTGGGGGAAGAACTATGGACTAGAGTGGACTTGATGGTATTCTCTTGTTCACATATGGTGATTCTAGCAATGCAAGAAATTATAACAATGAGGTGGAGCCAGTGGCCACTTGACACTTTTTGGGTAGGGAGGGGATGAGCAGTTGAAATACAGGGGCTTCTTTGGGAGTTGGAGGTTGTCCTGAGTACTGTTGTGGCAACGGATGTAGGCCATTTTAAATCAGCACACACCACTCAGAACTGAGTGGGAGAGAGTGTGGTCTACAGTGTGAACTGTGGTCTATGGTTGGTGGCAAGGCTCCAGGATGTGTAAGTTCATTGAGGGTGGTGGGCCACACTTGTGGGAGATGTTTGTGTGGGATGTGGTGGGAGGTGTGGGAGGTGGGCAACATGGGAATCCCAGTGGGTTCCGTGTAATATTTTGGGTAATCTAAGCACCTCTTAAAATATATGTATATATATATATATATATAAATAACATTTTTGTAAGCAAATACACATATATGCATATATATTTATATATCATTTTGCAAATGTTTGTATGTATTGTGAGAATTTTTATTTTTACCCACAATAAAAATAAATTAAAAATAAATAAATAAAAGAGATATGTATATCAAGAAAAAAAAATAAAATAAAATAAGTACGTTGTTTGAAACTCAACAACAACAACGAAAAGAAATACTGAGAGCATTGAGGGTCAGTTGATACGGGAGGAAGAATTTCACCGGAAAAGAAATCTCAAAAGAGTACCTTGAATAAAAAAGATCTTGGTCCTTGTCTGTATATGTACTTTCTTGGAAACAGAGCCACTGGGTAATATTGGCAGGGACTTTTCCACCTACGACTGCATGATATGGTGAGGATGTGTCCAAAGAAGGATGAAAGGAACTCTTTTTTTTTTTTTTTTCAGATTTATTTATTTATTCACCCTCCTGCCCACCCCCCTGTCTGCTCTCTGTGTCCATTTGCTGTGTGTTCTTCTGTGTCTGCTTGTCTTGCCTTTAGATGGCATGGGGAACTGATCCCGGGACCTTCCAGAGTAGGAGAGAGGCACTCAATCTCTTGCGCCACCTCAGCAACCTGGTCTGCCAGGTCTCTCATTCTCTCTTCTCTGTATCTCTTTCGGTTGCATCATCTTACTGAGCCAGCTTTCCATGTGGGCCAGGACTCCTGTGTGGGCCAGCACTCCTGCACAGGCCAGCATTATGTGCAGGCCAGCTCTCCTCATGGGCCAGCTCGCCACGCAGACCAGCTTGTCTTCACCAGGAGGCCCGGGAATTGAACCCTGGACCTTCCATATGGTAGATGGGAGCCCCATCGCTTGAGCCACATCCACTTCCCCAAAAGGAACCCTTAATCATTTGGATTTCATAGAAAAACTCCAAAGCCCTGAACAAAATATTATCTGGGAGATGGAAAAGTTTTCTTATTTTTTCATTTAATGCAATTTTGGTATCCATTCTCAATTGTATATCACCATCAGTATTACATTTGTATGGTGCTTATCAGTTTTTACTGATCATTTCCTAGACCAGGCATGTCTTGACTCAAAGAATAAAATAGTTTAATGGTGTTTGTTAAAAAAAATTATCCATACCAATTTTTTGTGGCCTGGGAGTAAAAAGTACATCTCATTGCGTGGATTCTAGATTATGGTTCTTTTTCCTGCTTGCTGCAGGACAGAGGCAGAAACCAAGAGGGAAAACACTCCCTCTTGAAACATTCTAAATTAGGGAACTTGAAAAGTCAAGTAGGCAGCTCTCAATTGGAATAATTAAAAGAATAGTCCAGCTAATGTTGAAGTGCCAGCAGGTAACCCAAACCACATCTTGATTATTTCACTGTTTAAACGCACTCATAACATAATATTCTACTACAACTAGAGAGCTCTTGGCATTTTCTAGGTCTACTTCCCCTTAAAATTCTTGTTCAGTCATTTTCCCAAGGGTTTAGATGGCTGGGCAATATGTCTTTGGGAATGTGTATGAATTTCAATAGGACCATAAAGGCACACGTTTAATGAGCAAAGCTACGCTCAACTTTGTCAATTAAATAATTTAGAAATCTTTCTGCTTGAAATCTCCCTAATTGTGTGAAGAGAATGGACATGTCACAGAATCTGACGGGCAGTATTCTTAGTTATCTATCCCTGATTCCTGTGTCCAGCTCAGGTGCATTTTTTCTTCTGTATCATCACAACTCTATGTGTGTTTTGGGAGTGAGCAATGAGGTCACCTGCAAGACAGAGTCATAACTGGAAGCCCCAACTCAGGGGCCACCTTAGCCAGGGGAGCTCAGGACGGCCCCTCCCCAGTCCCACTGCAGCTCATACTGGCAGCCATGGGCTAGACAGGAGATGGTCAGGAAACCCTGATGTCTGGGTGACCAGAAGCCACTTTCAGGAGCCTGACCCAGAGCTCTCAGTGCAGCCTTCAGACACATATTTTCAGAATAGCCATTACCAGCACAGCATCAGGTACTTCAAGGGGTTCAGAAGCCATTCAGTTTATGGCTTCTATTCTCATATGGCTTATCATTAGTAGGCACACTGGAGTTTGGCACCCTGCCAGTGGGCCCTATTTGGGAATTTATGCTCCCCATTGTGACAGGGTTAGACTCAGTTGTGATTTCCCTATACACGGCTCTTCTGCCCCTTCTATTTGAACCTATAGTTAGTATTATACTTGATAGGTTTATGTCCAAGAGACTTAAATCTTTGGGATTTCCATGTGCCAGTCAGGCCCTGAATCTCAACAGAGTTGCAACATCTACTCTCCAATTCATTGGACTCACCCAGGACAACTAACAAGGAAATGATGATGGACAATGATCATCTCAAGGAACAGAGAGAGTTGGCAACTGCAATCAAGATAGTCCCATCCATCTGCCCCATGGGATCTAAGCCCCCTCTCAATTAGAGGTGAAGTGGGCATCACCATCCCAGAATCCTCAGGACTGGGGAATGAACGATGGACTAGAGTAGACCTACTGTTATTCTACTATAAACTTACTGTTATTCTAGCAATGGAAGAACTGTAATCATTGATGTGGAGACAGTGGCCACCAGAGGTTTTGAGGGGAGGGAGAGGGGATAAATAGATATAATATGGGGTAATTGTCAGGGCATTGGAATTGTCCTGAATGGCATTGTAATGACAGATACAGGCCATTCTATACCTTATAGTTATGATTAACTTACAAAATTGTGTGGGAAAGACTTTAAACTATAATGTAAACTATAATCCACACTTAGTGGCAATGGTTCAATATGTGTTCATCAATTACAACAAATGTACCACACTAATGAAGGATGTTGTTAATGTGGGAAAGTGTGGGAGGGATAGGGGATACCCCTACATTGTTTTATGTAACATTTATGTAATCTAAATATCTTTGAAAAATAAAAAATTAAAAAAAAAAGAAAGTTTGATGGGCCTCGCCAAATTCCTTTGCATGTACACTATAATATTTAAGATTAAAACTGTTCTTTCCTCCCCAAAAAAACAAAAACAAAAAAAACAACTGTTCTTTCCCAAATGGACAACGAGTTTGGGAAACAAATTCTAAGAAGACTAAAGAGATGTACTTTGAGGACAGGATCCGCAATCTCAGCTCTAGCTCCCTGTGACTGTGGTCATGTCAACTTTGGGCCTCTGTTGCCTCATTAGTAAAACGAAACTTATAGACCATGTGATCTCTAAGTTCCAGTCCAGCTCAAAATTCAGTATGAATGAGGAGTGAAAGTCACTAATATGTCAGGAGTCATCAAATGATAAAGAGGAACACTCAGTTAAGTTTAGGTTCTTCAGTTTAACCATTTACAGTACTTTTTTATTTCAGTTCAACTTCAAGTCCACTCAGAATAAAGTACTTGGGTACTTTATAGGTGATTCAAGTTGTAACCTTCATCAAATATTTATTCAGCATCCACTGTGAGCCAGGTTCTTATGCTATGAGTTGGAGGTAAATGAAGAATGAAGCACAGTCCTTGCCTTCGGAGAGAAAGACAATTAAACCAGCAACTACAACACATTGTGATATGGGTCAATCACTAGGTGCTGAGGGGACACACAGGAGGGCCTTTAACCGTCAGGCTTGACATCTAAGCTAAGACTTGATAGAGAGTAGAGTTAACCAAGCAGGAAGAAGGCAGAGCCAGGGGAGCAGTGTGGACACAGGCCAGGGATTTAGAAAGCATGGTGGTTTGGGAACTCTAAGTAGGGGCTGGTGCCCAGGGGCTGAGAAGAGGACCAGAGAACACCAAGGGTTTAGCAGTTGGAAACAAATAATATTTAATAAAACAGATTAGAAATCAGAAAATGCAAATTAAAAACAATCAGCTACCATTACACACTCAATACATTGACAAAAATTTAAAAGTTTGACAATACCAGGTGTTGTCAAGAAAGTGGAATTATTGAATCATTTATGTTGTATTTGGCAGAAGTATGTTGTAGATGATCATAATATAAAATGATATAACTACTGTGGAAAACACTTTTGAGAATATGTATTTACATCCTATGTCTCAGAGATAGAAACGACTCAAAATGTCCTCTAACACTAGAAGAGATACATAAATTGTCGATGGTTATACAATGGAATACTGTACAGCAATAAAAAGAAACCAACTACCACTATGTGCAACAACACAACTGCATATCACAAACATAATATTGAGGGGAAAAGAGACACCAGATGCATAGAATATCATTCCATATATGTAAAGTTCAAATACAGGGAGAAATAAATATTAATTTTTAGGAATATATAAAAAGTCGTAAATAGATTTTTTAAAAGAAAATTATCAAAAAGGTCAGGCTAGGAAGTGGATGTGACTCAAGCGATTGGGTTCCTGTCTACCATATGGGAGGTCCAGGGTTCTATTCCCGGGGCCTCCTGATGAAGGCAAGCTGGCTTGCGCGGAGAGCTGGCTCACGTGGAGAGCTGGCCCATGCAGGAGTGCTGGCCCGTGCAGGAACACTGGCCCGCACAGGAGTGCTGGCCTGAGCAGAGAGCTGGTGCAGCAAGATGGCACAATAAAAAGAGACACAGAGGAGAGACAATAAGAGACACAGCAGACCAGGGAGCTGAGGTGGCTCAAGAGATTGAGCACCTCTCTCCCATTCTGGAAGGTCCCAGGATAGGTTCCTGGTGCTTCCTAAAGAGAAACAAGCAGACACAGAAGAACACACAGTGAATGGACACAGAAAACAGAAACTGAGTGCAAAACAATGGGGGTGGGGGGTGGGGAAGTTTGCAGCAGGGAGAAATAAATAAGGACAATGAAATCAGTTTTTTAAAAAAAAAATGGTCAGGATAAGGTTCCCTTTAGGGGAGGAGAGGATCCTGTGATTTGGAAATAGCAGACTGGGAGATTCCGGAAATGTGGCAATGTTTTATTTCTTCACTTAGGTGGTTTCCATGGAATGTTTTCTTTAGGATTATGTGTCAAACTCTATATACGTTGTATGTGCTTTTTTCAATGTATGTCATATTGCACAATAAAACTCTTAAATTAAAAAAAAAACATTAGAATCGAATATGACAAAGAAAGAGGTGGAAAAAGGAAAGGAAGAAAGAAAGAAAAGAGAGGAAAGGATTAATGTACACTTGGTAGCTCTGACTCCATTTGGGGCTGTGGCAAGAGTGCCATGAATCAAGTATGTAAGGATGTTCGGGAGGGGTGTGTAATTGTTGTGTACATCTGAAGAACAGCTCATTCTCCCATTCTCCCAGTCCTTTCTCCTCAGTGACTATCCTCCTGGAGACTCATTGCTGTGTTTCTGTGTTCCCTCACCCTGCCTTGGGAACGTTAGATTCAGGAGACTGTGACCAGGAAGAAACACTCATCTTTCTTTTCCATTCAGTTCCCTGTCATCCAAGGCAGCCCAAATCCAAGGTCCTGAAACCACCTAATCACATTTTCCCACTTTTTGTGCTGTGTTGTTGAACGTCATTCCATGTGTTTCTCATGTGATGCTTCTAACAGCCTCCAGTTGTGGGTAGAGCAGGTATTTTTATTATTCATGGGAAAATAGAGATGCAAAGGATTTGTCCAAAGTTGCACAGCTTGGGCTAGATGCGGCCCCCCAATTCTAAATCTATTTCATGATGCTGCCTACAGATTCCAGATACCACCAGGGGGCCTGCAGGTCCCACACTCCATTTAAATGTTAGTGAGATCCACTTAAAACCCAGAGATACTGTGGGGAAATTTGTACTAACCCATATATGAAAGCACTAAGTGACAAAAAAGATGGAAGTCATTCCAAATTCTGATCTCCCCAATCTTTGAGTTGAGTCTAAATGTCTCAGTAGAGCTTGCTCTCTCCGATACGAACTTTATATTGTTTTCTTCATTTCACAGAGCACTGATGAAACAAAGGATTCTATGGCTTGCCAAAGGATTTAGCCTTTCAGTGTTTTATCTCAAAAGAAGGGGGAGAGAGTGAGAGATTCATCTGTATTTTAAAGATCTAATTTTTGGTGTGAAAGAGTAAATGGCTCAGAGCTGACCCCTTTGAAACATGTAGTGAAGAATGAAAAAGAAATGGACAAGTGAAAATCAATACTTCTTGGCTATTATCTATCATCTCAGGGAAACCAATCCCAAGTGTACATTTCTTTCACTGCTTCAATTACTAATAAATCTCATACTAATAACAACATTTGGAACACATTTTTTGTTGCATATCATTTAGGAAAAATCTTAATATTTAAAATTTCTTTGTAGTTGCTTGATTTTTAAGAAAATGTGCAAAAATTGTAACAGGTAAAATAACTATGTTGGTGGATGATCATTTGTGTTTCAAAATAATTCTTTTTTTACAAAAGAATTCATTGATCACTATCTTTCTAATAGCTTTCATACTGTATTTTGAAATTGGATACATTGGAGACCTAAAAATAATGTAATTACAACCTCATAGGACCCATCCATCTATTGCATAAAGTGAGAACCATATATATGTTCATTTGAGTTACAATTTCAACAAAGCCCTCTTTAAAAGTACTTATACTTTACCCCATCACTTCCCTCTCTTGGAAATCTAAAACCAGCTTGTGCTGTCACCAAAAAAAAAAAAAAAAAAGGGGGGGGGGGAACCAGAAGAACATGGGGAACCCAATGGTCAAGCAAACCAAACTAGATTTTAAAATTATAATCAAAATCAGAGCTGAGGCTATAATAATGCATTAAAAGTTTCATTTTCTAAGTTATAGTAAATATATCTATTTAAGTTTATAGTCTAGTTAAAATACTAGGCAGATTTTGTGTATTTTATAGCTTGCAGTCAATTTGAACAAAGATAGCAGCATTACTGAATTTTTTGACTTGAGCAAATATTCCACTGACTTCCCATCATGAGTGGAAAGCCTGCTACTTTGCTTAATCTGGTCTTTTCAAAACCATTTTCCAACTGCCAACAACAAAGCCACCCACCATCTTCTCCTAAACACCTAATTTAGGAAATGTGGAGCAGAACAGGCTTGGCCAACAGATTTCACCACCGAGTGATCTTAGGCAATTTCCTTCACCTCTTTGAATACCAATTTCCCGGTGGGAAAAAATGGAGATAATAACCAGGACCTAGCTCCTAAAGTTGTTGTGAGAATTAAATAAAATAATATACAGAAAGCACTTAGCACAATGCCTAGCACAAAATGAATGGCAGCTATTGGTGGTGGTGCTAGTGGCTGTTCTTGAGCTGAGAGTTAGGCAACAGAGCTTCTCTCACAAGTCGGCCGGGATGAGTTGCATGGCTTGGGTAGAGTTGACTTTCAACTCCTGCAGGCCTCGATTTCCTCATATGCAACATGAAGCTGTCTCAGATGACTCAGTGTCTCAGGGTCACTAACTCAAGTACGTACCTTCAGAGATCAGGCAAGAAATAGAAATGAATGAAGCATGCCAAGTCTAAGACAATGGAAAAGATTGGAGACTGTGTTGAACATGGGCGTTCTTCCAACTTAAATGAAGGCAAATTCTGAATTTGTTAAACACACTAAGCCTGCCAAGCCAAACAAATACAGGTCTAATTCTGTCAAGGAGTTATCAATTTGCAACATTTGGTAGATCATCTGTAATATTCTTTTTCAATTCTGGCATTCTTTAAATCTAGTTTGCTGTTTCATATTCTTCTTCCTAAAATCTACCCTTGGAAGAATAGAGGGGTTGATGATTTTTGACAATATCTTTAGAGAGTGTGACACACCTATTCCTTCAGGCTCCACCTCCACAAGCACATATGTAACCCTCCCCCATGCACAGACTGTTTTGTGAAACTACAGTTTGAGAGCATATTTTATGGGAACTCTGTACACATTCCTTACTGCTCTCTGCTAAACTGACTTTCTTCTTGTGGGTGTTTGAGGAGAAAGATGACATACTCTATATGTTTTGTTCAGTGTTCTGCATTCTGTGGACACTTAAGCCATGGTGATGGAAAAAAGTGTTAGTGCAAGTTCCTATTTAAATGTATCCCATTTCAGGCTTCTAGATTTTTCTTGGTTCCCTGAGCAAACAGCAGAACCATATTGCCTCATAAGTCTACAGCAAATAAGTCATGTCCCCAAGTCCTGGGTTCTTTCCCCTCTTTTTGCTTCCCACTCAAGGCTTAGTTGATGCAGAACAGTTTCTGAAAGCTGTCTTTTTTTTTCTCTCTCATGGTTTATCCACAAATTACAAGTAGCACATAGCAACAGTATTCCAAGAACATCCTATGCCCACAGAAAGGAGTAAGACATGAAGACTAAAGAGAGTAACCTACTTCTTTCAGGTCTTGCTACTTGAGAAAAAATTATTTTCAGATCTCTTTCATTACCTCAGAAATGGAGACAAATGCTTTAGGAAGGGTCATGTAATACTTTGAAAGGCCATTTTACCACTGTTTGATAAAATGTGGGAAACAATGGGCTTCTCTTAAAAGTATACAGAACAATTGTGACTCCTGAGAACCATCTTAGATTGAAATGGAAGAAACTGGTTACACTACAGGACGAAATGTGATTGATTCAGGCTTAGATCCTATGGTGTTTGGGTTTCTCACCTCTGGCTCTTTCTGACATATTCTGTAGCGCAACAGAATTCAGGTCCAGTCTTTCAAAAGCTTTCTGGTTTCTAGCTAAAATTTCACCTATGGTAAAATGAGCTCAGTACAGAGTTATGTTTTTTCTTTTCTTAATCCTCCCAGTGAGACTAAGTTCCAAGAGCAAGATTGAAAAAGAGGAGGATAGAAGAGAAATACAAGCAGGCTGTGGAAGTGAAAGCTACAACCTGGGTTTGGGTCCTAACAATCTTGAAAAATGTGTTATCAGTAATAAAGAAACTGAAAGTCCTTTCTCAAGCTGTTTGCCCACGTTTGGCCAGTCTGGGGGAGCTCAAGCAATCTAAGTATCTGTTTAAATACACTAAGTGCATACGGCTTATAGATCCAGGAAATGCTAATACGGCTATCTTCATTCAAGAATTACAGGAAAATATCTGAAACTTGAATCGGCTCTATTTTTTCTCACCTACTCTTTAATGACATTTTCTCTTCTGTAATACATTTCTATAAGCCAGGCCAAATCCACAATAGGGGAGGGCCTTGAAATAATTGTTTTTCCCCTTTTCCCTGTGATGCTAAAAGGTCAGAGGCAGCTCCCAGGCTTTTTAGTTAGTGGAGTTCTTGACAGGCTCTGGCCGAGGCATCAGGGTTTGTCCCTCTCTCGCTGCAGGCTAGGGCAGTGGAAATCTGGCAGGAAAGAAAGAGAGAGAAGAATAGACAATATCTGAGAGCCGTTGTTGATTGGGGCATTTGCTGTGACTTTACAGGGCTGGGTTTGTAGGGCTTAGACAGGCTAGTTAATTCCTCTGGTATTGCCTATAATTTGAGTAAAGAGGACAACAGAATAGAGGAGGAAGCAGATTAAATACTTTCCACCTGTGAAGGGGCGGTGCGACACGACCAGTCTTTCTAGCCGCAGCCAGCTGCAGAGCGCCTTCCTAGAGCTGCATCTGAGTGTGCTTAAGCCTGACAGCTTTGGATTCAGAGCGGAGCCCAATTTGCACTCAGATTTGAGCTCAGAAACTAAAGCTAGTATGCGTTACTTAAGGACTTAAGGATTTTTGAAGTCTAAAGAAGGAAGGTACTTAACTTGAACCAACACATTTATTGTTATTCTTTGAACATGAATACACATTTGGTGATGTCCAGCAATTGCGGTAGTTATAATATTTTAATAAAGCATTCAGTTTTGACTTTTTAAAGTCAATGTTAACTGAATCATGCCTTTAGGATAAATTCTCCGGAATGAGATGATGGGGCTGAAAGGTATGAATGCCTTTGTGACTCTTTTGATTCTTATCGCCAAATGGCGTTCCAATGTACAGTGGGGGCTGCTGCATGTGAGTGGACCAGTTTCACTAGCACTTTGTCAGCACTGCATTTTTGTTTCACTTTTAAGTAAGTATAGAAAGGAGTTTCAAAGTTACTCTGCTTTCACTGCATCTTAAAGTAGTTTTAAAGTAGCTTTATCTCATTAATTTATACCAATAGGAAAAAAATGGGCTCCTTCATAATGGCATAACTTCTTTTCAAGATCTAATTTTCTGTACTTGTGTAGTCAGGACTAAATTATGCTATGGATTTTAAAATGATGCATAGTATTGAGGCAATTATCCTTCTACTCTCTGCTCTATTTTAGGAACAACAACAAAAAGTACTGCTGCTAGAAGCAGTGATAACCCTACTGCCACCAGGAGAACTGGCTATGGCTTCTAGATATTTCACTTATCAGCTGTGTGAGCTTGGACAAGCTACTTAATATCTGCTCTCAGTTTCATCTTCTGTAAAACTGAGATACTATTTACCATATGATATTCATAGGATTAAGTATTAAGTGAGCTAATAATTGT
Source organism: Tolypeutes matacus (assembly GCA_026826555.1). Lineage (NCBI taxonomy): Eukaryota > Metazoa > Chordata > Mammalia > Cingulata > Chlamyphoridae > Tolypeutes > Tolypeutes matacus. The sequence goes on along the minus strand of JAKSZT010053929.1, from coordinate 37,664,048 downwards.
AATAGTGCTTTAAAATATAATATTTATTTAAAACATTATAATAAGAAGTAAATGAATATTAATAAATAAAAATTACTTAGAAGTTTGCCCATATTACAGTTACTATCTGCAAGAGGAAAAGAGCTCAGAATCCAAGGAGAGCTTAAAAATTCTAGTCAGAAATAAACTTAAAGCATCAATTCCATTATTTCCTACAGGTTTTAATTTCCTGGCTGCTAAAACAAATACCATAAAATGAGTTGACTTAAACAATAAGAACTTACTGGCTCATGGTTTTGAGGCTAGGACAAGTCCAAAACCGAGGCATCAGCAAGGTGATGCTTTCTCCCAAAAGTCTGTTGATGATCCTTGCCCTTGGCTTTTCTATCATGTGGCAGGGCATGTGGTGATGACTTCCTTCTCTGCCAGGATCCACTGACCTCTAGCTTCTCCCCATGGCTCTCTCCCTCTGTGTCTAAATTACATTCTGCTTATAAAGGACTCAGGTAATCTGGATTAAAATCCAACCTGATTCAACTGGGCCACACCTTAAGTGAAGCAACATCTTTAAGAAATCATATTTACAATGGATCCACACCCATAGAAATAGATTAAGATTAAGAACATGATGTTCTGGGGTACAGCACTCCAAGCCATCACACTACTCCCTTTGAGTTTTTCTAAAAAGACTTGTGGTTTTCAACTACAGTGTATATGGCTTCAACTCTCTTAATGAAGGTCAAATAAATACGAATCAAATTTAATGTTTCTCAAGCAAATAATCCTGTAAGTACTGCATTAATCTATTTATAGATAATGCATTTGGAGAAATCCTCTGTGGCATATGAGATCTGCAGATTGTCCCCAGAGGCATATTGGAAAAGCAGCATCTGCTAAGGTAGCTCATATTATAAACCATATAGAAGACATGGTAGAGGCCATGCGTGCATTTTTAAAACATGTATTACTAGGCATTGGATTTTCTGATGCTATTGTAAATTGTATTTTTATTTCATTTCCAATTGTTGCTAAAAACTATAAAACATTTAGAAGAGAACTTTTAAAAGGCTTAAATACATGGGGAACTAATCCAAGTTTATGAGTTGGACAACTCAGTATTGTTAAAATGTCAATTCTCCACCAAACTGATCTACAAATTTAAGGCACTCACAATCAAAATCCCATCAGGTTTGCATGTGTGTGTATATGTGTATAAATTGACAAGCTAATTCTAAAATTTATATGGAAGTGCAAAGAACCCAAAAGAACCAAAACAATTTTGAAGAGGAAAAAGTTGGAAGACTTAAACCACCAGGCTTAATACAGAGCAATAGTAATTACATAGGGTGGTACTGGGGCAAGTACACTCAAATGGACCAAGGAAATAGAATAAAAAGTTTGAAATAAACACACCTGTACAGTTGCTTGATTAATCACAAAGATAACACTGCAATTCATTGAGGAAAGGAAGAAATGATGGTCTTTTGAATAAATGGTACTGGAGAAAACTAGATATCCATATGGGGGGAAAAGTGAGCTTTGACATCTGACTCAAATCATACACTAAAATTAATTCAAGATGGACCATAGTCATAAATGTGAAAACTAAAATAATCAAGCTTCTAGAAGAAAACAGAGAAATATCTACATGAACTTGGGATAGGCAAAGATTTCTCAAAAAGAACACAAAGCACTATGATAAATGAAAAGAATTGATAAATTGGGCTTTATTAAAATAAATAACTGTTATTTGTCAAACATATCCTAAAGAAAATAAATAGGCAAACCATAGACTATACCAAGAACCAACACATCCAGAATATATAATAAACTTTACAAATCCATAAGAAAATAAAAACAATTTAAAATAGGAAAAAGATTTTAATAATCATTTAGCTCACAAATAGCTAGTAAGCATATGAAAATATCAATATCGTTAACATCAGGGACTTACAAATCAAACCACAATGATACCATTACACACACACATGCCAGAATGGCTAAAATTAAAAAAGCTGATAATGCCAAGTGTTGACAAGGATGTGGAACAATTGGAACTATCATATAACATTGATAGGAATGTAAACTGGTACAATAACTCTGGAAACATGCCTTGCAGTACCTACTAAAGCTCAACATATACCTACGTTTTGACCCTGCAATCCCACTCCTAGGTCTAAGTCCAAGGGAAAAAATGAGTGAATGTGCCTACCAAAAGACATGAACAGGAATGTCCATGGCAGCTTTATTCATAATAGCTAAAAACCATCAACAACCCAAATGTTCTTCAACAGGAGAATGGATAAATAAATTGTGGCATATTCATATAATAGAATATTACACAGCAATAAAGGACTATTGCATGCCACAACATGGATGAATCTCACAAACATGTTAAACAAAAAATATCTAGACACAATACTACTGTATGATTCCATTTACATGAAATTCAAGAGCAGACCAAACTAATTTATGTTTATAGAAGTCAGAATAGGAGTTTGCCTCTGGGAACTATTGACTGGGAGGAGGTATGAGGGAACTTTCTAGGGCAAAGGAAATGTTCTATATTGTGATCTGAGTGGTTATTACAAGTGTGCATGCATATTTAAAAATTCATGGGGCTGTACAATTAAGAATTGTGCTCATGACTGCATGTAAGTTATATTTAATTTTTTTAAAAAAGAAGAAAAAGAATCTCCCTTCTGAAATAGAATTCTAGACTCTAGGTGTTGGAGGATACCTTAAAGACCAACCACCTCATTTTATATATGAACCTAAGTGAGGCCTGGGGGTCTCAGGGCCTTAGCCAAGGCCAATAAAAAAAGTGAGTGACAAAGTTAGGAGCAGCTTCCCAGACTCCTGGTGACCTTGTCCAGTGGTCTTTCCTCTCCCTCACTCCACTACTCTAAAAGCACCCCTGAAAATAATGCTGGCACCTTGGTGGGTTCTTGAGTCAACACTTAGGTCCTGGTAAGAGGCCTGTGGAACTTTGTCCATGCATCCTCTCTGCCTGGAATTCTCTCTCTTAATATGTGTTTTTCCCAGCTTATCTTTCAAGACTCTGTTCATGTGTCCCCATTTCTGAGAAGTGTTATCTTTTCCCTCAGTAGAATTGATCTCTCCCCCTCTATACCCTGGTTGTAATTCCTCTCCTTTTGATCAATATTTATTGAGCATCTACTATGTACCAGTTGCTATTGTTAGATGCTAGGGATTCAGCAGTAAAACATACAAAGTTCCTCTCTCTGTGGAACTTACATTCTGATAGGAGAGAAAGAAAGATAGGAGGTGACAAGACCATAAAAAGCAGGTCCAGGAGATAGTTCATTAGATCAGGTGGTCAGTAAAGGCCTGAGGAGGTGACATTTGTACAAATACCTAAATTCAGCAGGTACTGGAGGATGAGATTCCATAATTAACCTGATTACAGGTCTGTTTTCTTTACTCAAGAATCTGATTGACTTGAGGTATAAATGGTGTCTTTATTCATCTTCATATTTTGAATCATTGTAGGGCCTCAAAAAAGTTGAAATGGATTTTGCTGCATAAGCAACAAAAAAAGAAAAATTGGATAAATTGAAGAAAAAAATAGATAAATTTGATTTCATGAAAATTCATGAAATTTTTTTTGCTTAAAAGCAACTATGAAGAAAATGAAAAGACAACCCACAGAATAGGAGAAAATCATTGCAAATTATGTGTGTGTGTGTAAAATTTATAAAGAACTCCTACAACTCAACAATAAAAATGCAAATAACTACATTAAAAATAGGTAAAAGATTTGAATACACATCTCTACAAAGAAGATATACAAATAGCCAATAAATACATGATAAAATACTCAACACCTTAGTCACTAGGGAAATGAAAATCAAAACCAGATTGAGATATAACTTCACAGCCACTAAGATGGCTACAGTCAAAAAGTAAGACAACGACAAGTGTTGACAAGTGGAGATATTGGAACCCTCATACATTGCTTGTGGGAATGTAAAATGATGTGGTCATTTTGGAAAACAGTTTTGCAATTCCCCAAAAAGTTAAACATAGAGTTACCACACGACCCGAAAATTCCACTCTTAGGTATGTACTCAAGAGAACTGAAAATGTTGTCCACCCCAAAACTTGTAAACATTATTCATAATGGTTAAAAGGTGGAAACAAACCAAATATCCATCAACTGATGGAGGGTAAACAAAATGTGGTATATTCACAAGAGAATATTATTCAGCAATTAAAAGGAATGAAGTACTGACTAATACATGATGAAACTTGAGAACATTATGCTAAGTGAAAGGAGCCAGACACTAAAGGTCACGCATTGTATCATTCCTTTTGTATGAGATGACTAAAAATAGTCAAATCCACAGAGACAGAAAGCAGATTAGTGGTTTTTAGGGGCTGGGGATAAGAGAGGAAGGAGGAATAACTGCTAATAGGTTTGAGACTTTTTACTGGGGTGATGAAAATGTTCTGCAATTATCTAGTGATGAGTGTTGCACAACTGTATGAATATATCAAAAACCTATTGAACAGGCCCGCCTCATGCTACTCGTACTAGCACGCCCGCACTCCCGTCTTGAGTGTGTACTTTCACTTTACATTAAATTCTCTTGCTCCTAAAAAAAAAACCCATTGGCCTGTATACTTTAAAAGAGTGAATGCTATAGTGTGCAAATATTATCATAATTGTAAATATGAATGAATTAATTAATTAAAAATAGTCACTATACCTAAGAGACGACTCAGACTTTCATTTCCAAAAACAAATATGATTTCCCAGAATACTGTATCCACTGTGAAATACCAAAATACCACTGTTTAGTTCCCACAGTTTTTCCTGCATTTGGTCAAGAGGCTGCCAGCTGCACCACTACTATGACAGGATCCAGCTTATCAATAATTGAAGCAATGAGTTCAAACCAGGACTCTGGCCACATAGGCGGTATCCAGTGCCAAGAACTCATGAGAACATCTGGACCACGCTTTTGCTAGTTCAGACAGCACCACACATCATGTGATTACAATTCCTTATAGTCCTAAAATTCTACAGGGAAGAAATTTGCTCAGACAAAAGACGTATGGGCAAGTTCATTCTATAACAAGCCATTCAAAAGCAAGTAAAGCAAAGGAGGACATAATCATAAAAGAAAGAAAGAGAGAGGGACCTTGAACAAAAACAGCAAGCTCTTTTGATCCAATTGTTTATGTCAGAAATCAATAGAGATATTTTCTTTCACTCCGGGAGAGTGAGAATTGGAATTTGTTGAAATTGGATAGTTGAGGCGCTTAGGTATATTTTTCTTGGCACTGGAACAATGGCACACATTCGGTTTACCAGGAAGCTTTGACCATTGGGGCAAAACTTGTAGCAACTGTAATTCTATACTCAGCCCTCTGTTTTCAGAGTTGTATAGAATAGACTCCAAGAGATATGAATGGATGTACATAAAGAAAGCCCTTACAACACTTCTGGAAATACAGAGGTTATCGTTTATAAAATGCAAACATTTTCCTTTGGCGAATGCTTGTTTCTGGAAATATAATTGGACTATGATGTTGACTGGAAGGTGTAAGAGATAGGACACCATTGTAGACTTCTGTGAGTGGAAATTTCATCTCAGAACCAGGAAATGATTATGGTAAATGAATGATCTCGAGGAAAAAAACACTTATTTTTGCAACAAATCAAAATTAGGGTGGTGGTGCATGTTAGCAAACTTTATATGACTTTTTTCTAATTAGGGTCTGATTACCCCAGCTGCTGCTCGTTTATCTAACAACAGAGCTTTAGTGTAGTCATAACTAGAGAAATTCAGGGCTGAGCGTGAGAGGGAGCTTGTCATGGTAACCCTCATGGTAACAGGACTATTTCTGTAGGATTTTGCCTAAAGCCCCGTGAAAATGCATGGCAAAGAGAGCATTGTGTTGAGCCATGGAATAAAATGCAGCTGTTAAATAATGCCTCCAAACTGGCCAGTGTAGGCCTCCTGCATTCTCCTGTTATGATTCAGAAAATTCTTCTCCAAAATCCCCACTGACTTATTACGTCTCCAGAAGCTGCTGTGTCCCCTGGAGCAGAGACTTTGATCCAGTTGAAATGTGGACATTCAGAATTACTTTCCATCCCATGCAGTAAACGCGAATTTCTGTGTCCTTTCATTTGGATGGGTGTAGGATATGCAATAGGTTTTTCTGGGCTGATAGGCCCTTTAGGTTGATTTGCAGGGCAGTTCTACATTGGACCAGTGACAAACACAGGGAGAATAATTTGCCAGTGATAGGATGTGAAAAGTTCTTGTAATGGAATTGTTCATGCCAGCTAATCCCCAACATGCTTACCTTTTTTTCTCTCCAAATCCCATTCCACCCATCCCACACTCTTCACCTTTGGCCATACTGATCTCTGATCCCTAAATCCCCAATTGGAAAGGCTCACAAAATATGCAGCACAATCAAAGAAAAAATATCCAAACCACAAGTTATAGTTGTAAAATTTCAAAACACCAGGGATAGGCGAGACCTTAAAAGCCACTTGAGAGAAAAATAAAAACTACGACTGAATCATGAATAATGTTGGTGTTCAATTACTCAAAAGCAACACTGGAAGTCAGAAGGCAATGGGAACAATGGACTGGAAATCCTGAGAAATAGTTTTCAACTTATCATTCTCTATCCAGCCAAACTATAATCAAGAAATCATGAAGGTAGAATAAACAGATTTTTGCACATCCAAGGTCATAAATGTTTTGCCTTTCATTTTATCTTTCTCAAAAAAACAAAACAAAAAAACACTTGGTGGCTGTCTGTGCTCTACCCAAAGGAGGGAAACCATGGGATTCAGGAATGAGGATCTAGCACAGGAAAGAGGGAGGCTAAGTCCCAGAACAACAGCTGTGCAGCAGGCATAGGGAGCAACCAGTCCAGACGCGAGAGGAGAGTCGAGGGCTCCAGGCCGGGTGTTGCTAAGAAACAAATGGAGCTAATAGAGTTCCACAGGTCCCTTATTGGAGAGTTCAGGCAGCATTTAGTGACAGACACATTAAAAACTCAAAGCAATTATTAACTCTGGGAAATGGGAACATTGAGCTAGAAAATAAATATAGCTTAATGTGGAGGATATTTACAAGGCATAGTAATATAAACACTGAATATTGATTTGATCAAAAATTGTGATATAATTTTACAGGGATGAAGGGAGAGGAAACTGAGATCATGTCAAGTAGCCTTGTTTATAGCAGCTCCCAACCAGAAACAACCCAAATATCCACCAAGTGGTGAATGTAAGTACAAAATGTGGCATATTCATACAACGGAATAGTGTTCAGCAATAAAGAGCAACAAACAACTGATACATGCAATAACATGAATGAACCTCAGAAACATTATGCCAAGTGAAAGAAGTCAGACACAAAAAAATTCCCTATTTCAAGACTTCATTTATATGAAATCTACAGAAAAGACAAATCTATAAGGGCAGAAAGCAGATCAATTGTTTCCTGGTGCTAGGAATGGGAACAAGGATTGACTGCAAATGAGTGTGAGAGAACTTTGGGGGATGATAGAAATGCTCTAAAACTAGACTATGGTGATCATTGTACAACTCTATAAACTAGCCAAAAATTATTGAACTGCATTTATAGAATGGATGAGTTTTATGGCATGTAAATTATACCTCAATAAAGCTGTTAAACAAAAGCCTCTAAATCATCATTTTACTCACCATCCACAAAAAATTCATCAAAGTCCTGTCAGTTCTACCCCAAACTCATATTCCAAATCCCATCCATGTATCTACATCTCCACAGTCATCTCTCTAGACTGAATTGCCATCATTTTTTGCCTTGATTTTTATAATACTTTCCTAATGATCTCCCTGCTTCCCATCTTGGCCCCATCCAATTCATTCTCCACCAAACAGCAAGAAAGAGCTTCTGCAAACACAAAACAGTCTGTCACATCCTATTTAAAAACCTTCAGTGGATACTCATTGCTCTTGAAAAAAATTCAGTCTCCTTATCTGGATTTACCATAAGTCTCTGCTTCTTCTGTTCCTCATCTCTACCTAACCTTGTGTTACTTTCACCCTCTGTCCTAAAACTTCAGCCCTACTGACCTTCTTCTACTTTCTCAAGCACCCCAAACTCTTTCCCTCCTAAAGGCATCTGTGGTGGTTTGGAGCTGTATGTAACCCAGAAAAAGCTGTTCTTAAATCTAATCCATTCCTGTGGGTGTAAATCCATTGTAAATAAGTTAAGGTGTGACCCACGTCATTCACAATGGGTCTTAATTCTATTACTGGAGTCCTTTATAAGAGAATGAAATTCAGACAGAGAGAACACGACAGGAACAGGAAGCTGAAGGTTAGTGGAAACCAGAAGAAAAAGAAGAGGCCAGCAGATGCCACCATGTGCATTGCCATGTGGCAGAGAAGCCAAGGATCGTGGTAGCCAGTCTTTGGGAAGAAAGCATCGCCCTGATGATGCCTTGATTTGGACGTTTTCCCAGACTCTAAGTGTGAGTGAATAAATTCTTGTTACTTAAGCTGAACCATTTCAAGGTATTTGCTGGAGCAGCCTGGGAAACTAAATCAGCATCTCACATATCTTCTTCTATCTGCCTACTGACCTTCCCATTGCTCTGCATGGTTGGTTGCCACTCATCCTTTAGCCCTCAGCCCACATATCTCCTCCTCTTGGAGAACTTCCCTGTCCACCTAGCTACAACTACCCATGAGCTGTACTCAGGCCCATGCTTGCTTCCTCCCTGGTGCTCGTGACCACTCACAATAACTGCATTTATTTGTTTACTTGTTTTGTGTCCATTTATCCCACTTGTTAAAAGTTTCATGGGAGAAGGATCAGAGACTTGGTCTGTCTAGATCATCACTATCCCTAGCACCCATCAGGGAGCCAGAGCACTTAAGGGACCCCCAGTGAATAAGCGAACTTCAAGTGGTGTAGGGCAGAGGAGGCCCTTTAAGCTATGCTTCCTACTAGCCATATGCCCACTTAACTTCTGTGACTCTCCAATCACTCATCTGTAAAATGGGGATGCAACTGGCCACCTCCTAGTTTTGCTGTGAACAAAACTATATATATAAGAAACACATAGAAGAAAACATGTAATAAGAACTAAGAAAGCAAGCAAAGTGCAAGGCACATTGTCAGGGCCTCAATAACTGTTATTAAGATTAAATTGCCTACATAACAGCCCCAGGCAACTCTGAAACTACTTTCTGCTTAGTCACTAGATTGCCATGAAAACAACCCCATCACTTGCATTTCTAACCATGGATTTAGGACGCGGGGATATACATTAATCTAGGTGCAGGTTCTTAAACTCAGAATAGAGTCAACCTTGCTATATCAGCTTCCTGAAAAGGATAATTTCAGGTCAAAATGAAAAGCCATTCAACTGAAGCTCAGCTGGTAATTGGGAAGAATCCAGTGGCATTAGTAAAGAAGAATTCTTGTTTAATGAGTTTTACCAGTATGGTGTAATGTTTCAGTTGTGAGATTAAGTGATGGGGCTCAGAAGCCGGGACATTCATTTGGTCCAGAAAACGCACTGATAGGCCAGGGCTCAGAGCATACTTGGTACAAAAATTAATGTTTCAGAATGGAACACTGCTCTGGAAGTGGCAGTGCTTATCTTTTGAATGTATGAATATTGTTACCATCATGTATGTTACTGAGCTTTTGTTGGGGGCTGCCAGTTATGCTGGGAAATGGAATTTTAGGTATGATGCCTAATCAAGCACGAATTAATAGCATGGCAGAGTAGGGTCTACAATAAAACACGTGACTGTCTTTCACAGCTTAAGTGCTCCACTCTGCTCCACATGAAGCACTTAAATCAGATAGCTTTAAGTTCTTACCAGAAAAAAACTCTGTATTTCTCTTGTAAACCTCATTCTTTGGGGAAGGGGTGTGTGTGTGGGGGTGGCAGTATTATAGAACTGTTCCTTTGAATGTTGTTCATATGGAATGCATTTGAACGACATTGACATTTAGGGGAAAGGATTCTGTGTGGATATGAAATAACTGCAGAACTGTTTGCTGGCTGTAGTCATATGGTAATGATATCAGCTTTGCCTGGGGAAAATGACAGCATAAAATGCAGCTGATTTGCCTAGACAAAATCACATAAAATTGCATGTATTTGTCTAGAGCGTTCTGGTAATAGCATTAGAGGGGTAGATTTTGTATCTTGGAGAGCAAATAATTTGGAGGCATAGTTCATACTCAGCACATCATTGTAGCAATAAACAAATGTCAGAAAATGTCTCGTCTTTCTTTAGGATTAGATGTTATTGAGCAGTTTATTTAGTGTGATGGCATATTTCTTCGCAAGTCCCACATCTTAAGTGGACTATTTATGCATCTTACTTTCAGGTCATTGACTGAGTTTATCTTATCTTTGGCTGAATAATAAAGTAATGCCTATTAGTAAAAGAACATTTTATTTTCCTCCTGACAAGCTTGACTCAGTCGCTAGTATGCATGCACAGGTGTGCCTCCCATGATGAAATAAATGTGCTTTTCTGAAAGGAATCATATAAATTGAGCCATTTCTCTATTGGCTGATATTATCTTTTCAAAGAAGTTATGTCTTCCAGATTGAACTTTAATTAACTTCTAACGCTTTAATTTTCAGTTTCTCCTTGCTCCTGTACTCTCTTCCCAAAAAAGTTTTTCATGTTGATCTTGATAATCCTAGAAACACAAAAATATCCAAGAAACCTCACAACTTGGAGGATCCTTTTACTCAGACAAATACCCCCATTTTTTTTCTTGAAGGAGAGCATTTCTGTAAACAATGCACACATTTACCTTTTATTGGAGCAATTAAATCCAACAAATATGTACTGAAGGTACGATGTTCACTGTGCTTGCGGCTGTCGAGTCATCGGAGGGGCTCCCATTCTACCCCAAGAGAACAAGATGGAGTCGTGGGCATTTCTTAATCACTGCCGCTCTAGAAGAGTCACTCTTTGAGGCTGCAAGTAAAGCTCAATATTCTGATACTTTTAAGATTCTGCTTCCTTTCTTTCTGGAAAAAATGATGAAGCACTACTATATGGCAAACTCTTATACTCACTGTTATAGATTATGTGATCAAACACCGAATGTGCTTATCTGAAACCAGCTGTTCAGGGCTCAGCAATCAAGAGTCACGTTTATTTCTCTTTTCCCTCTTCTTCCATTATACTCTAAAGGTTTTCTATCATGTGATACAAAGAATTAAGACTGGAGTCAGAAAGATCTAGGTTTGAATTCTATCTCTGACATCTCCTGGCCACATGACCCTTCTGCACCTCAATTGTCCCCATCTTTAAAATGGATTTAATAATCTCTGCCTTGCAAGGCTGTTGCAAAGATTAGTAGCAACATATGATAAATACCTAGCACACTTCCTGGCACAAAATTGATATGCAATAAATGACAGTTATCTTCTTCTTCATTATCAACATCAGTCAGTTATTAATATCTCTTTATTGCCACTATTTTTGGGGACCTGTAACCTCTGGACCTGGCACAGTGCCAGAGAGAACAGCTACTCAATAATTATTTATTGAAAGAATTCTTAGGTAAAATTGAGCATGTGAATTAAACATCTGTAAAACACAGCTTCCTTAACCTCCACCAGCCTATGGATAGAAGAAAATCCAGATTTACTGACTCTTACCCATCTGCTCACACATCTCCCCAGTTTCCTAAAATATGCTGCTTGATTATTTTTGTGAGCCTACAGGGTTATCTCCTATGTGCATAGAAAGAAGCTTGGCCCCAGTGGGATTCTCTTCCATTGCCATCAAGGAAGGCACCAGAGCTCTGAAGGTACCAAGCTGGATGGGAGCTGATAGAAAAGGGGTTTTGGGGGGTGTCTCCCTCTACTTGGTGTTGCAGCCATCAGAGGGGTGCCAAAGCAGTGCTACTTGGGAACCAGTGTTATCAACCCAGGTGTGCTAGATTGAACCATGTTTCCCTAAAAGACATGTTCAGGTCCTAACCCCGAGTCCTGTGGGTGTGAACTCATTTGTAAATAGGATGTTTGAAGATCTCATTTGGATGAGGCCAAATTGAATCAGAGTAGACCTTAACTCATGTTTTAGTGTCCTGGGCTGCTCAAACAAATACCGTGTATTGGTTTGGCTTAAACCATGGGAATTTATTTGCTTATGCCAAATCAAGGCATCATCAAGCAATGCTTTCTTCCTGGAGACTGACATTCTGGGGCTAGCTGCCAGCGATCCTCTGCCACTTGGCAATGCACATGGTGGCCTCTCCTAACCCTTTCCCTTTTCTTCCAAATTCCATTGATGTTCATCTTCTGGCTGCTCCCTCTGTGGCTTTTCCTTTCTCTGTATGAATTTCATTCAACTTATAAAGGACTCTAGTAAGAAGACTAGGACCCATCCTGATTGAAGTGGGCCACACCTTAACGGAAGTAACCTCATCCAAAGGTCCTACAGGAATGCATTAAGTTTAAAAACATGTTTTTCTGGGGGTACATTCAGCTCCACTTCACCTCAATACATATGACTGGAGTCCATACAAGCAGAGGAAATTTGGACACAGTCAGTCAAGAGAAACCAGAGGAGGAGACAGAAAGAAACAGATTGCCATGTGACAAAGGCAAGGATTGAGCCACCACTAGAACGATGTACATTCCAGTACAAAACACGGCCTGCTGATTTGGGTTTGGGCTTCCAGCCTCCAAATTGTGAGACTAGTGTGTGATGTTTGTTATAGCAGCCCTGGCAAATTAAGACACCAGGCACAAGGTCCTGGGCAAGTGCTCAGGGGGGAGGAGAGGGCCAGCACCTTGCCATTTTCCAAACCAGTCCACGCTTTTGGCGGAGGCTCAGTGCATTGACTCTGGATGCTGGGCTCCTTCTTCTGTAGGATGAATTACCTTCAGGAGGCAGCTCAGCTCCTCCTGAAAAAAGGTGTTGCTCAGGTCTGCCCCAGTGGCTAGCCAGACATGCTAGGACATATCTGAAATCCTGTTGTGAACACAACTTGGGGTCAAGTTGCAATTCCCACTACAACATTGTTGCTGGTTTGAAAATCACCATGTTACCCCTACTCTGCAATGGTGAAAGCCCATACTTCTACAAAGGGTTCATTTATTGTTTCCTCTCAACATTAATATGTCTTATGGACTAGCTGAGGTTTCCTTTTAAGAGGCCACATGCTGAGGGCCTAGCTCCACTGTTCAGAGTCCAACAGCAACACAACAACAATTCCAAAACACATCTATTCACACTTATCACAGGACTCCAGGGACTGTCAGTCTGCCCTGGTTTACACAGTTCCTTGAGGGGAAGTTTATGGTCAAAGTAGAAACAGCTCCTGTGCAAGGCCGGCAGCAGAAATCACAGGGTTAGTCCTCTTTTCCCACGTATTGGGAATCAGGGCTGGGCTTGTCTCTTTATCCATCAAGTATTGACTAATTTACCAGAAATCTGCAGAATCCTCGAGAGCCTCTAGACACTGGGGAGTATTTGCAGCTGCTCTAGGAAAAAGGCTAAGGACCATCGCCCCAGTTCAGGCTGCACAGTAAGAGGGGAATCTGGGTCAATGGCTGGAGCGAGAGCCTGGGAGACAAGCAGCTTCCAGGTTGCACATTTACCCACTAATGTCTGCTAAGCACTTTCCAGTTGTCAAGTTCCTAGGCACTGAATAATAATAAGGAGAGTGGGCTTAGAGAGGGTAATGACTAATGGCCCCTCAATTCCCTGCTGATGCTGGCAGTTTTATGTCATTTTGTTTTTATGTTAATTTATGCACACAGGATTAGATTATAGCATTATGTGGTCATTTAATTTAATTGAAGTATAGAACTTCATGGGCCCAGTTTTACATTTCCCTTACAGATTTCAGTGATTTTATCTTCAGCATTTCATCTTCCCACCAGATCACTATTCCTGATGGCAATAATAATACATTTACACTTGCATCACACTTTTCCTTTCTAGGAGCTCCAAGCATGCCATGGCCCATTACCCAACAAGAGCTCGGCAAGGCAAATGCCAGTGAGGATTTTAAGCACTTTCCTCAGGTTTAACATACATAAAAAGGTGCAGCCTTTATCACAGAGATAAGTTCTCCACCATTTAAATTACTTTTGAATGCAACGGGAAGCTTTGCTTATGCATGAGGCTTCCACTGAACTCTGTTTTTTCCCTCTCAGAAATATGTGAACTTTAAGCCTGGCAGGGCAGCTCAGAGTACATGTAGCATATTAGGGAGTTTTCCTTGATCACCTCACCCCCTTCGAAAGAACATAGGGTCTGTGTCACACTGCCTGGACAAACTGCCAAAGGGCAAGGGGAAGCACCACTGAGAAGTAGAGGAGAGAACACAGGGTGAGCAAACTCACTCTTTAGAAAGCCGCAGGCGGTGGGAAGGATGCTGGCGTACACAGCTGGACCTAGGAGCATCCTCAGGCTGAGACCCACTGGATCAATTCATACTCTTCCTGAAAAGCCACGCAAGTATCCACTCAGAGATGGCGGCATTCAGCCCTCTTTTTCTAAAGGCCATATTTATAAGGAACCCATGGCAGCATATTCTGTTGAGGTGTTGGTAGAGAAGGAACAGATCGGGAGCCTGTTGGAGGAAGCCCTCCCCTGTGACTGACATGAAGGGCTGTGGACAGAGGAAAAACTGAGGGGTACTCGTGGCACATTCTCATTTCCCTGAGGCATCAGTGTGGTAGCCAGTGCTTTTCTCTTGCTGGAACATCAGAGCAAACACCATCTGGCCCTCAGCAGGTTGCAGGATTCTGAGCTGACAGGCTGGCAGAGTCCATTGTAACTGAGAAGGAGGGACAGGAGAGGTGGAATCTGGGGCAAAGCCAGGAATCTACTCACAGGATTGACCTTGTAGACATTCAGAAGCAGGAAGTGGGGAATGTGACACACATATACCCAACTCAGGAGATTCGCCAGGCCCCAGGGTAGTGTAGAGAGCAAATCCCTGTGTTATCGGATTTTGTCTATGTTCTTGACTATGCTGCAGAAATGAATTTCAAGAGCATGTTGGGTTAGTTAGGCCAGTAATTTATTAAGGTAGGGAGGGAAGAGAAATGGGAGAAAACAACAGATCAAGGGTCCCTGGTAGAGAGTAAGGGGCTGAAGGGTGATAAAAAGGGTTGATTTATAAACTACAATTTCCCATTATAGATTATAAATGCCCAGGTTTTACTTGAGTGTTGATCCATGCGGGGGGACATAGTGAGAGCAGGGCACAGAAGGCGAAAGAGAGAGAGAGAGAGAGAGAGAGAGAGAAAGAGAAAGCGGGAAAGGCTTTTGTATGAATATTCTCGCTGTCCTGATTTTGTGATAATCAGGGTAGGCTAAACTTTCGCTATTTAGAAACCATGCATGTGTCCCCAGACCTAGTTTTTCTCCCTAGGTCTGGTTTTTAGCATGCTGGTGATAAACTAAGCCTGATTTATTATATGACCATCCTGTATGGGAAAAGACTGTAACTTTGGGTATCTTTGATCAACCTTAAGAGATATAGCAGGGGGACAGATGTGGCTCAGGTGGTGGCTGGGTGTCCGTCTCCCTTATGGAGGGACCTGGGTTTGATCTCCGGGATCTCCCAGTAAAAATTTAAAAAAAGAAAAATATAGAAGGCACACGAGTCACCAGGGCCCACGCATGGGTGCGCCGCCAGGCCCCATGAGCGGTTGTGCCATCAGGACGCGTGCACGGTGCGCCGCCAGGCCCTGCAAGCGGGTGAGCCCCCCAGGCTTCACGTGCGGGTATGCCATCAGGCCCCATGTATGGGTGTGCTGTCAGGCCCCGTGCGCCGGTGCGCCACTAGGCCTCGTGAGCGGGTGAGCCCCCCAGGCCCTGCAAGCTGATGAGCTCCCAGGCTCCGCGTGTGGGTACACAGCCAGGCCCCATGAGCCACGCAGCAAGATGATGACGTAACAGGAGAGTGACACAAGGGAGAGCCAAGACGAGATGTGCCAAAAAAACAGGAACTAAGGTGACACAGGTGGTAGGACGACTCTCTCCCACATCGGAGGTTCTGAGGATCGAATCCCAGTGAAGACAGGAGGAGAAGGATGAGAAGAGAGGGCAGAAAACAGATACAGAGAGCTGTCCAGCGAATGGACACAAAAACAGCAAAAACGGGGGTGGGGGGGTAAAAAAATGGATAAAAGTAAATAAATAAATAAATAAATCCTTAAAAAAAAAGTATAAGGGAGTAAGATACGGACTATAGTTAGTAGTAATACTTTGATGATGCTCTTTCATAATTTGTTAGCAAACATTTCCCAACAGTGCAAAGTGTTTGTGGTGGGGTGATGTGTGGGAGCCCTGTATGGTGTTATGCATGTTTGTTTTGTAAGTTCACAATGTTTACTGAACACTTATTGTTTATGTATGTTCATGTATGAATGATATACTTCAATAAATTGTTTAAAAAAAAAAAAAAGAGAAGCTTTTTAAACCATTAATTATTCTACCCCTTTGCTAGTGACACAGGAAGAGTCCCAGCTATTTGCTGTTTTGATTGATTACTCCACCCATCAATCCCCTGGGTGGGCTCAATGATAATGTCCCTGGAGAATATCCAGGGCTTCTCCTGGCTTCCGGAGGGAATCTCATTCTGGATGGCAGAAATCTCACAAGGGTCTTCCAGCAGCCATTTTGGGGATATCAATGTCCACGTGGACTTGTTGCCAGGTTCCAGATCCATCTATTGATTCCCTATCTTACTAGCCTGCTTCACTTGAAACCAAGGTTTTAGGGAGCATTTACAGTTAAGGGCCAGGAGAAGAAAGGCTTACTTATTAAAACACTTGGATTCTAGCATCTTTTGGTTCTAACACTGTATTAGTCAGCCAAAGGGGTGCGAATGTGAAATAGCAAAAATGGGTTGGTCTTTATAAAGGGTATTTATTTGGGGTAGAAGTCCACAGATACCAGGCCATAAAGTGTTAAGGTTCTTCTCTCACCACAGTCCATTGCCACGTGTTAGAGCAAGAGAGCTGCCGGTGTTTGCCAGGGTTCAGGCTTCTGGGGTTCCTCTCTTCCCGGGGCTGCGTTTCTCTCTGGGCTTAGCGCTTCTTTCCTCCACAAGTTCAGCTGTAGACAATCAGGCGAACAGCTTACTTCTCTTCTCCTGGGGCCTTCTTTCCAGCATCAAAACTGCTTCTCAAAAGACTGCTTTTACTCTGTTCTTTGTCTTGCCTTTTATATTCCATTCCCCACCCACCAAGGGGTGGGGCTCAACGCCCTACTGACGTGGCCTAGTCGATGCCCTAATCATAACTTAATCACGCCCAGATTAACAGATCAGTTTACAAGCATGATCCAATTGTATTTTTGGAATTCAAAAGTACATCAAACTGCCCAACTGCAACAAACACTTTTGAGACCTGACTGTATCAGTTATCTGTTGATGTGTAACAAGCACCACAAACTCTCAGTGCTTAGAATGAAGCACATTTGTTTCTAACATGTCATCTGAGTGTCTCTGCTCCTTGATTCAGGGACCAGGCTAAAGGGGCAGCAGCTACCTGGGGTAGCTCTCCTAATGGCAGAAGCACAAGGTGGCAAGCAGGGACATGCAGGGTCCCTTAAGTTCAGGGCTCAGAACTGGCATACTGTTATCTCTGGCCCCCATTGCACTGACTAAAGCAAAGTTAAGGGGAAAGACAAAAATGCACTGCCTTTAGCAGGAGGAACTCCTAAGTTGTGGGACAAAGAGCATGGAGACAGGGAAGGGGAAGAATTGGGGCCAATAATTAATTTGACATGTTGACCTTGCAAGTTCTACCCACCCACTTGCTCCTACCCAATTATCAATCCACAGAGGCCAAGTCTTCTACCTCACCTGTTAACTTGTAGTTTTATCTGCTCTTCCTCCATAATCCACAAATCTTCCTTCCCACCTACCACCCAATCTTTTAGGATCGATAGAAATGATCTTTACGCTTCACTGGAATGGCTTCCTGGAAATATGCATCAAAAGATGTGTTGTCACACGTAATGTTTCCTAAGAACGAGCAATGTAAAAATGATACAGCCACTCTGGAAAACAGTATGTTGACTTCTTATAAAGAATTTCTTATGCACCTCGCATATGACTCCTGGGGATGTACCTTAGAAATGAAATCCATGTTCACAGAAAAACCTGTACACAAATATCTGTAGCAGCTTTCTTTGCCATAGCCAAAAGCTAAAAACAGCCCAAATGTCCTTCAGTGAAACAGCAAACTGTTGCATTCATACAATGGACTAAAACTCCACAGAAAAAAGAAACAAACTATGAATGCACACGATAGTCTGGATGAATCTCAAAGGCATTACACTAAGAGAGAAGCCAGTTTTAAAAGGATATGTAGGGGAGCAGGTGTAGCTCAGTGGTTGAGTGCCGGCTCTCCCCAATTTATTTGACATTCTCAAAAAGACAAAACTATAGCAGTGGAAAACAAATCAGTGGTTGCCAGGGGTTATGGGGGGGCAGGATGGGACTATAACACATAGCTCGTGGGAGTTTCGGAAGCAATGAAACTATTCTGTATTCTAATGACATGAATCTATACATGTGTTAAAACTCATAACTACACCAAAAGAAAAAAAAAGTTAATTTTACTGTATAATAAAAATAACAAATCCAAGGAATTTGTTCCACCTATGCCGTGTTAGGACACAGAACTCACCAGGTCCTGAGACCCCAGATGTGGGGATCAGTCTCTCTGGTCACAGAGGACATTCCCCCTAAAGATCTTGCCACTTCGCCCTGGACACTACAAGGGACACCTTGGACCCTTCCCGGTTTTTTGGTGTGTGCACCCTTTCAGACATTTTTTTTTTTTTTTTTTTTTTTGCCTCTTCCTCTCCATTCTCTTCCCTGTCAGGGAACACACTCACTTAATATTTCTCAAGTCTTTCAGAAAAGCCAGAAAGAGGTTGTTTCAAGCACTTTCTGCTTTCAGCTCTGCAAATACCCCTCGGCAAGAAGTACAAAGGCCTTGACCCCTTCTAGGAAGGGGAGAAAAAGAGAATAAAACACAAATGGCATTTAGTCATGCTGGATTTTTTAGAAGCAGAAACAAAACCCAAGTTAATACCTCAGAAAGTTACTCTGCCACTCAAGCAACAAGGAGGTAATTTTGCCTAGGCCTCTGTAGTTCCCGCCCCGGTAATCAACCAAATCATAAAGTAGGAAAAGAAAAGTTAAAGCATTTGTGTACAAAGCGTAAGTGTGTGTGAGCTGCTATGAACTAACAAAGGGAGCAAGCGGCAGCCAAAGGTGAGCAGGCAGGGACAAGCGGCCGGAGGGTCTGTTCCTGAGAGCTCCCCGCCGGGGAGGTGAGCAGCTTCAGAAAAAGAGCATCAGGTCCCCTGAAAGCAAACAGAGTCTGGATTCCCAGCTCCGACCTAGCAGTAGGAAGGCAGCCGGCAAGTGCTTTGTGCAGACCCGGTCCAGAACCAGACCTAAGACTGAAGAGCTGCAGCTTCATCTCTGAAAACTTCTACCAGCAGAAAATGGTCCCAGAGCCAGGACTGCAGCTCAGGCTGTGTCCTAAAAGAAGGTGCTGGATGAGGGGTGCAGTGAGACCCAAAGCCAACTGACATTCTGCTTGCCAAGCCATGAGTTTCATGATATTGAAATAGGGCTATAACAGGGCAATTATATATAAACTTTTTAAAACGTGGAAACCAATTTAGAAAGCTTAGATACATTCATGAAGATCCTAGTTGAATGAGAATAATTAAACACTAAATTTAGCCCTAAACTTCCTGAAAACCAAGGCGAAAGAAAAATCCCAGTGAAAGCTTCACTCCTTAATTATTCCCCCAAATGGAAATCTTTAAGTTATTTTATAGAGATAAGTTTTCTTCTGGAAATAAATATTACTGGATCCTATGAAGGGGGGTTTTAGAACCATGGTAGACAATGTTTTCAATTACAGTTTTGCAAATTATGCAAAGGCACTCTTCAAACGAATATATCCTCTCTGCAGCCTTTTAAAAAAGCCAACATGAAGAACTAAGAAATCTAGCTATGTAACTTTCTGATTTTCCAAATTAATAATCTAAAAAAAAAAATCAGAAAATTTAACATTCAATGGACCACTAACATCTGCAACTTTCAAGGCATTCACAATTCTATATAAGCACACTAAGTAGTCTATAGATCAAACAAATGAAAGAAAAATTTGTATCATGTGGGAGTCAGCAAATTATCTTTCTACTTGAAAAAAAGAAATCTGATGCAACATCACCTGTGTAGTATTCCAGTCCAGCCAAGCATACATAACCTAAATCTAATCATGATGCTAATTTAAAAAATTAAACTTAAGGAACATTCTATTAAAAATAGAGGGGAGGGGAGCAGGTGTAGCTCAGTGGTTGAGCACCTGCTTCCCATATTCGAGGTCCCAGGTTCAAATCCTGGAAGCTCCTTAAAATGAAAAAAAATTAAAAAAAAAAATGGAAGGAAGACTGTATTCTTCAAAAATATCAGTCATAAAATACAAAGAAAGATGCTGAAAATGTTCTGAATTAAAGGACACTAAAGAGACATGACAATTAAATGTGATGTATACCCTAGCTTGGATCATGTACTGGAAGGGGGAAATGTGCTATAGACAGCATTATTGAATCAATTGACAAAACTGGAATACAGCTGGTAGATTAAAGTATTGTATCAATGTTAAATTGACTAAAGTTGGTAACTGTACTGTGGTTATGCAAGAGAATATCCCCATAATGAGTAAATATATACTGAAATATTCAAGGGTTAAGGGCCTGATGTATATTTTACCCTTAAATAGTTGATAAAAATATTATATTCAGAGAGAGACAGAGAGAGAATAAGAGAGAGAGAGAACAAATAATAAAACAAATAAGGTTAAAACTTACATATGTGTTTTAGTTTGCCAGGGCTTCTATAACAAATACCACAGACTGATTGGCTTAAACAACAGCAAGATTAGTTCACAGTTTTGAAGGCCAGATGTGCTAAGTCAGGGTATGAGCAGGTGGCTCAGTCTCTGCCTCCATCTCCTTTACCTCCTCCTCTGGCTTCCACTCCTGCTCAGTCACCTGGATCTCTGGTTAGATTGCCTCTCATAAGGATTCCAGTCATATTGGATTAAGGCCCATCCTGATTCAACAGGCCTCATCTAAATAAGATCTTTGAAGATCCTTTTTACAAATGAGTTCACACCCACCCCACTGGAGCAGGGCTTAGGACTTGAACACGTCTTTGTGGGGGATGCAATTCAGTCCACCCTAAGAAGTGAATCTGGGGTAAGGGTCTAATTGTTGTCTTCTTATTCTTACAAATTTTCCCTACTTTCAAAATTATTTCCAAATAAAAGCTTTTAAAAATATTCTTTTTTTTTTTTTCCAAAGGAGTCCTAATGCTCTAAAAGGTTGAGAACCACAAACTTCAAAGAAAGAATAGCTAACCTACTTAATCCATATGGCAGCCTTCTCTAGGTTGGATCACAGCCTATGGTTACATTCTGAAATGTGCCTAAAGAGTTGATAGTCTTCACTGCTGACTACTAAATGAGCCATGCTATTTAGCTAGCAAACTGTCAGGTGGCATTTGTTTATGAAAATTTGGAGCCTCCCATTCTCAGACCACCACCCTCGTTTTTAAGTAGGGGGGTCCCAAGAACGCCTAGGGGCATGCTGCCTCAGTTGTAGAATTTTGAAAGATTTAAGTGATGCATTTCAGGAAAATCTAGGCTGTTTGTAAAGTCTATCTGTAGATTGACAAATAAAATCAACCTTCCTCCCATGTTCTTTTTTCCTTAAGAAATATCTGCGCTGACTCTTCAGAGAGTCAGATCAATTATGACAGGCAAAGAATATTAATAACAGTGCCAAGAAGGTGGGTCTGGCACTTGAAATGATGGATTGTGGGTGGCCCCAGCAAAGCAACAAACTCAGGTCAATTAATTAGGGACTAACTAGGGTTGGGGTGTTCATTTCCTAGGTAGCCATGGTGCTGGGCGTCCGGCTTCTCTCTCGGTTTCATCACCCCTCTCTACTTTCCCTCCTAAACAGCAAGGGAAATCTGAATTGGGTGAAGAAATGTCAAACCACATGTCCAAAGGTGAGGCCCTTACACTGTAGCAGCACTGCAGACTATGACTTCTCTTTCATCACACCTTCAGAATCGTAAATCTTGTCCCAAGCTAAATCTGGATCTTCCCAAAGGGGAAGTAGGTGGGGGAGAGGAAGAGACTCTGTATTAAGTTACTTCCTGAGAATTCTCTTTCATTAATCTTTGCTCCAAAGGTGCCTTTGAATGGCTCTTAAAGCAATGAAAAATGTTCACACACAATCTTTCCTGTCAAACATTTTGCTCACTCCAGAGGCTGCCGACAGTTTGGGAGCAGTGTCTTTTGCTATTATGGTTTCCAACTGGCTTTCTATTGTCACTTCAAGAAGTGTGGAAACACCTGATTTATGAGAGCTTGGCTTAAAAAGTGTCATTTCCATTGCTTCCTTAGTAACTGCCTCAACTAAGTGGAGGAGAGCAATTTGGCTTGAACTTACTTTAAGAAGCTTAAAGCTTAATTTATACATTGGATAGAGCTCTACTTATTGAAATTCTATTTAATGCAGCCTCAGAAAACACCTGGAAGACAAGAAAAACAAAGCTACAGTACACATGAACCTATAGCTAAGGCAACAGCTGTGTGTTTGTGAACACAGTCTCAAAGCAGATTCTTGTTTTTCTTTCTTCTCCACACTGTCAGAACCTATGAAAAACAGAATTTCAATGAGCTCAGAAACTATACCACAGAATAATTAGGCAAGTTTCTCAAAGGTGCTTTAATCTTCTTATTTCCTTAAGTACCTGTCTATACTTTGCCTGTGTTACCCCTGATATATTTTCTCTAATAACCTCATTTATGGGGCATGGCTTAAAAGTCAGCAGCAGAAAACTGACAGTTTGCAAAGAGAGGTTTAATTTAATATGTGCAGGCACCAGGGTCTTTTAGAAGATGATTGGTGCCAAGAAATTTGGAAGGTCATTATGTGGACGATCTGCAGCTCAGTATCTTTTGAACCTTTTTAATGAGTCAGGAGGAACAGTCGTGCGGAATGATATGAGCTTATTGTACACTTGTCCTCAAAGTTGTCAGTCATGACTCCAAGACTGGTTTAGCAAATGCAAGATCACACCAGCTGAACAAGTGGGCTGGAAGCTCCTCACAACCTCCATCGGTGACAGTTTCTTAGAGTACTGCTTCTTAAACTTACGTAGCAAATAACCTCGGGATCTTGTTAAAAAGCACGTTGGGGGGGTGGGGGGACCTGAAATTCTGTATTTCTATAACAAGTTTCCAGGTGATGCTGAAGCTGTTGGCCCATTATCTACACTTAGAGTAGGAAGGCTTAGAGAATTTATGCTGCCTAACTTTCTTCTCCTGTCTGCAAATAAGGACTGGACATTGGAGTGTGCTGTTAGATGTTCTTCACATTTGTCTCACATATCCATTCATATTATTTTTCCATTACCTACAGAAGGCCTGCCTACAAAAAGTGAAGGAACTGGAGGCAAGATTCAAAGAATTTATCTGCATCACTGAGATAATTGTCTTAAATTTGTGCTTTACTTTGGTCTTAGAGAACTGATTTTTTTTAAATTTTGGTCCAGCTTTTAATCCAAATACAACACCAAGCAAATGATAATTTGGAGATGTGAGGAACAAAACTTGCATATGACGATGACTTCTGTCTTCTATGATTTTGATCTCAAATGAATAATGAGGCCAGTGTGGGATTGCCAGGTTTTGCCATAATTGGTATAATTGTTTCCATGTGTGGAAGTTGAGTTAGGTTTCTCTATTTGCTGCAATTGTCATTTCCATTTTGATTATTTCATTAAGGCAATGTGTATTTTCATATAGCTGGTATTGCAACATGTTGGGGATACTAACTTTGAAAACATCTCTGAATTTTGGATTTTTAAGAAATGTCTTTGCAGTTCTGGGTGTTATTTTCCCTGGATTTCTCAAACATTTTTATCTGTTCCTTTTAGAGTATAGAACTTCATCTGATAATGTATGAATTCCCACCAGCCAAATGGCTCACACTAAGCAGGTATGTTCATCAGTGGTGGGGATGGGCAGGGGTGGGCAAAACCTGAGATGGAGGGACTCCAAAAAAATCAACATAAAATTCACCATATGACGGTAACAAGCCAACACTGACTTATAACTGCCTAATGCTTTATCCTTTATATCGTTATTTTACTCTGTGTCTTGATCTGAGAGTAAAATGCAAAAGCTAAAAATGGCAGTCGCCCATCTCCTAGTTCAGTTCTAATATAACAAAGGGCATTTGGTGTTTCCAAAGACTATAAAATCCTGCAACTACAGGCAATCCCCATTACAGTTAAATCAGCTAAATTACAGGAGTTTCCCTCATGAATATCAATTTATTAAATGTTTATTTATGTAGCACTAATTTGCCTTGGGCCAGTACAAAAGACTTTCCCCTTTCCCTAGATATTACTTAATAGTAATAACAGCTAACATTCGATGAACGCGTACTATGAATTGGGCCCCGTTCATGTTTCATATAATCTAATCATTACACCACGCTATGTGGTAGGTATTATTATTAGCCCCATTTTACAGATGAAGAATGAAAGGCTTAACTAAGCCATCCATTCAGCTAGTAACTGGTGAGAGCGAGATTCAAATCTAGACAGATTTATTCCAGAGACTGTATTCTTAACCAGTAGGCTAAAATGGAAGGAAGGTTGAGATCTATTTAGTTGGTAATAAACAAAGGGGTATACCTTACTCTTGCTTGGGACTTTGTAATTTCCTCCATAGCCTAACCCCGAAAACTCTGAACCCTTAGAATAACATTATGCCTAGAGCTCAGAACTCAACAACATCTGAATGTACTCAGCTGATGCTTTGGCCACCTCAAAAAGTAAATATAAGAATGTTCTTCTTTTACAAAGTGTTAAGACTATGGTGATGCACAGGAAAATTACAACTAATGTAACTTATGGATGATAGTTAACAGTAATATTGTAATATTTTTGCAGCAATGGCAAAGAAGGATGTGGCTCAATTTTAAGGGACAATAGACTGGTATAAGAGGGTGTGGGATTTTTCCTTTTGGGGTAGTGAAAACATTCTGAAATTGACTGAGGTGATGACAGCATAACTCTGTGATGAAAATGAAAGCCACTGAGTGTACACTTTGAATGGACTGTATAAAGCATGGGACTGTATAACACAGGGAATTCTGTGGTGGGAGATGGACTGTAGTTAACAGCAAATTGAGAATGTTCCCTCATGAACTATAATGAATATATAATACTAATACAAGATGTTAATAATCAAGTTGGTTAGGGGGAAATACACCAAATGTGAGATATGGGTAGTAGTTAGTAATATTTTGGACAATGTGCTTTCATAGTCTGTAACAAATGTTTCACAACAATGCAAGGTGGTGGTGGTGGGGTGATGTATGGGAGACCTGAATGATGATATACATGTTTGTTTGGTAAGTTCACACTGATTACTATATATTTGCTGTTTATGTATGTTCATGTATGAATGATATACTGCAATGAATTTTTTTTTAAAGTTCTTTCCAGGTCCCTTTTCTTGTGTCCTTACAGGAAAAATCCCAAATTCTTTTAAAAAAAAGATATGCACATGAAATTGTTCATCAACTTTCACTCATTCGTTCACTCTCCCTACCAACTCTACTGAAACTGTGTTTCTGAAGTTCACCTGTGACTCCAAAATTGCTAAAGCTCATGATCAGTTCTCAATTCTCACTTTGCTTGACCTATCAGCACTTGACATTATTGCTCACTCCCTCCTCCTTGAAACACTTTCTTTTATTGCTTTCCAGGAAAAACCAATCTCTTAATTTTCCTCCTGTCCTTCGGGCTGCTCTGTTTCAATCTCCTTCACTGGCTCTTCTCATTTCCCTGACCACTGACCATCAGCATGCTCCAGGGTTCAGTCCCTGGGCCTCTCCTCTTCTCCATCTTCAGTCATACTCCTGGTAATCTCAGCCAATCTCAAGGCTGAGGACTCTTAAATTTATGTTTCCAGCCTATACCTTGTCCCTGAATGCTAAACTTGGACACATCTTAGATGTCTAAGGGTCCACTCAAACATACCATGTCCAAAACTGAACTCGTGATCTTCTCCCTCAGATTCTCTCTTCTGGCTGTTTTCTCATCTCATAATTGGCAGCTCTGTTCATCCAGTTGCTCAGGCATACCTAGTCATCAGTTTTTTTTTTTCTCTCTCTCATTCCCTATATTCAATCTATCACAATAATTCACCTCGGGGGGCGGATGTGACTCAAATGGTTGGGCATCCATCTCCCATGTGGAGGGACCTGGGTTTGATCCCTGGGACCTCCCAGTAAAAATAAAGAAAAATATAGAAAGCTTGCAGACTGCCAGGCCCTGCGAGCAGGTGCACTGTCAGGTCCCGCCGAGCCACGCAGCAAGATGGTGACGTAACAGGAGAGAGACACAAGGGAGAGCCAAGACGAGACATGCTGAAAAACCAGGAACTAAGGTGGCGCAGGTGGTAGGATGCCTCTCTCCCACATCGGAGTTTCCCAGAATCAAATCCTGCTGAAGACAGGAGAAGGATAAGAAGAGAGGGCAGGAAACAAACACAGAGAATTGCCCAGCAAATGGACACAAAAACAGCAAAAACGGGTGGGGGTGGGGGAGTAAATGGATAAAAGTAAATAAATAAATCTTTTTTAAAAATCCACTTTAAAAATATATCCAAATGCAACCACTTCTCACCATTTCTATTGTTGCCATCCTGGTCCCATCACCATCATCTCTCTCCTTGATTAGAAAAATATCCTTTTAACTAGGCTTTGTGCTTCCACCCTGACCCCATGACAGTCAATTCTAAATATAGCAGTTGGAATGATCTTTAGTAAAGGTAAGTCAGATAATACTACTATCCCACTCAAAACTTTGCAGAAGCTTCCCATAGAGGAAAGACCCAAATCCTTTCTATGACCTACAAGGACCTACACAATCTGTACTCTTCCAGCACCTTTCTGATCTCATTTTCTACCACTTTCTCCCTTATTTACTCTGATTTAGCCAGACCTGCCTCCTAACTGTTCCTGATAAATGTCAGGCATACTCCCATCAAGATCTTTGTAGTTACCTTTTTCCCTACCTCAGCAATCTTCCAACAGATATTGTCATGGTTCCCTTACCTCCTTTAGGTTTTTGCTTAAATGTCACCATCTCAAGGTGGTCTTTTGTTTCTGTTACTTTGCTGCATAACAAAACAACCTCAAATCTTAGTGGGATAAAACAAAAACCATTTTATTATGCTCAAGGAATCTGAGTTATGAATTCAGAAATGGTGCCCAGAAGATGGCTTGTTGTTGCTTCATGATGCCTGGAGCTTTAGTTGGAAAGACTCAAAGTCTGAGGGCAACTTGATAGCTGGAAGTTGGAATCATCTGAAGACTCATTTGCTCACATGACAGTTGACGTTGCCTGTCAGCTGATAACTCAGAGTTGTGGATTGAATTGTGTACATCATTTTGGACATGTTCTTAATCTTGGTCCATATTCTGGTCAGTGTGGACCCATTGTAAATAAGATCTCTTCAAGATGCTACTTCAGTTAAGGTGTGGCCCAAATGAGTCAGGTTGGGCTTTAATTCAAATTACTGGAGCCCTTTATAAACAGAATGAAAACCAGACTTAGAGCAAGAAAGTCACAGGAAAAAGCTAGAAGTCAAAGGAAGCCTAGGTGAGAAAATATCACCATGTGCATTGCCATGGGACAGAAAAGCCAAGGACGGAGGATAGCTGGCAACCAGCCCCAGCATGTCATAATCTTCAGGGAGAAAGCTTCACCTTGTTTACACCTCGGTTTTGGACTTCTCCTGGCCTCAAAACTGTGAGTCAGTAAGTTCCCGTTGTTTAAGCCAATGCATTGTATGGTATTTATTCTAGCAGATGGGAAACTAAGACATTCAGCCAGAACACATACATGTGGCCCTTCCATGTGGCTGTTTGGGCTTCTGCACAAAATGGTGGGTTGCAAGAGTGAATAGCCCAAAGAATACCAGGTAGAGGCTGTATCACCTTTATGACCTAGACTCACCATAGTCCTAAGCTCACCCAGATTCAAGGTGGCTGAAGAGGGGGAAAGGACAAAGACCTCCACCTTTCAATGGGAGGAATATCAAATCACTGTAAGGAAAGCATGTGCCATTGAAGATATTTGCACAGACATCTTTCAAAAGTACAATCTTCCATACTTCCCCTGCTCACTTAATTTTAAATTGCAACCACTCTCTGTCCTCTGCCTCCCCCACCTCAAAATTCTCTATCCCCATCCCTTTACTTTCCCCCATAGTATTTGTATTAGTTTCCTATTGCTGCTTAAAAAATTAAAACAAACTTAGTGGCTGAAAACATACAAATTTATTATCTTACATTTCTGGAGGTCAGAAATCAGTTTCACTGGGCCAAAATGAAGGCTTCAGCAAGACTGTGCTCCTCCTGGAGGCTCTGGGGAGAATCCTATTCCTAGCCTTTCCCTGTTTCTGAAGGTGGCTGCTTGTATTGCTTGATTCATAGCCCCTCATCACCCAGGCTCTGCTTCCTTTATCACATCTCCTTCTCTGACTGTGACCCACCTGCCTTCCTCTTGTAAGTATCCTTGTAAGTATATTGGACCCACCATCCAGTTTAATCTCTCCACCTCAAGAGCCTTAATTTAATCACATCTGGAAAGTCACGTTTGCCATATAAGGTTTATTTTCTCTCTCCCCCTCTAGAATATAATCTCCATTGGAGAAGAGAGTTTTCCATTTTGTTCTGTGCTGGATCCCATGAGCCTAGAACAGGCATATGTTGGGCACTCAGTATATATTTGTGGAATGAGTGATTTGCTTATGGAATGGATGATTCTATGAATATTATTGAGTATCTATTATGGGTCAGATAATGTCCTTAAATTGAAATCCTGTTAGTGCTTTTTTCCCTGAGAGTTCTCAACATCCCTTGCCCATAAAGAAAGCCTTGTGTGTGATTCCAGAGGTAAAAGACAGAGGTCTAGTCCATGACTACAATAATATAGTTTTTTCATTCCTTTTGGACATTATGCAAAACTGTTAGTCTCTATCATAATTAGCATGCAGTTGGCATCTCTATGATCTTCCCACCCCAGTCACTTGTTCTAGTTCAGGGGTTCTTAACCTTTTTTCTTCCATGGACCCCTTTGCCAATCAGGCGAAAACCACAGACCCCTTGCTAAATCCACACTGTACTGTGTATTATTTAATGAATATATCACACCTGCACCAACACATCCCCACAAGAATAATGTTTTTTGGAATTTCAATTCAAGCTCATGGACCCCTTGTTAAGAACCTCTTGTTCTAGGGAAAGGGAAAAACGGGTAATATGGTGACATTTTTGGGACATTGGAATTGTTCTGAATGTCGTTACAATGGTGGATTCAGGCCATTATATATTTTGTCGTAACTTATAAAATTGTGCGGTCACAGTGTAAACTATAATGTAAACTATAATCCACACTTAGAGGCAATGCTCCAATATGTGTTCATCAATTGTAACAAATGTATCACACTAATGAAGGATGTTGTTAATGTGGGAAAGTGTGGGAGGGGGAGAGAGGGGGACATATGAGAATTCTCTACATTTTTATGTAACATTTATGTAAGCTAAAGCATTTAAAAAATAAAAACAAAATAAGTATTAAAAAAATAAATAAAACCATCTACCTAGTAAACTCACTGAGGGGAAAAAAAAAAAAAGAACTCCCATTCTAGATAAAGGGGAAGGACCTGGTGAGGGAGGGAGATCCCAACCCTGGGCCTTAATTACCTACAAAGGGCTTGGGCACCGCTATTCATTTAGCTCCTAATTGGACTGTCCCATGGCCATGCTTATTCCCATAACATCCCATGATATTTCTCCAAACAGTGCACAAATAAAAATGGTGTTAATGTGATCTTTGAATTTCCTGATTCTTTCTGGATCAAGCCAGATGTGTGGAAATGTCTCTCTGTGTGTATGTGTGTGTGTGTACATTTAGATACTTATCCATATGCTTGCATGGATGTGAATTCTGTGACCTTCTGTTCTTTCTTTTCCTTGATGATTTGTACACACAACCTCATAAGGCAAATCTCATAATTAAGTTGGACCTGTTTCAACCATGAATTTATCAAAAGATCATCATCATCATGGTTTCCCTGCCCATTTAGGAAACAATGTAGTCACAGATGTCCGCAAATGAGCCCCATAGAATACTGCCCTTATCGATTTGGTTTTGGAACGTGGGCCAAATTGGACTTATTTATATTCATTTCAGATGGAACGACTTAGCTTGTTACTAAACATCACACAGAAAGCAGAATCTCAAAACAAAATAAAATTAAAAGAAGCAAAATACTCTTTTTTTCTGTTAACTAGAGTTAGAGAACAAAGGGGCAAGGGAACAAAGAATAGTAAAGAGTTTCAGTTTCTCTCCAAACCTCAGTTTTCTCAGCTGTGAAAGTGGGGATGCTAAATGCTTCCTTGGCAACTTACTTGATCTCTATGAATTCGAGTTCTTTGTCTTAGAGATAATACAGGTGAAAATTGAGAGGCTAGTAGCAATACCTACCTCATAGAGGATTTGGGAGCATGAACTTAGGTTCGCATGTAACGTGCTTCATTAAGTACCTGCTGCTAAGTAAACTTTCAATAAATTTTAACCCATTATTATTACATATTTATACGGAATTAAGTAAATTCTAGACATCTGATGTATGTTAACTAATTGGTAGCTATTATTTTTAGAAGCAGAAAGGACTCCTCTAGTTGAAAGACTGAAGAACCATTTTTTTTGTGTGATTTCAGAAGCACTAGGAATGTTCTGCTTACACTTAGAAGGTACTCCTCCACCTCAAAATACAGCCTGCTGTTTCTCCAGTAAAGCTTAATTTACTTGACTTAAAATGTTAAAATGAAAATACTCCTAGGAGAAATATTATGTTAAGCATCATTAGCTATTTACACTTTAGAATGCATGAGTTTTATATCTTGTTCTGAGAAATTTCCCTAGAGTAAGAGGAAAACAATGAGACCATTTGCAGCCAGGAAAACAACTTCACCTGCTCCACAATTATAAATAACTTATATGAACATAAAATTTAATGACATATATGATGTTTTGGTCTCAGTTCTATCCCACAACTGCCTCCTAATGTCCCAAATGAGTGATCAGGCCTTAGAGATATTACAGATATAGACAGAAATCCTATTTATTGATCTTGACCAGACATCAAAATTGTTTTGTAAATTTTAAATACTCTTCAAAGGAGAGTTTTGGAGGACTTGCTCTGAATTTCATGGCTGGGGCTAAAGTTTAGGAAAAAAGGTAGCCATTGTTTCTTGCTCCTGTTTCTTCCTCTCTCCTGACCTTGCCAGGCACCTGAGATCCTTCCATCTCCCCTGCATGACACCCGAGCCAGGTTTGATCTGCCAATAGCTTTACTGGAGGAAGCAGAAACACTGAATAAGAGCAGCGTGGTACAAGTAAGCAGACTGCCTATTGAAGAGACAGTGACAATTTCACTAGACCGGTAGTTAAAGTCTGAGGCTCTAGTCCAGCTCTTCCACATAAGAGCTAACCCTGGTAAGTAGCTTCCATTCTCTTGGCCTTGGTATCCCTGTAAGTAAATTGAGGACTGGATAAGATCTTTTATAAGACTCCCTCTAGTTCTAAGATTCCAAGATTACTCCTTGGCAGTTCAGTGCTTAACTAAATGCCAGATGGCCTTAGTTCCTAGAACTTCATGCCCAACTGGAATATAAGCCTTTCTATAGTCCAAACTCCCAGACAACCTGTCTTTTGTTGTGTATAAACAGCAAAGATGGGAAAGTTGGTCCCTAGTGACCCAGCCTCTCCTTTTCTCCCTCAGGGTCACCCAGGCAGACTCTGGAACCCCAAGCCTCATTTGGAAAATATTTTTAAATTCCCTGAGCATTCATTTCTTCTTTTATAAGATGGGAACAATAACATGCATCTCATTGGGCTTGTGGTGAGAGGTAGTTTACATTATGTATGTAACTTACCTACTACAGTGCCTGGCACATAATTTTCTCTTTCCTATCACTTCCCTGCCCTGTGCTTTTAAATTCTAATTCTTCTTCTACATTAAAGGAAAGGAAATTGTTTGGTGGGGCTGAAACTCATTTATATTGTATGGTGGTTCCCCCAGGCCTCTGTGGAGTTCAGCCTTTTATCTCTGACTATGGATGGCTTTGACTATTCTAAAAAGATCCCAAGCATCTGGGGTGCAGGTGGGAAACAAAGTTCTCTTGCTAAGCTGGGACTCTTGATTCAGAGTCAAAAATTCCTTAAATTTAGTTCCTGAGTCTACTTGAGATTTTTCCTAGTCAGTCAGAGAGTTGGGTAAGCCTGAGTCAGAAGGGATGGCAAATCTCCACCACCTCTCTTCACCACTTGCCAAAATGACAACTGCCTGGGCTCCCTTGGGAAGCAGGGGCAGCTGTTGGAGGTTCTTGCCTGGGAGCTGGTGGTTTGGAGGATAAGGCACTGGCATCGAGGGTGGTTATACTGATTTCCCTCCCTCTCAGCTGGCCCCTGGAGTGGAAGGTGAAGAACAGGTGGAAAGAGTTAGGTCAAGAGCCAAGAGCAGCTGGACTGTCACTCAAAGATCACACAGATGAGGTCAATCTAAGACCTGAGTTCTTGGTATAATTCTTGGGTATAATTCAAGGAATTCAGTTCTGGGTCACTGGAGTGGTCACTCGAGTGGGACATGCTCCACATTGTTGCCTTTTACCTACAGAAGACAATTCAAACTCCTTTACATGGTGTGCAGGGCCTATCCCAACATAGCTGCTGCCCAGTCCTCCCTCAACTTCCCTCCATTTCCAGTTTCTCATCATCTCTTGAGCAGTCTCCATGTTCCCTTCAATCAGGAAGGCCATTCTCTCCTCTGTTGAAAGCTCTGACGCAGCCCCTAGGACCATCTCAGATTTGTCTTTTTTGCAAAACCTCCCTCGTTCCCTGGGCCTCTACAGAAATCATACCCAAGGGGCTTTCCACCACCATTACAACTTTCTATTTACGTTACTTGTTCCTCCACTAGGGTATGAGCTACTTGAGAACAGGGACCTTGCTTGATTCATTCTGGATCTCCATCCCCTAGCCTGTGCCTGGCACAGAGCAGGAGCTCAGTAAATATTTCTTAAATTTGCCTTGAGTCCTAATTGCAAGAGAATTAAAAAAGAGACCTTGGTCTTTCCCCTTTTGTGGCCATAAGGACCACATGGCTCATAGTATCAAGAATTCAATCAGAAAACAATAAGTGCTGGAAAGGATGTGGAGAAATAGGAACACTCCTTCCCTACTGGTGGGAATGTAAAATGGTGCAGCCTCTGTGGAAAACTGTTTGGTGGTTCCTCAGGAAGCTAAATATAGAACTGCCATATGATCCAGCAATTCCTCTACTAGGAATATATCCAGAAGAACTGAAAACTGTGATGTGAACAGACATTTGCACACCGATGTTCATTAGCAGCATTATTCACAATTGCCAAAAGATGGAAACAACACAAGTGTCCATCAACCAATGAATGGATAAACAAAATGTGGTATATAAATACAATGGAGTACTATACTGCTGTAAGAAGAAATGAAATTGGGACACATATGATAACATGGATGAACCTTGAACACATTATGCTAAGTGAAATAATCCAGACACAAAAGGACAAATATTGCATGGTCTCACTAATATGAACTAAATACAAAGAATAAGTGCATAGAGTTAAAAACCTAGAGTATAGGTTATTAGGAGATAAGAAGAAGGCTGAGAAGGTGTACTGATGCTTAATATATGTAGAAGTCTTAATTAACTTGACTGTAAAAGTGTGGAAATGGATAGAGTTGATCGTAACACATTATAGTGAGTAGAACTAATGCAGCTGGTTTATAAATGGGATTGTGGCTGACGGGGGTAGTCTAGGGATGTGGATGCAATTGAAAGGGAGCTAGAGAATAATCTAGGGACTGAATAATGTAATGAACCCAGAGGTGGATGAGAATTGTGGTAAGTAGTAAAAAAGCAAGGATGACCTTCCATGAACTAGAATGGATGTAGGTCACTATTGAAGGGTTGTGGGAATGTGGAGCAGCATGGGAAAAATACAATTAATGTAACCTATGGACTATAGTTAACAACAATACTGTAATATTCTTGCATCAATGCCAAAGACATACTGTGTTAATAATGGTGGTATGGGGAAAATATACCAAATGTATGGTATACAGCATAGTTAGTGGTAATAATCTGATGATATTATCTCATAATCTGTAGCAAATGTTCCACAACAATGTAGTGTGTTGGTGGAGGGGTGTTGTATGGGAATTCCACACAGTACATGACTGTTTTGTTCGTTCACAACCTCTCTAACAGAAATATATTTTTTAAAAAAGAACTCAATCAACACTGACAATGATCACTGTCTATTAGAGAATTAACCAACCGAAGAGAAAACTAGAAATTTCATTCAGATGTCTAAAAATAGCACTTATTTTGTCACTTTGAAAATATTCAAAATATTTTTTCCTTGCCCATTTTTAACATCCTTCCATTGTGGTAGCAGAATTGCATCCACAGCTTCCTAGGAGCCTTGTGGTGCATTTCACCTCCTTCCCTCTTATCTTTATAATACTAGAGAAATAGCTGAAAGAAAAAAAATTATAATGCGCTGATGATTCAGAGCTCTGTCACAAAATGGGCCTATGAGCAGCTAGCTGAGGGGAAATTTTCTTTAAGAAAAATTCTGTAGTATATTAAACATGCAATAGCATTTCCTGGATTCTCTATTTTCCTCTTTCCATGGAGGAATTCCAAATCTAATTATAGACATTTATGGGAACTGCTTTCATTTATGACTAATTACCATGTAGGGCAATAACTATTATGTACACCACTATATGTGTCAGATTAACTCTGCTATAAATTTTATTGGATTACTACTTTAAACTACAAAGCACACTCAGTCTTCAGCAAGTTTGTTCACTCTGAGCGGGTAACCATTTGAAGAGGACAGTTATCTGCTCACATTTACAAAAAACTAGTCAGAGCTTTGGTGACACTTTTTTGGGTACCTCTTCTGCACCCTTCACAAAACATAGCCCAGTGCCACGTGGTCGTCTTAGAAGACTTCATAATTATCAAAATAATCTATTATTGAAAGAAGGTGGAGCACAGTAAGAATAAGTTTGGGAATATGTAGAACAGTTAATGGCCAAGAAATCTTTGGAACACTACCCTGAACTTCTAATCTGGCAGGAAGATCTGACACATTTGTAAAGTGGTCCTTTGAAAAGTCACTTAGATGGAATTTAAATTTTTTGTTACCTTTGAAGCTTTCATTTTCTGCCAATAACAATTCTGCCATTAGCTCCTTAGAGTACATGGAGCAAATTTCCTAATATGGATTGGGGGAAGGGTAGTGCGGGGCAATGGAGAGAGCTGGGCTAGGAGTTTGTCCCAGGTCTGTCACTAACTGGGGTATTTTGGACAAGCCACAGATCCCCTCTGGGCTTCCTCATCTGTAAGATGTGCTTGAGTAGCCTTATTCTGCCCATCTCCGGGGAGTGCTGAGAGCAGCAAATGAGACCATGGAAATGAATATCACAAGATAGATACTATGAGGCACTCAGCGATGAAATGGTGCTAGCATTAGTATTCCTGTACAACCCATTCCACAGCTCTGTGTGGATCAAGGGTTTGAGGGATGGAGAGAGGAGACAGGTCCTAATAGCTACCGGGAGGAGTCACTGGTCTGAAAATCACCCCACACATGTGCCAAGCATAGTGTCCCCTGCCCTGCCCTCCACAGCTGTTCTAGGCCTTCGGGGTCTTCCTTCTCAGAGTTGTCCCTTGATTCATGCTGTAAGATATTGTCCATGCCGACATCTCAGGAAAGTTAAGGAAAAAGAACCTGTAAAACTGCTCTGTTTGGATAGGCTTGGAAGATAGACAAGGAGTGCTCACTGTGGGTGGTAGATTAATCAGATGATCCTGAGGTGGGAGTTGAACACCCAGTGACATGGAGGGCAAATTCCCAAAAAGGACTGTGTTAACTAGAACTATATAACCAGAGGCACTAAGTCTGTGGAAATTGAGGGATAAGGATGGTGGCAGTCATGGAAGTATGCTCTCAGATCTCTCTTCCAGACGGAGCTCAGGTGCCTACTGCTTCCAGCTGCAATGCTTTTGGGATCTGCCTTAGTGTTCAAGTTGAGGTCAGTCTCTTCCTAGGCAGCTCCCAGCCAGTGACTGAGCCTGGCAGGGATTCTAGGGCCTGGCTGTGTCTGCCCAACATGGGACACCTCTAGCAGGTAATCTTCCTCCAGATAGAGCTCCCCATTGGGCAGGTTGAAGCACCTCCTACTCAATCCCCTTTCTTCCCTCTCTCCTTTCTTGGGCATCAGACCTGCTGGTGTTTGGTACCATGTCCATGGTTATTCAGCCACTATGTGACAGTGCTAGGATTCACACCTAGAAATTTCCTACAGGATTGACCTCCTGGCTCTCGGACCCCAGTGGACATTAATCCTCTTTGTGGTAATTCTCTGCTTTCTTGTATCCAGTCACCTGGAATGCACCCCAACTTCCCTCTGGGGGACTACCCACCCACTCTCTGTGCTTGTAGTTTGGGTGGAGCCCTGCCCCTGTATTCCTGGCCTTGAGCCAAAAGCAGATCCCACTCCCCAGGATACAGTTCAGGCTGGTGCAATGAGATTTTCTGGGCTGGAAATCCTTCTCCCTTTCCAGACTAGGCCTGAAAATAAACAAATATGTCTCCTACACCTACTTTTCAATCTCATCAAGATCCCCACTGGCTTTTTCCTTCCAGCCCTATTACATCCTTAGCATTTCTCTGAGCATGCTCTTTGTCCCTTGCCTGGAACACCCTCCCCCAACTTCTCTTTTTGTCCAACTCTTTCTCATCTTTCAAGATTCAGCTCAGATTTCCTCCTGATCGGGCCTGATCTTGTCCCACTCCCAGCCCTTGCCCCAGGGCCTAGTTAGAGACCCCTGCTCTGTGCTCCTGTGGTCACTGTACATACCACGTCACCTCTGGTTTACCTGTCTCTCTTCTCCACTGTTCTGAAAATTCTTCAGCATGTTTTAACCATCTTTGTACCTCTATCACTCCAACAATGCTCAGCCCATAAATGGTCACATAAATTAGACGAAGGAACGAATGAGTAATGGTAGCGCTATGGTGACCTTCTTCATATTGCACCATTTTCCTTTGGGGATTTAATGGAAGCAAATCACCATGAAAATCTCAAGTGTGCTTTTGACTTTCCAGGTGTTCTAGCTTGCTGATGGTTGGTATTGTCATGTGAAATGTTGGTTACTATTAACAGTGTGGCTGCTGTGGAAAGCAGTATGGTGGTTCCTCAAAAAATTAAATATGGAAAAACCATAAGACCTGGCAATTCCACTCCTAGGTATATAGCTAAAGAAAATGAAAACAGAGAGTCGAACAGATACTTGTAGAGCAATGTTCCTAACAACATTTATTCACAATAGCCAAAAAAGTTGAAACATCCAAGTGTCATTCAATATATGAACAGATAAACAAAACGAGGTAATTCACACAATGGAATATTATTCAGCTGCAAAAAGAAATGAAGTTCTGATACATATTAGAACATGGATGAAACTTGGAGACATTATGCTGAGTGAAATAGGCAAGGCACATAAGGACAAAGAACATATATGAAATATCTAGAAGTAGCAAATTCATAGAAACCAGAAAGTAGATTTTAAATTACCAGGGCAGGAAAGGGGAGGGAGAAGGGAAAATTGTTGCATGGTGGGTAGAATGTTTGTCTATTGTGAAAATTTTGAAATAAAGTTTCTAAAAAATATTAGTTACTATTAGGGTTGGGAGTCAATAAATAGCTTTGTTTTCTTCCGGTCAACTGAGAGCTAAGACACAAGAGTGAGGACATGAAGATTAAAATGTTAGTTTCATTACAGTTAAAACCAATTAGAGAACATGGTTTTAATTTAGTGGCCAAGCTAGGCTTTCAAATACTCTTTCCCATAGACAGCATTTGGGTCTATAGAGCAAACAATTCATTCAGAATTGCTACCTCTAGCAGGTTCATGGCGAAAAGGGAACAATCAAAGGACCCGTCTCAGTTTTCCAGGCTGTTACAACAAATAGCACACAATCGGTTGGCTTAAGCAATAGGAATTTATTGGCTTATGGTTTTGAGGCTAAGAGAAATCCAAACTTGAGGCATCAGTAAGGCGATCCTTTCTCCCCAAAGTCATTCTGGTGCTGGCTGCCAGCAGTCCTTGGCGTTCATTGGCTTGCATCCCTGCTTTGCATCACATAGCCATGTCCTGTCCTATCTCTTCTGGATTCCATTGACTTCTCCCTTCCGGATCCTCCCTCTGGCTTTCTCTGACCCTGGCTTCTGGTTTCTTCTCTTTATAAGGCCTCCAGTAATACAGATTAAGGCCCACCCTGCTTCAACAGACCACACTTTTAACTAAAAATAACATTTTCAAAAGGTCCTATTCACGACCTCACACACACAAGGCCATTGATTAAAATTAAGAACCTGCCTACACTGGAGTATATAATTCAATCTACCACAGGACCTTTCAGTGTTTGCAACATTTTAAGGGCTTCAATCCACACAGTTGAAAAGCATGGCCTAAAGGATGTCAGTTCCTTGCTACCCAATCAGAAAACCACCCCTTCTTTAATGTGGAGAAGTGAGAAGGGGGTCAGGGAAGAGACCAGGGGTGTTACCTAATGGAAGCCCCTGCCTGAAAACCCAAAGCCAGGAAAAGGTATGCAGATTATGTAAAAGGACTTGTAGAAACCAGGGACTCTTGAGCCCAGGAAGCTGGAGATCTGACCATAGAGAAACATGTATGTACTGGTCTCTTTGATTCTTGGAGGGAACAACAAACTACCCAGTGAAGCTGCAATCATGAAATGCCTATATGAGTGTCTGAAAACACTGATTAGAAATTTAAAAACCGTGTACTTA
Organism: Tolypeutes matacus; assembly: GCA_026826555.1. Classification (NCBI taxonomy): domain Eukaryota; kingdom Metazoa; phylum Chordata; class Mammalia; order Cingulata; family Chlamyphoridae; genus Tolypeutes; species Tolypeutes matacus. Next base: position 37,624,929 of record JAKSZT010053929.1, on the reverse strand, counting down.
CCCACTCAAGCAAAAATATTTGTGGCATGTAGAATAACAAGCCTCTTTGCTAATATATCTAGTGACATTTCTGAAACATGAACAATTATAGTGTTCTTTAGTTTACTTGGATGTGTGGTAATTTCTTGTTTTTAAGGGAAAATGCTGAGATGCTATATTATAATGCTCAGGCTGAAACAAATGACTTTTCACATTGTTTAGAATACTTGAGGAAAAGTGCAACCCTGGCATGCTTCCTGTTATAGCTTCAAATTCAGAATGATTTTTCCATGTCAGGTTCAACTTTGCCTTTAGGTTATATATGGAGGAAAGAAGTTGAAATATATATATATATATATATATAAATGGCACTGAAGACCTGGATTTAAATGGACACTGACAATATGAATGTGGTCAAGTCATCTAAATTCCCAGAAACTCAGTTCCCTCATCACCATCTGTAACATGGGGGATATTATAATCCCTCCCTGGTTTGCAATGAGGACTAAATGAGAGCAAGTGCAGAGAAATCTGCAGGACAATGCTAGGCATACAACTAGGTGCTTGATAAATGTTTTTAAAGCTAGTGAGCAGGTCATTCCATAATGATAATGACGTTACCACACTCCTGGTGTCCAGGGACACGGGAAGTCCGATATCAAGCTGCTGGAGTTTTTGCCCTGGTGTGGGAACGCAGTAGGACTATCAGTGTTAAGTTACAGATACATCAAAGTTGATTCTTGGAAAGAGTAGGAGGAAAAAAATAACATCATTTGAAAGACCTTTCTTGGAGCATTGTGCAAAGGGCACGAAGACTGGAACCACTGTAAGGATGGGGCACACATGGGCTCAGAATTTCGAGACAAATGGCTGATGGGGACTTTGGGAAAGGAAGGCTCTTCCTGTAGTGCATATGCGGTTGGTGAGTAACTACACAATGTAAGAAGTCATTTATTTCAGCCTGAACATTGCAATGTGACATTTCAGCATTTTTCATTAAAAATACGAAATTACTGCATTTTCAAGTCTGCCAAGAGCTAAAAGTGTAGTTCAGGCGATAGGATATGTGCTGTAGCCCAAGTGGCAAGGATACCAGATAAATAGAGAATATCTGATGGAATAATGATTTGCTTCTCTGACAGTTTTCTGTAACTATTTGTTTACAATTCAGCTCTTCCACAGTTGGAATTTGAGGCAGTGAACATAAAGAAAACAACTAGACAGCATGACAGAAGTACCTTTCCCTAGTAAATTATAGTTGTTCTTCCATCAAAGTATAATCAAATGTCATGCATATGGCTGTATTTTAAGAGTAATGTGGGAAGCGGCTGTGGCTCAATTAGTTGGGCTCCTGTTTACCATATGGGAGGTCCTGGGTTCGATTCCTGGGGCCTCCTGGTGAAGGCAAGCTGGCCCGCACAGCACGGTGAGCTGGTGCAGCAATATGACACAACAAGGGGAGACAAGCAGACACAGAAAAATGCAAAGTAAAAGCACACAGAAAGCACAAGCAGTAAGGACAGGATAAATAAATAAAAATAAATCTTTAAAAAAAAAAGATTATTAAAAAAAAAAAAAAAAAAAGAAGAATGTAACATATACCTGTCTTCAAATTGGCATTTGAATTTTCATTTCCTAATTTTAATATGCAAATATGGGATTTACAGATTTCCTTGAGCACAAATATTGAAATTATATAAATAATTTTTAGTTCCTTGAGAGCAGGAATTATATATTTTATAATTATTGCATATTCCTCACTATCTACCTATAATGGCCTAGTAGAATCTCAATACTCATTAAATTGACATAAGTAAATTATAAGACTTTTAGGTGTAATAGATTGTAAATTGTTTTCCTGGGGTTTTTTTTGTTTGTTTGTTTGTTTTTTTTTTTTGTTTTTTTTTTTTTTTTTTTTTTTTGCATCCTATAAAAGGAAATGAGATGCATTAATACATATGACATTAAGAACAGCTTAGTTCCTTTTTGAATAACTGCAATTTCTAAAACAATAAATATTATTCTTCCTGTACGGCTGTTTCTTGAGAGTGAGTTTGACACAACCAAAAAGTCAGGTTAACTGATTCAGGTCGCTGGAGGGTCATTTCACGTGTTGTAGGCAAACTGAGAATTTCACCATACATCATCCAATATCTCAGCCCTGCTCTGCTTGGGAATTGCCCGCTCCTACTGCCTTTCTCTTGCTTTCCTAAACATGGCAAGGGCTTTACTATTGTGTAGATGTTCATTTCTCTATTGGAAAGGACAATGCAGCTCGTAAAATGTGATCAAAATATTACCTCAATAAAACAGTTTTAGATTTTTTAAAAAATGAAAGTAGGTAACTTTTCCTCATTGCCTGCCCTCAAAATTGTCAGAAACACAGTTACTCTAAAGGGGGAAAAGGAGAAATACTCCATTCTGGCAGTAGTGCAGGGTTTACTGTCTAATGTCACAGAAGAGAATAATTTTAGTCTACCACCCTGTTTTTCTCCCGGGTAAAATGATGCAGAGCTGCACAGCTCAACCTCAGAAAACTCTGAAATGAAGAGCATGGGAAGCAGATCACCTGGGATCAGATTTGGGGCTGAGATATTTTACTGAAAGTTAAATATTCTTCCATTTAATTTCCTCCAGGATTTATGAAGGCAAAGCCACCATAAAGTTTTCTTTCACAGGACTTTCTCTGAAACACTCCAGGCGTCTGGGCTAAGAGAATCGCCTCTAGGGTTGGTTGGTTGCAACTTCAACTCAAACTTTCTTCCTTTACTGTGGTTCGATGCCAGTGCCTCTTTCCCATCACAATGACCCGAAGTTGGAGATTGATAGCCGGAACCTCACTGAGCCAACAAAAACAGTTTCCCAAGGGAATCTGTGTATTTGTTAACTAAAGAAAAACGAATACCTTTTATAAAGCGTGTGTCTCAAAAACCTCTAACAGATTTCTGTAAGAAACAGACAATAGAAGAAAATCCAAGAGGGAAGTAAGGACAAGTAGATAGGATCAACTCAGAACAGCTTTAAAAAAAATGGGAGTGAGAACAACACAGTGCTTTGATTGATAAGGTGATTAAAACCTAAAAGAGGGGAGCATATCTGTGAGCTGTTGCCAGAGATTGATGAATGGCATGAGTCTTCTTTTCTCTGTGGCATTTCAGATAAAGATGTGTTTTCTTCTAGAGAGGATCTTTATAAGACAATTGCTTGACTAAAAGAGGGTGTGTGTGTGTGTGTGTGTGTGTGTGTGACAGCATTTCAGAACAGGACTCTATACCTAGAATGCAAGGCTGCTCCATAGCTTTGCAAACTATGATTTCCATAGCTTGTGCCTGAATAACATACTTTAAAAAACCTCCCTCCTGCATGTGCCTTCATTTCCAATTATGTCTATGCACCATGTGGTCGCCGGTATGATTAAGGAAAAAGTGATTGTTTGAGTCTCCAAATCCATCTGTCATGTCATTGTCTTTGAAGAGCCTCACTGAAAAATTAGCCTCCTCCTTCCCCCAACTTGTGTTTTCCCATCCTCAAGACAATGCAGGAAGCTCTTAGCTGGGAGAGAAGGGAACAAAGGGGCAAGGAATTCAATAAAAAAGAGATCCTAGCAAAATGAAATATTGTTTCTCTGTCTGTATTGCTCTCTTTCTTTCCAATCCACCAGAGTATTAACCACTTGTTTGCTGTATCATGCAGCAGGATCATTTCCAGGATTTGCCTGCAGAGGACTGAAGTCGCTGAAGCATCAGGGATGCCTAGTATGATGAGTGGTCTGGACCCAAGAGGCTAAACTGGGCTTAAAAATGACACCTTAAATATGAAAAAGTGCTCGTCATTCCTACATCTTTGGAATTTTCCTAGTATAACTGCTTAATTAACTGCACAGATTATATCAAGGACTTAATGGCTTTTTTATATTCTCTGTGTTCGTTTGTGAACTTCCTAAAATTGTACACAACATTTTGTATACCTGTGCATGTGTGCAGTTTTCTGGGGAGAGGATCCACAGTAACCATCAGCATCTTTAAAGGGTCCATGACCCACAGATGTTTAGAAATGACTATAATAAGGTATTTACTGTTTTAATTATTTTCTGTTTATTTTCTCAATTGTAGAGGGTACGTTTTCTAGCACTGGGGACTAGGGGTTAGAAGAAAAATCCTATCTATGAAATACTGACCTGGGTCAAGAACAGACCTCTAAAAAAACATAGGTAAACTGGACACCAGCTGCTGAATTAGAAGAGGAAAGAGAATGGGGGAAGGGTATTAGAGTTATAAAAACTTTTTTTTTCTCTCTTGTTTAATTGAACCCAGTTCCTTGTACATGGGAAACAGGTGCTCAAACCACTGAGCTACACCTACTCCCACTTTTTCTCATTTTATAATTACTATTCAGACTGAGTCAAAATATATAAAATGCACACTATATAAATTTTTGTCATATTTTTTTAAAACTGGATTTCATGGCATATTTAACAATGCGTCTTAGAAATATTCATTCTAATATTTTCTTATTTCAAATGTCAAGAGGAAAAGTGAGTATTCGGACTAATGAACTCATTTAAAATGTCTCCAGTTGGTATTAGATTTAAAGAAAGTTAATTAAAATAGGAAAATTGTGGGCCAGCAAACTTGTTTCAGGTCAGGGGCTTTTGATGGAAAAAATTATTTACACAGCTTGCCGTGAGCAAGCTGGCTTAATGTCATTGAAATTTTTAATCTATGTGCATTTATCTTAACCTGAATGTTTTCTAAAAGTAAAAAAGTGTATCGAGGCTCATGGGTGTATTTTGGAATGAAGTATTTTAAGTACAATAAATATAACAGCTGTTGGGGGTGAGAGATACACAAGTATTGGGGTTAAAGGAAAGAAGGGCTCTAATCAAGAACTGAACCTTGATATTGACACCTCATTTATCAGAGTGAGGATATGTAAAAATCACCCAAGGAGACCAAAATCCTTTTGGGTAAATATGAAGTAACACTATTGACAGCATTAAGGTTTATAAAATATTTAAAGAATGAATGTGTTCATCCGAAAACTCTATTGACGAGCCATCCAGGGCAGATTGGATTATTTGTTCTAATTCTTCACTCTCTTGGATAGCAGGAGAATATATTAGGCTGAACTATATAAGATTGCCATTTTTGGCTTTGTGAAAAATGGTTGAGTATCAGAAACGTCATGTAGTCCTACCTAACACACCCACACCCTTCGTATAACTTTGCAGTGCTCTCCCACGGGGGGTGGAGTACTCTTCCTCAATCCCATGGAAATCAGGCTTGGGCCCGTGACTTATTTTGGTATACGGAACATTAGCTAATGTGATGTGAGCAAAGCCTTCTAATGAAATGTGCTTGTGTGGTTCATCTTGGTCCGTTTTGGTCCAATTATTCACTATGTGATGAAAAGCAAGCCCTGGATAGTTGCTAGTCTCAGGAGGGTGAGACCCAGACACAGCCCACAGCCTGGAGCCAAGCCCAGCAGATGTGCAGCGAACCTCAGTCTACTTGCAGACCCGTGACTTTGAGAATAATGTTTTTCGTTGTAAGCCTTTGAGCTTTTAAAGTCGTTTGTAGCATTGCTGTGTGGCTAACTTTCATTCAAACAGTGAACAAGGGAGAACAACCACAACAGAAGTGGAAGTGTCACCCACACAGTATTCAAAGGAAATGGAGTCTTGTTCCATCGACTGCAACGGAAGAATTGTCTGGAGTCAAAAGAGAAGGGACAGGTGGGAGGAGAGCAGCAGTGGCCACAGACAGCTCACGCATTAGGCAATCGTTTGTAAGACAGCCCTTTGGATAGCTGATGATTATCACAGGGAAAAACCAACAAATATCAATTTTCAACACTTCTCACTTTTGGCCAAGGCCTGTGTTGCCACTCGGATTTTACTCTGAATTCTTACAAACAGGGGGAAAATCAAGGAAAGAAAGTTTCATTATAAATAGTAGTCATAACTGTAACATGTCAAAGAGCAAACATTTGGATTCTATATTGCTTTCATTTACTCTGAATTTTATGCTAAGTCCTTTGCATTTGTGCGAGTCCTGAAGTTGAGAACAGTTTCAGAAATGAAGCCACAATTAATTGAAGTTGCAGTAAAATGTATAATCAAGGGCTTATGCATTTATTGATGTCAACAATTCAAAAGAAAATTGCTACTAAATCGTACCAACTGTCATCCACTTGTCCTCTTTCATATCCTAGGTAGAACTATGACAGTAATATCCTCCATTCTCCCTGAGTATAAAATTAGCTGCTGTTTATTAAATGCTTACTATGTACCCAGAACGAACTAGGCACTTTTCATACCTTGTATCTAATTTTCACAATGACATTGAAAGACCCCACATTTTAGGAGTGAGGAAATGTGACCAAAAGATTGAGTGACTTCATCAGTATCACACAGCCAGTAAGGTGGGGAGCTAGAATTTAAACCCACTTCTAACTATAATCCTATTTAATGTTGCGCAAACATCAGTTTAAGCTGGAGGTGTAGTTATTGAAATAAAAAGTTCTACCCATGAAGATTTAGCTACTGGCATATTATAAGGTGGTCTCATTTATCCTATCTATCTATCTATCTATCTATCTATCTATCTATCTATCTATCTGTCTGTCTGTCTGTCTGTCTGTCTATCTATCCATCCATCCATCCATCCATCCATCCATCCATCTATCCATCTATCTATCCATCTATCTATCTATCTATCTATCTATCTATCTATCTATCCGTCTATCAATCACACAGATCCTTGAGAAAAGAGTTGCCAAAATATCCCAGCTTGACACAGATATTATACACCTTCTTTTGTCTGTACATTTAATGCATTTTACTTCCTGTGTCCTTATACATGTTCATCATGGACTCATGTCCATTACTGTTCAGTCAGGCATAGAGTTGTTTTTGAAGAAGCATAGTCTAAATAATAACCCCAATCTTTACCTATATCTCTGAAAAATATAGTGTGGAATAGGAATACAAAATCCCCCACAGCTCTTAAAAATCCTCTCAATCCCAAATAATTCTAATTCTCTCTCTCTCTCTCTCTCTCTCTCTCTCCCCCTCTCCCCCACCACTCCCCCCATTAGGCTTGGGCCCTGCCACCCCCTAGACAACCTCTCCTACCTCCATATTTGCTGCTGACACTTAACCTACCCACTTCTTAGGGGATTTAGTGTCTCTTCAGAACAGCCTTTTAGGCAAGAACCTCCACTAAGGCTTTGGTTCATTCTAATTCTTTCCTTTTCGTTTAACTCTCACTCAATTCCACATCACAAAGGTCCAAAAAAAAAAACCCAGTCTGACCCAGAATATCCTTCAGAAAGGGAAGGGGTAGCCAAGTGGGCGGAATGCTCTGGCTCTGGCAAGGAGTGTGGGGGAGAAAAAAAAAAGGCTGAGAATCCCCTACTCCCCCATGTTAATACCATTTGCCCGTCACATGTGTATAAAATTTCTATTGCTGCTGTAACAAATGCCACAAATTTATCTATTTAAACAACACGAATTTATTATCTTGCAGTTTTGAAGGTCAGAAGTCCAACATGGGTCTCCCAGGGCTGGAATTTAGGTGTCAGCAGGTTGCATTTGTTTCTGGAGACTCTAGGGGAAGTTCTATTTCCTTGTTCATTTGGGTTGTTGGCAGAATTCAGTACCTTGAAGTTGCTGGACTGAGACCTCCATTTTCTTGCTGACTGTAAAGCAAGGACCAGTCCCAGTTTCCAGAGGCCACCTGCACTCCTTGACGCATGGCCCACTTTCTCCAGCCTCAAAGCCAGCAACTGGTCGGCTGAGTCTTTCTTATGCTTCAAATCCTCCCTCCTCTTCTTTGGTCTCATTTCTCTAGCCCAGCGGAAAGGATCTTCACTCTTAGGAACGTGTGTGATTAGGCTGGGCCCACCTGGATAATCCAGAATAATCTCCTCATCTCCAAGTCCAAGTCCTTGATCACATCTGCAAAGTCCCTTTTGCCATGTGAAGTAGGGGTTCTTAACAAGGGGTCTGTGAGCTTGAATTTAAATTTAAAAAGGCATTATTCTTGTGGGGACATGTTGGTGTGGGTGTGATATATTTATTAAATAATACACAGTATAGTGTGGACTTAGCAAGGGGTCCATGGCTACATGACTGGCAAAGGGGTCCATGGAACAAAAAAGGTTAAGAATCCCCCATGTAAAGTAACATATTCAGAGTTTCATGGTAAACTATGATAAGTTTCAATATCATTTTAGAGATGGAAAAACTGAGATTGGGAGAGCCTTGCACTGAACTGCACATCCCACTCTCATACTGGGAGAAGCAAGACCTCAATCATGCACTCCCGACCTAGTCTATACCCTCAGCCCATGTGAGACCCTCACAGAAAAAGAAAATAATAACTTATGAAATTCATAAGATAACTGCAGTTTTTGGGCTGTCCACCAAGTGTGTTTATTAAGTTGCATATAGTCAGCACATTCTCAATTGTAGTGTTAGAAAATACAAGTGATAAAATGTATGTTCTTAGGAAAAAACAACATAAGAAATAAGTGCCTATGGTCAATATAAAGAGAAGGTCAGGTTTATATCTTTATTAGGCCACTTTTCTGTAAGACTTGGTAATTGTTTGTTCAAGGTTCTCATCACAGTGGCTTTTCCAAGAAAAATCACTTTTTTCCTACAGCCTCCTGTTTAAATGTCGTGAGTTGGCTGAGTTAGGATAATCCAAGAGTCCCCTGTCACCATGCATCATATTTTGCTTTTTCTCCTCTGCTGAATTAAGACGTTTTAGAAATACACAGCTAAATGGAATACTTGTCAAGAGGAGGTGGGGTAGGAAACATTCATGTTTATTTTATTTCTTTTTAGAGTAGCTACTGCTGATGTTTTATGCTGTCTAGGAAAATTGGAAGCCCAGATTACATTATGTAATTGCAAGATGCAAAAAAAAAACTAACAGGATATCCACACAGAGGCTGCCAGAAGCACCTATAGTATGGTTAAATTATCAATAGTAAACAAGTCAAGGGGAAAAACATAAAACAAACTGGAACAATAAAGCTGAGCAAGATATCATTGCACAATCAAAAGCTAATAGGGGGGAAAGTGCCTGGTAATAGGAGGTGTTGCCTGAAGATGAGACAGGAGGCCTTACATGTTGTGGGACAGTCTGGAGGCCTCTCTAAGACATTTATCAAAATAAACAGTGTCTCCTAAGGGCCAGGCGGTAAATAGACTGGGATATTGCAGTGCCTGCTTGTGGAGACTCACATACAAGAGTGCCCTGTGCTGGATTCTTTGTTTTGCATTTTCATCCCGCCTACCGGAACTTTCAATTTATGCTTTGTCTTTTTCTTCAGCAGAAGGAGATTTATGATGGGCAGTAGATTAAAATGCGGGGCTAAATTTACATAGTCATTCAGTGCCTGTCATATACCTTGATGCATATGGAGTACAATTAAGAGAGTCTCTAATTTGAATAAAAAATCTCTTCTGAAATTTCAGTTTCATGTGATATACAATATCACTACCAGCTCATCTATGTAGCCTATTATAATGCACACTTTTATACTACTATAGCCTTCACCTAATCAGTCCTCTATGAGCTAATCAGCTCAAATACTGTCACAAGTGGCATAATGCATGCAATTATACTTAATTCAACTTCTAAACATGGAGGTGAAAGATCAGATGTAACCAAACAGGCTTATCAGAAATTCATGAATTGATAATCATGATTAATGGGAAATCACACTGCAAAACTTGTTTTAATTTACCTGTTCATGTAACTTGTATTACAGAGAAATGCAAACTTTAATCCGGAGCAAACAAAGAATGTCTAGACTGGCAAGTGAATTTTAACCTCAAGGTAATAAACATGCACTTACTATTTCAAGGGTAATCTTAAATGACAGAAACCAGGGTTGGCTAAGTAAGGATTATAGCTTTGAAAATACCCTGACCTTGACTCCCCAAAAGAGAAATAATTACTCAGAAATGGCATCTCTAGTTATTACCAATAAATGTTTGAAGGGGGGATTTATGTGGAAAGAGATAAGTAGACCCGCTTTTCTCTGGAGATCCTCAGAATTTCTACTGAGCTTTGCTGTTTTTGAAAAGTGGTCTTTGAAAATAACTGCATTTGGTTTCATTTTCCCCGAAGTATTGAACATTTACCTGGAAGAGATTCAGAATACTGACCTATAATTTATTCATTTATTCAAATAACATTTATTGAGCAATTATTATGTTGGCAGAACCTATGCTTAGTATTGGGGATAAATAGGATGAGTAAAAGAAGTCCCGTCCTTGAGAAATTCATAGTCCAGTGGAAAAAATAATACAAGGAAGCTGAAATAACTCATATAACAGGGTGTGAGGTTAAGAAAAATGCTGATGGATGTCTTTTTTGTTACTGTTTTGCCACGATGAGTTAACCAGAGAAGAATAAAATATATCCTACCACAATGTCAGTATTAGGTTTCTGCAAGCCTTGGATTTCTCTTTCTAACTTTCCACAGGGGAAGCAAACAGCTTTAGCATTCCAGGCTAGAATGAAAGAGGTTAGACCAGATTATCCCAGTGGTGGAGGAGTTGGAGGCCGGTGTTCTGGATTAAACTGGGGATCTGGCCCAATGCCAGGAGGAAACTTTCCCAGAAGGAGAGGGTGATTCAGAGGTTTTCATGAGAGGCAGAGGTGTCTCCTCCTTGCATACAGTATCCAGGATGGAGTGACGGTCAGGATAGCTGTGGGGTGCGTGTGGAAGCTGGAGATATAAGTGCTGCCGCTAGTTCTCGGTATCCTTGGAGAGGACCCCTGGGAGGCACTTCCCTGTGCCTACCCCCTCTTCCCCTTAGCAGGCCACGCAGCAGCTCCCGTAACAAAGGATCACACTGGCAGCAGCAACGACGTGGGAAGCACACCAGCGCAGGGATCCTGTGCATTCCTGTGCATGCTTGGGGACTCCCCAAACATGACAGAGACTAAATTTCTTGCCTGGTGAATCTGTTGTTGGGGAGTAAATCCATACCCCATGTTGCAAATCAGGTGCCTAGAAAGGCCAGGCAGGGACTACAAAGGAATCTAGTGATGAAGTGGGGTCCTGCTTGATAAGAACAGCTGTTACCCAACTCCACCTGGTTGTTGCTGTGGGGGAGTACTGGTACAGCATGGTAAGATCCTTGATTTTTCCAATTTGTTTCAAGAGAAGCTGGACCTGTATGTAAAAATCTCATGAATTTTTAATGTTGGCAACTAACTCAAATTTTAAAATATTGTGGAGGGAAACAGAAGTCATCTGCCATATTTGGCCTCTGAATTTGCAACCTCTGGGCTATAAGGAAAATTATAATACAGTGGGAAAAGTTGTGGGGAATGGGTAGAAAGGTTGGATTTTAAGTAGAGGAAGGGAATCAAAGGGACTCCTGGTAAGAAGTGAGATATCAAAAATAATTTAAAAGGTGAAATTCAGAGTTACTAAGGTGGTTTCTTCATTTCTCATCCAACAATTGTTTATTGAATACCTCCTGTATGTCAGGCACTGTGCTAAATTCTGATGTACAGCTGTGAGGGGGGAAAATGGTACCTACACTCACAAAACTATAGTTAGAGAACTAAAGGATAAAAAATACCTGCTGGAATAAAAATGATAGAATAAAGGAATTTTTTCAAGGCAAAGGAACAGCACATGTGAAGGAAGGCTCAGAAGTGAGCAAGGTGTCTCTGCAGAAGCCAAGGAAGTCTATGCCTGGAGCCCAGAGGTCAGGGGATAAGTGGTGAGAAGGTAGAGAGGCTGGCAGAGGTCGGAGCATGGACGGTCCCAACCAGAGGCACTGCAGAGTAGTTTAAACTTATCCTAAAGGCAATGGAAAATTAAGAAAGCATTTTAAGCAAAAGCCCCATGATCAGATTTGAATATGACTCAAAGTTAGTGTATGGGACATAGCATGAAGACCAATTTTGAGGCAGTTGAAAGAAGTGGATTGAGAGAAATGAATGAATTTAAGAGACAATTTGAAGCAAGAGGGAACTTAAAAAAACAAAACAAAACAAAAAAAAGTAATAGATACCACGTAGCAAATGAAAGAGATGGAGGATTTAAAGGTGACCCTCCCCAGGTTTCTGGTTTCAGACCCTTAGGTTTCTGGTTTGAGCTCTGGGTGAATTAAGGTGCCATTCTCTGATATAGTAAACTCTGGTTAAAAAGTGCATTTAGGAAGAAAGTTGATGAGTTCTCCTCTGGCATGATAAATTTATGGTGCCAGGGAGACATTCAAGTAGTGATGGGTATATAGATTGTGAAGTTTAGAAGAATGTTTGCTCTAGAGATTTAGCTTTGAATGACATCAGCGTGTAGCTGATCCTAAAACTTGTCCATAAAGGGTTCATAGCAAAAGATCAGATAGCCAAAGACAGATCCCTTAGGATTACTAATATTTAAGGAATGAGTAGTGATGAAGGGGATGAAGAAATGGAAACAGCAAATGCAGACAATCCTTTAAAAACTTTGGTTGTGAACAGAGGGGTGAGGATGGTTGGGCCTTGGATGAAAGGGAACATGGAATTAAGGAAAGGGGTGTGTGTGTGTGTTTTGTTTGTTTGTTAAGGAGGTACGAGGGCTTGAACCTGGGACCTCGTACATGTGAAGCAGCAGCTCAACCACTGAGCTACACCCACTCTGCTCTGTGTATGTGTGTTGTTAATATTAATGAGAAGTTTGAGCTTATTTAGATGTGGATGGCAGGGGGAACCAATAAAGAAGGCATGTTGAAAATATATAAACAAAGGAGAATAATAGATGGAGTAAGCCCCTGGGAAGTGGTAGAGAAAGGGAGCAAAGCATAATGGAGAAGGAAGAGCGTTCCTCCCTGCATAAGAGAATGCCCCTGGGTTTGTAGATTTGGTGGAAGAGTCAAGGAATTTCATTCTTGTATTTCTTTTCCTGTGAAGTGGAAAGCAAAATTATCGGTTGTGAGTTAGGGAAGAGACAGGGAACTGGAGATTGGAAGAGACTCGGCAAGGTTTGAAATAATTCTTGTGGAGAATGAGGAAGAGAGAATAGAATTTCTGGGTGGTGTTGGAATTGAGACTGGTGACACAGATCTGCTGCTTTGTGAGTTTGCCTGGATCAGGAGTGGGACAGCTGGACTCCTCCAGGATTGGGGTTTGCTAGGAGACTATATCAGGAAAGTGGGACTGGGAATTGGGATCTCAGAGAAAGAGTGGTTGAAATGTTGGACTCAGGAATCTAAGAGGTCCCCTTTAAGAGAATAATAACAATAAAATTACTTTTCTCATCACTATTTCTCATCATTATTAACACTTTTATAGCACTTCCCACGTGCCAGGAAATGTTTCTAAGCACTTTACATAAATGCCCCTCAACAAACATATGAGGCCAGTACTACTGTATTTACCATTTTACAGATGAAAAAACTAAAGCGCAGAGACTAAAGTGAATTAACGTACCCAAAGTCATGTGGCTAATAACCGAAGAGTCAAGGTTTGAACTCTGGCATTCTGGCTCTAGAACCTATATTTGTAACCATGCATAATCAGTCTCCATCTTTAGTCTTTGCGTCTCTTTCTCTGACATGTAGGACAGACATTCTTTTCTACTTAAAGGGGAAAGCAAATGAACCAGACTTGCTGCATTATGAATTGTACACATGCATACATATTCTGGAAATGGAAAGCAGCTTTGGAAGTTTTCAACTCCATTTTTCTTTATTCTAAAATACCTAGATCAGACATAAGATAAAGGACTGGGAAGCATGCTTCTTTAAAAACCAGCAATTATAGTCACACCCCAACCCACCACCATCACCACGAGCACCCTTATCTGTGGGCAGGTGGGCAGCGCTGGTGGGTTTAGCATCAATCCACTTGGTGAGGTTGCAGGACTATGAAGAAAAACCACTGCTCATCCCACCCTCCATCTCCTGCTCTCCTCCATGAAGCTCTAAAACCCTGGTGGATATTTACTCTTTGCACCCAGTTAAAAGGCACAGGCTCTGTAAGAAATTAAGAGAAATGTGGAGTGAACAAAACATGTTGCCTCCTTAAAATTGTAACTTCCAGCTGATGGTGACCATTGTATTCAGTTATATTTACAACACGGCCAGGTTGAACTACGCAGACCAACTCTAGGACTTAATCCTAACAATGATTTGTTCGTTAAATTAGCAGAGTTTTCAGAATGGATGTATTTTCCATGTCCTTACGATAATAGAATCTTGTTTGATTTTTTTAAAAGACAAGTTACACATTTTGTATGTAAGATAACATTTTTCATAAATTGTGGGTTTTTTTGAGAGTTTTTAAAAGACTCCAACTGTATAGAAGTATCTCATTAGTGGTGAAAACAAAGCAGGTTTTCTCTGCTTTGTTTGCTCTAACAATGGGAGGACTCATCACAAAACACTGGTGCCTCAAGTGCTTATAGTGGATTGTACCAGTTGGGCATTTTCATACTGTTCTTTAAACATTTCCCTCCTCCCAGCATTTGCCCAGGTGCTCAAATTTCTTTCCAAAGACACAAAATACAGTACTAGTAGAACATCTGACTAATGAGAGTTCTTTTGAAGGCAAGGCAGAATGCCTCCCTGGTCAGTTCAGAGAAAGATATGGAAGAAAGCTATACCAGAGTATTCTTACCAGATACTGCTTGGAGCTCATTTTGTTCATTGCAAACCTAGAGAGTGACTGTACTTCCTGGATACTTAGCTGCCTGGTATTGTAATTAGAAAGTATTCCCAAACCAAGCATTCACCCAGAGAAAAGAAGGCACAAACATCTTTATGCCCCAAACATGCAATCCAGAGAAGGCTAACAAATATTTCATGCAAATTGTAGAACCGAGTCTCCATGAAGTTGCTATTGACATAGTAACCATCTGAAAGATCAAAGTGATTAACAGCAAAAATATAAAAAATTTTTATATACATTGAAGAATGATGAAGAAAAATATGTATTTGATAAACTCTGTATGACTTGAACTTGAGGCTAAGATAAAATGTCTACTATCTACTTCATGTTACATGTAGGGCAATGACTTTTGCTGGGCATCCACGTCAGCCAGCTAGCAAGCCCCCAAAGGGCAGGAATCTGGTCTATATTCATCATCACTGCATCTCTTGTGCCTGGTACAAAGTCTTACACCACCTAGGCCCTAAATAATTTGTTTAAAGAATGACTCTTTAAAGACTTAATTCCCTAGCCTATACCATTCTATAATAATAATCCATATTTGAAAAACATTATTGTTAAAACTTAACCCCTAAATAGATACCTTACTAAAAGAATGTTTTTCTTTGGCCTTGTCCATGTTCTAATGGTCAGACCAATTTGTTTAATGGATCTTCTATTCCAATAAGAAACAAAAGGATCTTTTTCTTTAGGCAAGTCCCTCCAGAAGGATGTATTGCCTCTAGAATTATTAAGTAAGCCTCTATCCTGTTGGATTCAAATCCTGGACAAGCAATTTAGCCCGAAAAGAAAAACTGTTGTCTCAATAATTAAAAGGGCAAAAAACCTAGGCCCCTACCGCCCAATAAACCTCTGAGTTGTGTGACAAATGCATATCGAACAAGCACGGAGCCTGAGAGAAATCCAATAGCATCCACCTCCAGAACAAGCTATTCTCAGAGGAGGACAATTATCAAGTGACCAATGCTTACCTCTCTGTTATTTAGTGCAATCAAGCACAAAGGCACCTCTAAAATACCATGATGCTTTCTGGGTTGCTCACCCATAGCCTTTGACTCTGACCTTAGAAATTGTCAGAGGGACTAACATGAACAGATGTCTCTTAGTCTGCTCCAGCAACTTCATAAAGATAGCACAAAAAACAGATATCTGGTTTCTTTCTTTCTCTCTTTCCTCCTCCCCTCTTTCTTTCTGTTTGCTCTGATTGTTCAAGGGCTAAAGCTATTTCAAGAAGTAGAGGGCATATGAAGAAGGAGGAAGAGGAGATAATTTGAGAAGGGTCTAATGCAGGGGCTATCACCAATAGTAGCAAAACACAGAATCAAGCAGTATCCAGTACCCAGGCTAGCAGCAGTGGATATTACCACCCTTAGCCTGAAAGGGCAAAGGGAGAGGAGGCTACTGAAACAAAGAGGTCTTTGTGGAGGTCTCCGGACTGGAACGGAGACCTTCGGGCAGCTTTCAGGGACCCTGCAAGAAGGGAGCCAGAGGAATCTCCTGTCTCCTTCCAGTATTTCCCCTTAACCTAACCCAACTGGAAGCCAGTTGGCAAAGGAACCTGTTAACATATTTGGTCTAGGTCAGACCTCTGAGACACAGAGAGGTGAGGAAAGAGGTAGAGAGTGGGATCTAGGGGGATAAAAAGAAGATATCCAATATGTTGTACTATATCCCTATCCCCCACAGTTAATTTCAAGTTTAATGTCATAATTAAGATGTCTTTAAGCCCATCTTCCCTCTCCACTAAATTTCAAGGACTCTTTATTCCTTTGCCTGCTGGCAAAGGAATAAAATATGCTTAATTTTATTTTAATTCCATAGACTTGATTGCCTGCTTTCTAAACTCCAGGACAATTTAAAAAGTCACAAACCAAGGTGATTATTTAGACCAGCCTGTTATTTACTATCAGACAGGCAATGATGGGTATTCAAATATTCACTATTAGGAATTTAAATATATAGGGTTTACTTTAAAACACACACACACACTTTTCTTGAAGCTTACACTAAAAGAGTAAATAATAAAATCCTAGTCAGAAGACAGACTAAAATTCTAGTTTACTTATAATCAACTCTTCTCTAAAAGTTGAGAGTGTCTACACTACAACAGAGACATGAATCTGGAATGATTGATGGAATTCAAATTTGGAACCATATAGAACATTTTGCTTACAATGTTTTTACATCTCTCTTCCCTGCTCTAATGTCATGACATGGGCAGAGATTCCACTCCCTTCCATGAGTGCTCACCCTATAATTTGGCCATCAAAACAAATTCCCCACAGCCTAGGTTTCCTAAACCGTCAGCCAATGGTATCCAGCCTGAGAATCCTTAAGGACAGTTTTAAAAATACAAAGCTACTCCAAATCTTTCATGGGTCATATTTCAAGTATGCATCAGTTTATTTCAGTGGATTTTCAGTCAAAATATCATGTCCTTCAGGCCGGCTATTTTGGATACCATATTTACCAAATGGAGAAGTAGTCACAGTCGCTCAAACCTCCTTGCCAGTCCCCCTTCCACAGCACTCCTTTGCCAAAACAGCCCACTGCCATGCTTGGAGCCTAAACATGTGGAGACGCTTGTAGAGTCGATATCTGACATTATCTCTTAATTTGTCCCCCATATCTAGACTCAAACCAGAGTTTCTTCAAAGTATTTTAAGAACTATCTAGCTGTATTAGTCAGGGTTCTCTCGGGAAACAGAATCAGCAGGAGATATCTATCAATAATATGAAATTTTAAAAGAGTCTCTCACGCGACCGTGGGGATGCACAAGTCCAGGTTCTGCAGGCAGGCTGCAAACCAATGGCTCTGATGAAAGCCCGATGAAAGGTCATTGATGAGTTTCTGGGAGAAGTTGCCTGTCCAACGACGAGCTGGGAAATTCGCTCTGAATGTTGAAATCACTTCCATTTTTAAGTCATTCAACTGATTGGATAAAAGCACCACCCATTGATAATGTAATCTCCCTGATTGATGCAGATGTAATCAGCCATCCACGCAGTAAACTCACTGGTGATTGAAGTCCATAAATGCTCTTGTATTACAATTAGCCCAGTGCTTGCTGGAACAAACACCTGGACACAACTACTTGGCCGAGTTGACACATTAGCCTAACCATCACACTAGTCCACAATAAAACCAGGAAAGCTAAGTCACCGGCTTTTAAACACAGAAAAATATTGCCTATTGCAGGCTCCAGTCATGTTGCATAACTTAAAGTTATGGCTACTTGCATACCTCCTTGTTTGATGTGGAACACTTAAGATAATGATTCTAAATCTCTCCTTTGATTTTACTTTGTTCTAATTGAATTTTGTGTTAAATACTCCTGGATAGCTACTCCTGTTCTATGTGTCAAGCAGCAGACTTGGTCAAAAGCAATAAAATTCTGATGATTGGCTTAATCTCAAGGCAGGTTTTTGTTCTTTGTTGATTCACTTGATCTTTTTATTATGCAATCAGCAAACATTTTTAAAGTCCTACAGTGTGCAGCATGATGGGGTATAAAATAAAATGAACCCTGGGGAGAGTGCCTGACAGGAAACCTCTGGTCCAGACATGCAGCCAGCCTTGGAGGCCCCACATGGAGGAAGCTGGTGGACTGAAAACCTGACCTCACTCTCCTCTTCTCTCTCCTTGATTTGAATTCCATGTTCTCCACTTATCAGTTATGTGATCTTGGGAAAATTCATTAGCCTCTCTTAACCTTGATTTTTTTTTTTTTTTTTTTTTTTTTTGTAAATTTGGCATGATGATAAAAAACCTATCCCACTAGGTTGCCATAATGATTAAATGAAAATGTAAATCCCTTAGGATGTCACCTATAATATTTGTTAAACATTACTTCCCATCTCTCCTTCCACCCTCCCCCCACTTCACTGAGCAAGGTAAAAGCAGCAGTTGCAAACAACCTTGGAACCACAGAACTTTATCTTTGTAAAAGATCACAAAGGTCACTCCTCCAAAGGTCACTTTTTCCATCATCCCATCTTTGCTTCTAACATGCGGAGCTCACTTTTAAAGTAAGTTTACTCATTCCGTTCTTATGTAACTTTAATTGTTAAAAAGTTCTTTGTCATTTTGAATAAAAGTTTATCTCCAGGAATTTCTTCCCACTGGCTCTTCTCTGAGGATATATATCATCCAATGTCTAATTATGTACTATGTTATGGGAAGTCTTTCTGTGTTCAGAGTGAGAAAATGTGGAGTTTAGACCACATTTGGATGCTGACTAGCTTTGTGACCTGGAAAAAATAAATCAGTTTCCCTGAACCTCAGTTACTTCATCCAGGAAATGGAGACAATAACACTTGCCTCCAAAATCCTTCAAAGGATTCTTCTTTTTTTTTAAGGTGCATTTTATTTTATTTTATTTTTTATTAGAGAAGTTTTGAGTTTTAAAAACAATTATGGGGGGTCGGATATAGCATATCTGGGCATCCGTCTCCCATATGGAGGGACCCGGGTTCGCTCCCCGGGACCTCCCGGTAAAAAAGAAAAAAAAAAAAAATTACAATAAAAACAATTATGCATGCTGTACAGAATCCCATACATCGCCCTACCACCAGCACCTTACACTGTTGTGACACATTTTTTACAAATGATGAAAGAACATCATCATAATATTTATACTATCTATAGTCCATAGCTGATATTTGGTATATTTTCCCCCCGAACCATCCATATCATGTATTAGGACTGTATATTTGTTATAGTTCCTGAGAGAATGTTCTCATATTTGTACTTTCAATCACAGTCCATCATCCATCATGGGGTTCACGTTCTCATTGCTCCAAAGAGGAAAATCCCATATTCCCTTTTACCAGCCCATTATTGACCCTCAGCTTTGATATAGTACCTTCTTTGCCACTGCTGCCAAAATATTACATTATTACTGTTAACTATCACCTATAAGTTATATTGGTTGTATTTTTCACATGTACCACCATATCCTTAACACCTTGTACAAATACATTCTTGTATTTGTACTATTAACTACAACAAAGGATTCTTCTTAATGCTACATGACAGCTCTGTCATGCTCCTCTCCCACCATCCTTTGACATTTGCCCACATAAAACCACCCTTAGTTCTTTTAGGAGTTTTTCATTTGAAAGTTTTGAAGGACAAGGGAATGATTCAGAGCAAGAACTATTGCAGAAAACCATCTAAAATGTAGGGAGAGTGGGGAGAGGCCTTCCAGACAGCGGGCAGCATGAGCCAAGGAGGAGGAGATGCCATGCCTTCCTGAGGAGGCCTTGGGATCCAGCTAAAGACATGAAGTGAGATTACAGTAGAAAATAGGAGAGTTTTGAAGATTTTGAAGCAAGCGAGGAAAGATGAGTGGCATTTATGGAAACGAATCTAGCTCACATGTGCGGTCAGGTTAGGAAACATGAAAGACTAGAGTTAGTGATGCCAAGTACACACTGGGCAGTAATACGTGAGCTGTTGAGGGCCTACACTGGGATGGCGGTCATGGGACAGGCAGGCAAACACACACAAGTGATAGTCTGAGGAAAATTTGACAGGATACAAGAACTTGCTAGAGATGGGGGAGAAAGCAAGAAGAAGAGTAAAAGTTAACTCTGAGATTTCAAGTCCACATGCCTGGGAGAAGGGGGCGGGGCTTTGATCAGAGGCAGGAAAGTTGTGAGAAAAAGAGATTTTTGTGACACCCAGGCCAGAGATACCAACCAAAGAATCATCTATGTTGTGGTAATAGACACAGTGCAGCTAAAACCATGATGGGAACTGCTTTCCAAAGGATCACAAGCAGACACGTTGAAGCACACGACCCAGTCTGTCTCCTGTGCTGCCACCAACTTGGTTTATTTTGAGTCATATCACTTTTCTGTATCTACATCACTGCATTTATACAGTTTATGGGCCCATGTGGTGTCACAGTTATCTAAGTAGATTTCCTCCTCCCTACCACACTGTAAGTTCATTGAGAGCAGGGATCATGTCTTACTTTTCTTGATATTTTCCCATGTGTCTAAAAAAGTGCTCATAAACAATAGGTGCTGATTAACATTTCAAACAAATGAATGAGTTAAGTATGAATGTGATCCATGAGACAAGTTGGCCAGCTGTGTGATGAGATCCTTTGCTAAAAATGTAAACCAGGAAAGGCAGCATTGTGAGTTTGGTTGGAGACCTCCCAGCTCTACCCAGGCACATGGCAATGAGAGATAACATATGAAAAGAACATTTAAAAGTCATAGCTCAGTAACAAAACAAAGCCAAAAATTTTCTTGGATAAGAAATAAAACAATTATTCAAAGCAGTAAGCCAGGAATGAAACTGCAGGTCTATTGAGCTCCAGACACAGACTCATGTAGAGGCAGTTGGATCAACCCCTGCACTGTAGTGGGGCAAAAGGGTCCTACACCAGGTGGAGAAGATGAGCTAGTGTTCCTGTTGTATATTGCTGTGTAACAAATCACACCAAAACTTAGTGGTATAAAATAGCAGTCACTTGAATATGTTCATGAATTCTGCGAATTCAGAATTCAGAAAGGGCAAGGAAGAGACAGCTATTTTCTGCTCCACACTATCTAGGGCCTCGGCGGGGATAACTTGAATGGCTAGTAGCTAGACAGCTAGGACTGGAGAGTCCCTTTCCAAAATGGCTTCTTTACTCACATGTCTGAGCCCAAGCTGGGATGGCTGACGTACAGGCTCAGCTGGGACTATAACCCTCACTAGGAAATAAGGAAATGCAGAAAGAAATGAGAAAAAGATATACAAAATAACAAGTGTTGGTAGGAATGCAGGAAATGGGATACGCTGGTAGTGGAAGCATAAATCAGTCCACCCCTTGGAAAGGAATTTAGTAATATCAAGTGCAATGGAAAATTCACATCCCTTGGAGCCCAGCAATTCTGTTTCCATGTAAAAATGGTAGAAGTCTTCTTTCATTTACAAGGCTGTTCCCTGTATTCACTAGATATTGTTGCATGACAACCACCAAGTCTCAATGGCACTCAAGAATAAACATTTATTGAACTTGTGTATCTGGAGATTGGCCAGAGGTCAGCTGATCTAGGTTGCTATATTGATCTAGCTGGGATGGTTCATGCCCAGCAAGAGGTCAGCTGATAGACTGAACTTGGCAGGCAGCCCAGCTTTGACCCATGTGGCTCATTCTCCTCTTGGTTCTAGTGAGCAGCCCAGGCATGTTCTGCTCATGGCCATGGCAGAGGCTCAAGAGCACAAGCCCCATCACACAGATACTTTTCAAGCCTCTGGTTATGTCATGCCTGCTAACATTCCATTGGCCAAAGAAAGTCACATGGCCAAACCCAAAGTCAAAGGACAGGAAAACAGACTCTGCCTCTTCAATGGGAAACTACTCTGCCTCTGTAGTGCAAAGTCACTTGGCAAAGGATATGGATACACGGAGCAGTGAAGAATTGAGGCCATTAATGCAATTTACCACTTTCGCTGCATAATTGCTTGTAATAAGACAAATGAAAATAGCCTAAACGTTGATCAAAAAAAATAGGTAAATAGATTGTGTGTTTTCATCCATCAGAGCAGTGAAAATAAATTAACTTGGGCTACATGTATCAACATATATAAACCTCAAAAACAAAATGCTGTTGGGTAAAAGCAAGTTGCAGGGTGAAATGTAGAACATAAAGCCATTTATGACAGATTTTAAGATGCATCAAACTACAGTACATATTATTTATGGATATATGCATATATGGTAAAAGTGTAAAACATCGATAAGAATGATACACTTTAGACTCAGGATGATGGTCACCTTTGGAGAAAGAGAGAGGTTACGTGTTACTCTGGAGGGGTACAAAGTGGGCTTCAGCAATATCTGTGACCTTTATTTCCTGATATAAAAGATATGAAACACATATTATAAACTATTAACATCGGTTAAACCTGAATGGTCAATTAC
The DNA here is from genome assembly GCA_026826555.1 of Tolypeutes matacus. Classification (NCBI taxonomy): domain Eukaryota; kingdom Metazoa; phylum Chordata; class Mammalia; order Cingulata; family Chlamyphoridae; genus Tolypeutes; species Tolypeutes matacus. Next base: position 37,602,329 of record JAKSZT010053929.1, on the reverse strand, counting down.
ATAGGCATTTCTTATATTAGTCTCGTGATTTAGTGAGGAAAGAGTTACTAACAGACAGAGATTTTTGGCTCAGGGAGTATCTGATACAAAACAGTCGGAGTTTTTTTCCATTCTCTCAGCCTACCCCACTCACTGAAAATGTTTTGAAACTGCCCCAGAAATGGATGCAAAGAAAATTAGACAAAAAGAGATTAACAAGAATGAGCAAACACCGTTCATCTAATTCTGATCACTTATGGTTTTAATTCCTAGATACAAATATGACTGTTTTTGTGCTATGCTTGACTCTTTCATGAGTCAGCAAATCGAGTTCCTGGAATGCAGTCAAGGTGCCTTTGTGGAGAGGATTGAGCTGAGAAGGAGCTATTTCACTTGCCTTTTTTTTTTTTTTTTTTTGATTTTTAAATTAAACTTTCATCACAACATCCCTGGGTTTCTTTCTGTCCTAAGGGAAATGAAAAGGATTGTTATGGAAAGAAAATGACACCCAAATTTTGTTAGCAAATATTAGGAAAATTTAAAAACATGGCAAGGCAAACTACCAGATGGCATTGAAGCGAATAGCTGTGTGTGTTGGGGGCGGGGGGCGGGGAGGGGTGCCTACAAAACTCTTCACTTTGAAATATATGAGAAAAGCAAGAGCCAGAGAAAGAACATTGATCATTGATTTCTAAGTAATATAAGGCTTGACGCATTTTTCCAGCAGAGTTCAATTTGCTGTCATTTTATCTTCACTGTGATATTTCACTCTAAAGCTGTTGGTCTGGAATGGAAAGGTACATACATATGAAAAAGCATGTGGAAATTGGACAAGCATAAATAGCCTTTCTAGATGGCTTTACTGTGCTCCATGGATGACTGTATTAATATGTATTAACAGGAAACAGATGACATGTCTTCGAAATAGCTGCTTAATTGACAAAAACAGGATTGTTGGATACAAGGCTACGGACGGGCCAGCCAGCGCATTTTCCAGAGGCACTCGGACCAAAACAGACATCCTTGCCAATGTGCAGCGTTACAGTCAACACGAACCTGAATGGCTTTTCTTTGGAATAATTGTAGCGTTATTACCTGTAATTCTGAACTTGCTGAAGGTGGTTACCAATAAAGGAGAGATCTGCCTTCCCTCCCCTTATATCCATTTACTGTTATTTATTAAATAGTCCCACTTCCAAAGTGTTCCTTAACCTTCCCCACTTCTCTCCACCTCCACTGCATCACCCATCTGCCCTGGTCCAAGCAGCCCCCTCTCGCACGGGGCAGCAGTAATGGCTCTGCTCTCCTCCACCTGTCTGTTCACCATATGGCAGCGAGTGGTCTTTCGCAAATAGAAACCTGGTCATACAATTCCCCTCTGAAAAGCATTCTTCCTTCCCTTGCTTCCTATCAGATCTCACCTACTGGCTTGAGACTCTTAGCCTCTCGTCTCCCCTCTCCCCACTCCTTTCAGATACCCCAGCCGTTGCATGATTTTTATTTTCAATCCATGTTATAATGCACATACATAAAAAGTCAAAAGAAGTTTGTTATGCCCCATCTGAGGAAACAGGACTTTCCTCATTTCCTTCTCCCCAGAGGCAACTACTTTCCACTCTACCAGCTGATTCCTTGGGCTTTTGCCTCTACATCTCTAAATTTCATGCTTTTCAGGCTACTTTTATTTTTGTTTTAAGCATATTCTATTGGGTTTTTATGGTGGAAGGTGAGAATTAGTACTCCAGCCCCTCCCCAAACAACCTTTCCATACTCCTATCCTCCCAGTATAGTCACCTGACTATTGTGCTTTGACCAATATTCTGTGTTGACATTATTTTGGCTATGTAAACATGTTTTACAGCTAAGCCATATAGTATCAAAGGTTACTTTTCCTTTCCTGGATAACTTTTTATTTTCCCTAGAGTTAATAATTGTCATTTTCCCACCTTTGGCTTGGTTTTCTTATCACTAATTCAACTCTAAACTCCCCTCCTCGGCTGTGTAACATTTCCATACTTTCAAACAATTTAGGTATATGCCAATTTTTATCTTCTTAGAGAAATCTCTCTTGCCCAGACTTCTGATGAGCAGCTGTCATCCCAGGGTGTACCTTTATTATCATTTTAGTAGCACTTCAGGAGAAAGCAAAGTAGGTGCATGTGGCCCAGCTGCCATCTTTACCCAAACTTCCTGGTTTGCTTTCAGATCCTTTTTAACAGGCCTCATGCCTCAGGGCCCTCACACGTGCTGTTTTCTCTTCCTCAAAGTTCAGCCCTGGTCTTTTCCTCATTTCTTCTTATCCTTTCAATTTGAGCTTAAAAGCTACTTCTTCGGAGAGGCAGTCCTCGATTCCCCAATCAACCACCACCACCCTCATTATAGTCTTTCATAAGACCCCATACTTCTCCTTCACAGTACTTATCACAAGTGTAAATGTAGTGTGATAACTTGAAATATTAATCTTGTTTTTCTCCTCCACTAGCTATACATGGCCTTTTCCCTGATCAGAGGCATCTATTTACTCAAGGACAAGTAGGATTTTTATAGGGAGTAAAAAGAGCATAAACATTTAATGATTCATTTTTCAACTTCCAATAGAAACTTGTAAGTATGAGAGGGAGGGTCGGGGGTGGGGAGCAGAAATGAGGCTGTAACCAGGCAAAGAAAAGAGGTGGCATCGGCATCGGGAGACTGCCAAGCACCATCGTGGCCAGCACCAGGGAGCCCTGGGAGAGAGCAGCGACACTCCACACAGGAATGGTATTTTAAATATTCAACAATCTGATGGGAATAGTCATTAGAATATAAACCAACATATAAATCAAAAATTAAAAACAGATTCCCTTTTATTGTCTAAAGTATCTAAGCTAAGTATAGTCTAAAAGTGCTTACCATGCAGCATAAATAGTAGCACAAGTCATTCATTAAATCACTCTAACAATTTCCAAAGCATTTGTTCGTTTATAGAGATTGATGGTCCAATCTTGTGCTTGATGCAGCTGTCACTACCTGAGGAACACACTCTGGGTGCCCGGTGCTGCATCCCCAGGGCCCACTTTTGATTTCAGTTGTAACTGAGGTCATCAGTTCCTGAGCATGCCATTCGCAGCCCACCACAAGTACCTGCCACAGCTTCACTTTCTTGCCTCGGGGCTCTCTCTGAAGCTATAAGAGCTCACCCAGCCTGGAAGCAAGCAAATGCTCACTGGGACAACCTCAAACAATGGGAAACAGAAATCCATGGGAAACAGTGCCCCCAGACTCCCTTCCTTTGGGAAGGCGATTGTAAGGTATGTTCTAGAAAGTTCCTTAGAGGGTATCCAGCAAGATTGAGCCCCAGTTGCCCACAGGGAAAGTCAGTACAATCAAGACCCCTTTGTTGACTTTTCTTTCTTCCCCATCTCCTTCTTCCCATTCCTTCTGTCCTCCTTTCAGGGATCACCTTCCAAATATACTACTCGTATCCAAGTCTTTGTCTCAGGTTCTGCTTTTGTGAGAACCCAAACCAAGATACTATCTAAATTATGTCCCTGAGTCATGCTTTTACATTGGGAATTGCATCAAAGTCTTCCAATGACTTGCCCATAAAGAGATAATCATTATGTGACCAGGGGTTTTCTGAGGTTCCTGAGTGATGGTTCCTTCAGCTGACCCCATCTCAGCTCAACTGACCATTGCTCTCCAGACCTCTGCATCTCCCTGGCCAGCCTCTCTCATCCTTCCATTGGTGCCAGGAGTAGGCAAGTCACAGGGAAGTGGATAGGAGGAGAAGAGGAAGAGAAGTGAGATAGATGAGGAACCCAGTTAGAAGGTGAAACAAACATGGAGGTAGGGCCGGGGGGGGGGGCACACACAAAGAATAGGAAAGGTCCAAGAAAAGAAAACACAAATGGACAAATAGCAATTACTGACAGCTGTGTGGATGCTTGGTGGCTGACGTTGCCCAGAGACCGGTAGGCTCATGCTGAGGTTTGCTCTGCATGGTTTACTCTGGTGAGTGAGGGAGTGGGCAGGTATGGAGAGAAGAAGGGAAGGAGCTGCTCAGAAAAGAGTTGCAGGATAGAGGAAGTGAAAGAAAGGGGACTCACACTGGGGCCCACGTTCTCCTGATCACTAAATAGGGTCCTAGGCAGACATGCTCAGGAGGATAAGGTGTCAAATAAAACATAGGTTACCAAACTCCCCGAAGAGGTGTGCACACATAAATTCCAGTATGTGTAGCAGCCCCAGAAGCTTCTTCAACCACTCCCTGGGCCTGGACCCTGCTCCTCTCCTAGGGTGGAGTTAGGTGTTTCTTTAGGGGCGTGCAAAATAGATCTTCCTCAGATCAGCTAAGTTGTGCCCACAAACCCTAAGACTTTTTGAAATTAGAGCCCTTTGAAACACCTGAAATAAATAGCCTAACATTTGACCTACACCAGAACACTTCAGATAAATAACCTAAATTCCACAGCGGTTTCCTCAGATCTCTATTCCAGTGCCAAAACCAGAAAGAAAAAAGAGTCTCTTGAAAAGTCTCAGCATTGCAGTACATGTGATTTCTGAGATAAAACCACAAGTTCTGGAATGTATATTATTTGTTTAATTTTACTGCATATTGTAGTGACTCACATTATTTCACAGTGGGTATAAAATATTTCCGTATTTCAATAACTAGTGCAGCCATGCCAGGGAACCTGTGGAAGATCTGTCCTGCCTGTAGACTTTCCTCTCCATTGCAGGGTAGGCTGGCCATCCACAGCTACCTGTACAAGGCTTATGACTAATCCAGCAGAACAACTGTCCATTCTTAAGACTTTGCCATCCAAACTGCAACATGTGGAACCCACCCTTCCACATTTTCACCTGGAAAGAGAGGTCAGGAACTTGTTCCAGTTTTCTACTTTCTACTGCTGTGTAACAAATCATTCCAAAATGAATGGTTTAAAACAAATATTTATTATTATCTCTTATGGTTCTATGGATTGACTTGGCCTCTATTGGGTGGCTCTTACTTGGGATCCCTCATGACCTTGCAGTAGGATGTAGGCTGGGGCTGGAGTCATTCCAAAGGCTTGACTAGGTGGGACATTCAAGATAGCTTCTTCACCCACCTGTCTGTTGCCTGGGCTGGGAATGCCTAGAACAGCTGGAGGTCATCCTCTCCACATGGCTAGCATGAACTTTCTTTCATTGAGGTGGACCCTGTTAGGGGAAGAGTTTATCTCCAAGTGAGCCTTCCAGAGACCAATTCAAGGCAACTTACAGAGCAGATGTGGCTCAAGCAGTGGAGCTCCTTCCTCCCACATAGGAGGTCCTGAATTCAGTTCCCAGTGCCTCCTGAAAAAAGCAAAAATGAACAACAAGCAAAGCAAACAAAAAAACCAACTCAGGGAAACTGATGTGAATCAGTGGTTGAGCAATGGTTTCCCACATATGAGGTCCTGGATTCAAGCCCCAATCCAGGGTACCTAAAAAAAAAAAAATTGCATCTTAGAACCTAGTTTAGGAAGCCACACAGCACAACTTCTGCCATATCCTCTTGGATTCAAAGAAGTCATAGGGTCAGACAGATTTGGGGTCAGAGGATGGCACAAGAATCTGAATCCTGAGAAGCACAATTCATTAGGGGTCATTTTTCAGGGACTAGTTACCACAGGGGGATGTGGAAGTGAAGAAAGATACTTAGGTGGGACCAGACCCCCTAAAGTAAAACCACCCACTTTACTTAAATATATGTTTATTTATGTGATGTTATTTTTTAAGTCTGTCAAGACCAGGGGTTGGGAAACTTTTCCTATAAAGGACCAGATAGTAAATATTTTAGGCTTTGTGAACGATCCTTACTCTGTCACCACTATCCAACTCTGTCATTGTAGTATGAAAGCAAGTAGAGATGGTAAGTAAACAAATGGGTGTGGCTGTGTAACAATAAAACTTTATATATGGACACTGAAATTTGAACTTGCTATAATTTCTATGTATCACAAAAATATTATTCTTCTTTTGATTTTGTTCACAACAATTTACAAATGTGAAAATCATTCTTAACTCACAGCCTGAACAAAAACAGGCGGCAGTCCAGATTTGGTCCATTTGCCAACCCTTGGTCTAGACTAAGTTCTATAAAGACAGGGACTGTGTCTGCCTTAAAAACACTGTATTTAGCACATCATAGCAGCACTCAATAAATATTTATTGAATGAATGAATAGTTGATTTATAAACAAATTTTAAAACTCTGAAATAAATATTTCTCTGAAAAGCCTTTAGTGTTCGCCTAAATATCAATTCCCTCTACTTAAAACCTAGGTCAAAAATTACATTTGCAGCTTTATTGACATTTTTCTGGAAATATAGCAGTATCAGCACACACACGTCTCACTTATCCATGCTAAATGTGCCCAGAGTACCTTGAATAATCTGAAACTTCAATACTAAAGAGTGATGGAGGTTTATTGCCATCTCAGCTTCTTAGAGAGATGAAGTGTATGTCATGAATCCGTGGTATCATAACTCCTGAGCCACATATTACTTTTTAAGTGCGAGCAATATGACACCATGGAATCCTAGAGTTGCCAAAAGTTATCCTGAAGACCTCTTGGTCAAATGTCCTCATTTTCCAGCCATCTACTGGGCTTCCTGCTGGGATGTCCTAACCACAGGGCCTGATGCCAAACCCATCTTCCCTTTTTGCATTCCAAACCTCCTCCTCCTCCTGGCTTCCTTGTTTCTATTAATGGCATCATCAGTCCCTCAATCCCTGAGGCTCAAAAGTTTGGAATTTCCTTTTCTCTCTCCCTCTCTCATTATCATAGCTTCTCCATGCGAATGCCCAACTTAGATCCTATTAACTCTTGTCTAGACTCTAGTTAGACTAACGTAGCAGAATCCTGACCTTTCTCCCCATCTTTAGCATCTCCCACTTCCACCCCAGCCTATGGATCCTAAACCATGAATAATTCTCAAATGGCACTTAGTAGTTATTGCCTTATTTTATAAGCATTTGAGAAGCAATCTTCTTAAAGTATAACTCTGATCATGTCACTTGGCTGCTTGAAAAGTTTTATTGGCTCCCCATTGTCAACCAGATTAGACAACTTCCTTGACCTAACGCTTCTAAGTGTTCAAGGGATTCTAACCTAACTTTCTGCCCTCATCTTCTATATAGAGCCTACATTTTTGGCAAACTAGGAGTGGAAGAGATTGCGTGTTCTCTCCAATATTTATTCTTCCCTTCTTCCCTATAAATAGTGCTCCTGGTTTTTTACATGGGAACAGGGTCCCTACATTTCCTAGCTGGCCCTGCAGTTAGGCATATCCATTTAACTAAGTTCTGGCAAATAGATTGTAAGCATAAATATGTGTGTCTTGTAGGAAACATTGTTACATGATAGAAGTGTGCCCTTTTTCAAATCTGGGCAGAATGTGGATATGATGGCTGGAGCATGGATGACCATCTTAGACTATAAGATAGAAGCCCATTAATGAGGATGGAAAGACAGAAGGATACTGGATCTATGAAGCTCATGGAGCCATCCAACCAACACTGAATGCTCAACCTCTGGACCCCTGTATGTGAGAGAAAAATAAACACATCTTGCTTAAGCCAGTTACTTTGTTGTCTGTTCTTTTGTTTCATTTCATCACTTGCAGACAAACCTAATTTTAAGTGATACCAGGGGCTACTCCCTATTTTCTTAGAACACAGCCTTCCTGTTTCCAGGCCTCTCTGTCCACAGGGTTTCCTCTGTGGAGTGTGCCTGTTCCTTTTTTTGTCCCCATTCCCGCTTGCTGTGCATGGCTCTGCCTTTGCAGTCCTACATATTGTCAAGGCCCATCTTCCAATGTCTTCTCCTCCATGAGGTCTTTCCTAAACCTTCAATCTCTGGATTCTCTCACACCGATTTCTCTAGCACTTTACTTCCCTTATGCACTGTCCTTTCTGGTAGATTGAATCATGTACCCCAACAAAAGGCAAGTTCTTAATCTTTATCTACGTCCCTGTGGGTGTGAACACATTTGTAAATAGGACTTTTGAAGATACATTATCAGTTAAAGTGGAGACTCATTTGTCAAGAGGATCTTCTAAGATCCTATTTAGGTGTGTCCAAAATGAATCGGGGTGGGCCTTAATCTGTATTCCTGGAGGCCTTATAAAGAGAAGTCAAAAGCCACAGATCAGAGAAAAGCCACAGAGGAGACCAAGGACATTGCCATGCAACAGAGGCAGAGATGCCAGTCAAAAAATCCCAAGGATTGCGGCAAGCCATCACCAGAACACTAAAGACTCCGAGAGAAAGCATGGCCTTCCCAGTGCCTTGATTTGGGACTTCTGACCTCTAAAACCATGAGTCAATAAACTCCTGGTATTTAAGCCAACCCATTGTGTGGTGTTTGTCATAGCAGCTCTGGCAAATTAAGACATCCTCCCTCATAGTCATCAGCTATAAACAAGTCTTACTCCACCAGTAGCCTCTTCTATTGGGGGTAGATAGCCTTTGCAGCCCTAGGGCTTACACAAAGTAGGTGTTTGTTTAGACTCATTTTGGTTTTTGCTCCAGCTCATAATGATTCTCCTTTCTTTGGGAATTGCCACTGCCCCACACCCCTTTCCACCACTACCACCTGTCATTTTTTACTGTGTGAGTGCCCCTGATCATGGTTGATTGGACAAATGATGGACACCTTTCTTTTAGCTGACCTAGTCAGAGTCTCTCTTCTGAGAAATGGAAGTAGAATATTGAGGCAGCATGCAAGCTTAGGAGCTTTTTTATCACAAGGTCTGGAGAAGTGATGAAAGTCAGCCAGCAGAGTGAAAGAAGATGGATGAGGAGTGGAGACAGGTTCTATGAATTTCCAACTTCTCGTCTCAACTCTTCTGGGGTCAGGATGTGTTGCAACACTTGGGTTCTATGAGATACCTTTGATACTTATAATTAATTTTCTACTTTTAATTTAAGCTATTCTAGCTGATTATTTTCCTTCCAACAAAAAGGTCAATATATATTTGTGGAATTTTATTTAATTGACCTACTGGAGGGTTACAGATTGTTTAGTGGCAAAGAATAGGAGCCCTTCAGCTATATCGATTCAGCAGAACAACCACACAGGTTAAGAACTTCACACACTTTCTTTGCTTCCTCCTTTCCCCAAATCATGGCCTTTTTTGACTTTCTATGACATTTACATCTGTGACACTCACATGATATTTATCATTTGCTGACTTATTTTGTCAGTATCCCTTGACTACAGTGGGTCATGGCTCTATCTTACTTGTCCTCTTGTTACAAAAAGCTCGATAATTTTATTGAATACATAAGTATGTTAACTTTGCTTTATTTTGCATTGGGAATCATTTGAGCTATCAGAGACCAGGTTTTTTTGTTTTTTGTTTTTTGTTTTGTCCTAATCAGATTAATACCAAGATTGAGTTTATTTGTAATTCAGTTTGGTAGGAAATCAAAGCTACAGATGAAAAGAAAGAGAGAAAATGCTATATTCTTTTTATCACCTAAAGGCCCTTCTTTCCCCAAAAGAAGGAAAAACTAGAAATGAGAATGCTGAAGAAAAATAAATTTCAATAAGTGAATAACTTTAGGCTTTAATGTGAAATCCACTCTCAAGTATGCTGTGCAATGGAACACGTATTCTTCTGTTTTCTACGTTCAGCAGACAGCTGGAAACCCACACAGGATGCCAAAACTATGTGACCTACATTTGCTGCTAGACAGTGTTTGTTAAAATGAAATCTAAGATTCAGAATCTTTTACTTTAAATTTCCTTGGGAGTTTTATGTGTACTGGATACAAGGTAACAGATGCATTCTATTATTTGCTTCCAGGTATTTAAAGCCTCATTAAATCTACCTCATCATTCTTTTAAAAAGGAAAAGAAAGTTTCTCACTGGGGCTTTTTTCAGATATAAAGTATTAATCTATTAAAAGTTTTAACTAGTTTACCATATTTCTGTCTCTTTGGAATTAAGGTGAAATCTGAAATGAAATGTACTTTTTGCATTCTGGTTTATATTTGCTTCTTGTTAGTATGGATCAAATACATAAAGATGAATGATTAACATTTCAGTCAGATTCATTTTATCCTCATGCAAATGGTCTGTGAGTCACAAGCAAATGTCTAAAGGAGAATCCCACATTCCCACATGCTCTAAATGACACATTTCTCTGAATGAACCTACTCAGACCTAGAAATTAACCCCTTGAGTGGGCACAGAGTTAGTTCATTTTGATAATTGCTGGTAATGGGGATGGGGGGACAGTCTTTACCTGATTCCCATGGAGGAGAGATTTCCTTTAACAGTCAAGGTCTTCCCACACCCTCCAACCCTCAATATCCCAATGGAGCAACACAGCCTAAACCAGAAGTCAGTGACAACATATCCTTGCGAACTTTGGTGTCTATTCTGAACTTACTGAGCTCCTTTGTCTCCCCCCCAAATTTCCAGGGGACATTCACAGGCTATTCCCACATTTCCACAGGTGTCCTTCCTAGCTACAATGTCTTTTCCACTGTTCTTTATTATCCTTTTTTCCAACGCCCCCACCCCCAATACAACTAATCTGCTGAGATCCAGCTCAAAGGTCTGTACTTCTGGAAGTCTTCACCAACTGTCCAGAATGAATCATTCTCCTGTCAGTGCCCCCCACAGATCTACAGCACTTACAAACCACATTAGTAAGTGATTCTGCCCTTCCAGTGGGCTGCTTCTCCCTACCTCTCTCTTCCCAATATGAATATGGCCCTATTTTACTTATCTGTGCATGTTTAGAAGACTAAAGGGACATGAAAATTAAATGCAACACATGATCTGGGACTTTTTGCAATCCAGGAAATTTTGGGGACTTTTGGAAATCTAAATAAGTTCTGTAGGTTAGGTAATAGTATGGTACCAACATTAATTTCCTGATTTTAATAACTGTGTTGTAGTTATGTAAGTTAGGCTCTTTAGAAAATAACTGTTGTATTAGGTGTAATGCAACATTATGTCTGCACTTAGTCTCAAACAATTTGTAAAAAAATAATGTGTGAGAGAGAAATATTAGCATTTAGGAAATAGGAGCAAGGGGTATACAAGAGTTATTTGTACTATTCTTGGAAATTTCCTGAAGTCTAAAACTTTGTCAAAATATAAAGTTAAAGTTAAAAATAAATGAAACTAACCAACCAAACCTTCCCTTGGTTCCTCTTCTTCCGGTCAACATTCTTGAAGGACACATCTGGCAGTCTCTGCACTTCTCATTGACTCACCCACACTGCAATCCATTGTCCTTACATATCACTCCACTGAAATGGTCTTGATGTCATGTCCAATGATCTCCATGCTGCCAAATCCAATAATATTTCCCTGTCCTCTTCTACTTTTCCTCCCTGCAGCATCTGATACTTTCTTCACTTTGATTCTGCAAGTTCAATTCCTTACCCTAAACACTGTTTATAACCTTCCCATAGCTAACTTTTTAGCTTCTCTCCCGTCGTTCCCCACAAGGATCCTTCTTTACAATTATTTGAAGTGAAATACTATTTCATGTCATTAAGACTGTCCACGCACCTTCTTTTCTTAGATTACCCAACTCCAATTAATTCATCAATTGTCAACTCACCTATAGTGACTCCTTTGAGAAGTCCTCTCTGAGAGCACTATTGAATTTTGATGGTACTTGCCCCTGTGATTTCTCTCCATCACACTTAGCAACATATAATACAGTTTCCAATTTACTCATCTGTTTCCCCATTATAGAAAACCTAATAGACAAAGACTGTGACTTATTCATCTTGATAGTCTCAAAACCCAGCAGAGTTCCTGGTACAAACTAGGCATTCAATGGACATTGGATGAATAATTGATTGACAGCAGTGACATGTTGAATCTAAAAAGAGAATCTGGTTTCTTATTCTTAGACCTTGGAGACCAAAACTCTATTCTTAAGCAGGATGCTGTTGTTGAGAGACGGAAGCATTACTTGTTTTTTTTTCAAGTAGTCATATTTCATTTGTATGGCTATTTAGTACACTTGAACTGTAATACAATTTGTGCAACTACTTTCTAGCTCTTATAATAATATACCAAAATGAGAGAGTCAAAGCCTTCCATGCAAACTTTCCTTGATTTGCAGGTCTTCTCAAGCTTAATAGTCGTTCTATTTCTCCTTATTCTCCAGTTTCCTAGTGGTTTCCATTTTGTAGAGAAAACAAAGTTTGGCACAGGGCATAAAATGTGTTCATTACTCTCAAAGCAGCTTCAAAATGATGCTTAAATAGTGGCTTTATTCTCCAAAAATTATTTAATCAATTTGCTGGAACAAAATGAAATTCTGGAAGGGCATCACAAGAGAAATGCTTTATTTTCTCCCTATAAGCTTTCTTCCCAGGGACCAGGATTCATAACCTCTTCTCTCACACCAAAACAAAACAGAAAAAAACAATGACAACAACAACAAACTATGAGCTGTAACTTACATCTAAAACCATGAAGTTGAAATAGAGATGACACTTTAAGCCCTTAACATAGCGTTTACATCAGGTGGAATCTTGTGGAATAACAAATTCAACATTGTTTTGTTTTTAAGAACAACAAATATCAGTATCTTTTAAAATTTCTGTGTGGTTGTGAGAAAGAAGCATTCAGAGCTAAGTGTGGCCTGGGGCCTAGTTTCATTGGGTTGGAGTTAATATCTTTCTGTACTTTTCTTCTTCTGTCACCTTAAGGAAAACATGGCTTCAGCTCATAATGTGGTTTTGTGGGATTTGGATTAAATAGGGATTCTGGATAAAGAATAAACTATGAAAGTACATAAAAAAAACTCAGCAAATTGGGAGAGAGAAAGAGAATTGCTAAGAATTCAGGGGCTTGTCTCAAATACTCCTTTTCCACACACCCAAAATTTAGCTCAAATGTTGCTTCTTGTGCAGTGAACACCCTACACACAGAATCAGCATTCATTTCTAGCCCATGGCCCTGAAAGTCCTCTGGGTCTATGAAATGTGTCTTCTCATTCTAGGAACTGGGCTGATGGGATAGCCCCTATCTAGGGCATGTGTTCTAATGGCAGAGAGAAAAAATAAGAGGGGACAGGCTGAAACAGTCACACATAGAGCTACTGCTTAGAAGCAGCAAATGTCATATCTGCTCACGTTGTGTCATGTCACATGGCCAAGCTTAAAAGCTATGAGGCAGGGATGCACAATCCTCCCACAGTTCACAAGGGCAAGTCACTTCACTTGGCAATGGGCAGGGATGTATAATTCTAAAATAGGGAAAGGTTGCTCAACTGGGAACAATAAGCCTATCTCCTAAAGTGTGGTACCCAAAAACATAGAAATGCTAACCATGGCATGTTTAAGCTAAGAGGCCTGAGATTTTCCTAAAAGGCACAAGAGAGATTCCGAAAGTTCCTCTGCTCCAAAGGATTATGCAAATGGTTGGTAGTCAGCCTGCACCCCTGGAAATAGATAACGAAAACACAGTATTTGGACTCTTCTCTCAGTAATGTCAGTTGAAGGGGTAATCATGCCTCACAGATCCCCAAAATTATCTAAGAGTTCTACTTGACCCCCCCCCCCCTTTAAGAATTTAATTGAGAAAGGTAAGAATAATTATTTGGGGAAACACCTCAGAGACCCTTCAACATTTAATTCTCTAGCTTTCCCTCCAGCTCATACCTCCACATCCTTTGCATGACTTGGGGAATCTTTTCTAATATAAAATGAGAAGCAGGAAAATCTTTCTATCTTTTCCCTGAAACTCAGCCATCTTTTAGACTAAAGAGCCCAATTTTTTACATTTTTGTTACCCTTTAGGTATGACAAGACCACATTTTATAGCTTGATTGGAGGAGGATCAGAGGTTCAAGAGAAGAAATCCAGTGAAGTCCAGTTTGGGGATAGAAACACTTTGATTAATAAATCAAAATATTTCTCCAGTGACTGCTTTAAGGAATTTATAGTGTCCTAAGGGAGAGACTGTTCTTTTACCAATAAGTAGGAGAAAAACTTTCAAATCTGTGTTAGATAAATGTATGTAAGAAGCTTATTGGAAGAGAAGAATGGTAAATTCTATTTAGAGAGAGGGATGGAATGAAAAGTTTTCTGGAGAAGATTATCATAAAATAGATTAACACATGTAGTATATATGGCTTTGCATTTTCCCACAGCCTCTCCAATTCTTTCCCTTTTTAATCACAGCAGCATTTCATTTCTTAATAGTTACATAGCAAGCCTTGAGAAATAACTGTTTGTGAGTTCATGACTTATAAGTAAAACTTATATGCTTAGACTTGTCTCCCAAGAAACTACAAGAATAATCTAATCCATTAACTGCTTGACCACCTTTGTATCAACAGATCTCTTATGTAATTACTGTAAAGATGTAACTTCAGCCCTACTGACAAACATTGTAAATGCTCATTTTACATAGTTACTGTGAAAGTGTAACTTCTGCCCTGTTGAGAAACTGGGCATGGATTGTGAATGTCCATTTCTTGATTATTTGTCCTGAACACTGTACCTTTTACTCATGTTCCCCTCTTACATGGTGTGGCAGTTTGATACAGTTTATGAGTTCCAAAAATGGATATTGGATTATGTTTGTAAACTGGTCTGTCCCTCTGGGCATATCAGATTATATTGGATTCAGAGGTTTCACTTTTACTTGATTAAATAATGATTAAGGATTTGATTGGGCCATGTCAGTAGGATGTTGCATCCTTGGTGGGCAGGGACTCACAGAGAAACCACACCGCAGAGAAGGGAGGTTGGAGTTTCAAGCTGGAGCCCAGAAAGTAAGCACACAGAGGATTAGAGCAGCTGAGCCCGGAAAGAATCAGGCCCCTGGGAGAGACAGAGCTGGTTGCCTGATAGTCTACAGCTGTCCTTGTGGAGAGAGCAGGGCAGCTGAGCCCAGAGAGAAACAAGCCCCTGGAAGAGAGGAACCCAGGAAGCCTTAACTCTTGGCATACATTGGAAGCCATCTTGCTCCAACACATGGCAACAGACTTTGGTGAGGGAAGTAACTTATGTTTTATGGCCTGATAACTGTAAGCCTCTACCCCAAATAAATATCTTTTATAAAAGCCAACAGATTTTTGGTATTTTGCATCAGCACCCCTTTGGCTGACTAATACACATGGCCTCCCCATCCATACATAGACATGTAGTATAAAAGGTTCCTCTTACTTTGTGGCAAGTGCAGCTTGAGCCTTGGAAGTGCCATGCTCTCCGCCCACCACCATGGATGATAATTCAGGCCACAACCAGGTCTCTCTGAGAGAGAGGACTCCCCTCTGGACCATTGAGGGTGAGGCCGAACATAAGCCCCCCTATTAATTGCTCTTTTGCTTACCAGGCTGGATTTGTCTGAGTTTTTCTTTGTTCTGATGTATCCCTCTCAGTCTGGTGGGAAGCTGTCATTTTACATGATTCCCTGCTATACTTGAAACAACACAATTCTCACTTATAAGACAGGATAAAGCCATTCTGGACAGAAGAACAAAGTCTGAAGGCATAAAACCAGACATGTCCAATTTTGAAAAAGATATATTAACATTTCCAATTATAAATTGTATTATGTTCTCTTGGACTTCCTAATGGATTTTGTTTTATCTATTTATTTTCTAAGTTGTTTGGTGCATGTGGGTTTATAAGTATTATTGCTTATTCATAAATTGTGCCTTTTATCATTATATATAATTTGCTTCCTTATCCATTTGAGCACTTTTAACATTAATTCCAGCTTATCTAATATTAATATTGCCCTTCTGCTTTTACCCCAATTGCCTGGTATCTCCTTGCTCATGCCTTTATTTTCAAACTTTATTATAAGTGACTCTCTTATAATCAGCACACAACTAGATTTTATTGTGATCTCAGTTTGATAAACTTTTACTGGCAGAATTCCATTTGTTCCTATGTGTTGTGATCACTGATATAATTGATTCTATCCCATTCATGTTACGTTACATTTATTTTTGTTTTATATTTTCATTTCTTCTTTTCCCCCTTTTTTTCCAGTTTGATCAAAATACTTTTCATTCTATTTTACCCTTTATGAGTTTCACAATACTTTCTTACTACATTAAATTGCTGTTTTTTCCCTTCTAATCTTTACTCACCTATATCTCTTTCTATTGTTTGAAAAGGAAATACTATTTTCCCATGATAAACTGTTTTCCTATTGAGAGTCTCTCATTCCCTTCTGTTTCTCTCCTCTCCTAGTTGAGTATGATTTTTGGAATACTTTTACTTCCCTCTCATGCTCTCCTATCCCCAATTCTTAGGTTTATAACAGATAACTTAGCCCTTTAATTCTTAGACTGCTTTTTAAGATTTCAACTGCAATTAAGAGTTTTAAACATAAGATTGAAGTGGTCAAAATTGTATGTTAAAAAGAGCGCTGTAGCTGCAGGGGAGAAGCCTAGATAGGAAGGAGATATATTTTATAGCTCATATTTTAAGATCATCCATATGCAGAGTAAGCAGTCAATAATAAATAAGTAGATGCAAACATGAATTAAATATTTACAAAAATATGTACATTGTTTCTAGAGACAGGCATGTTTTTATATTTTGTGGTTTACAGATATTCTCTCATAAACCTCATAAAGAAGTAGTAGATGAGCTAGAAGCAACTGGTAGAAATTTATGTAATAATGAGATCATCAACATATGAACTTGATTTTCTGATCCTCAACATTAACTTCTACACTGACATCAGCTTAGCTCTGTAGTAAAGAGAAATTAGAGTAATCACTGGAAAAAGCACTAGTCTAGAGATCTAAGGAAAGTAAAAAGACAAAATGGAATGTCTAATTTTACTTCCATTTTCTGTGGGTTTTGCTTTGTTTTAATGGAAAAATATATTTAAGGAAAACACGGAATATATTTTCTTTATAAAAGTGTGGCATTCCCACATTTTCCCCACATAGGTGTTAACACCATATGATTCCTAAATCTGATGTTACAACATTTCAGGTTAATTTCAATTATCTCAAAGGATGATAATGATAGAATAATATCTAAGGTGATATTATGCCCAATGTTCTAAGAATTTCATAGGGATGTTGTGAAATTGTATAAGAATTCTCAGAACACAAGCATTCCAATTCAAGCTAATTAAAAATACACTGTACCTAATCTTCTTTGTTTGAATCTAGCCTAATAACATGATTCGAAATACATAAAATGCTATTTGCATGACTACACTCTTGCTCAGAATATGAAACAATAAATAGTTAAGTAAAATATGGCCTATCTACTTGTGAAATATTGTACATTTTAAGTGATCACATGACTCGTCATGCTTTATTTGTGGTTAACTCTTTAATGCTGCTACTTGATTAGAATATATCCCACAATGTCAGTTTTCTTCACCATCTTTGCATGACTTCCAGGCACATCTTCTATTTTCTTCAATATTTCTTTCTTCAATATTTCAGTCCCTCTATGTATGAAAAGGTGAGAATGGGGAGAAGATTAGTACAGAGGATTTCTTCAAAGAGACTTTTTGGAGTGCTTTTTCCACCCACCTTCAAGCCACAGGAGGGAGTGGTGCAAGATTACCTCTCAGAAGGCTTGGAGGAAACAGACTCATACCAGGCTTTCACTTGGCTAAGTCCAAAGTGAGGACTATGAGCAAAGAGAGCTACATGGAAGTAGTCTATGCTTGCAGAGTTTGGCAAGGCAAATATTCCTGGTGCTTCACATGGAAAAGGGTGGACATCACAAAAGGTAGCCAAGTGTGATCTGTCCTGGGATGACCTCAACACAGAATCTGCGAGATGTGTACTACCAGAAACAGGAGCTGCCGAGTCACTGTGCTCCACAACTCCATGTTGTGATATGTAAGATATGGTGGTGCCAAGGGGTAAGCCATGCACAGCCAGGGAAGGGTGCTGTGGAAGGATCTATGACAGGAGGATCAGCAAAGAACCCACAAATGTGTCCCATGAAAGAAAGTCATCCCTTGGACATCTGCCACCTAGAGCCAGATAACCAGGAAAGAGCAGAGAGCCCTCCCTTCTCCCTTCCCTCCTCAGGGCGTGTTCAAGCCTAGGTCAGGTGAAAACTATTGAGGACAGGAGAGAAGCTTGAAATTGCATGAGAGACTGAAGTTTGGACATAGATGAAGCTCAACTTTTTAATGCTCGAGAATAACATTGTCTATTAATATATGAAAGGGACTGGGAAAAACTATGGTGTCTACCTTAGAATTCTTTGAGTGATGGAGAAAGGACGGCAGGTATAGTAGTTTTGAAATATTGTGTTGTGAGGAAAATAAAGCTAGTTCACAATACAAATCCACAGACCCTAGCTCATTCATTAAATTGGTTCTATTAACAAAAGAGAACACAATGCTATATGCCTTTTAAATGTATATATACGTACATACATACTTGTGTGTGTGTGTGTGCGTGTGTGTAATTCAGGAGGATGAAATGTGAACTGGAGCCCTGAGACTCCAGCTTTTAAACAGGCCCTCCTAAGGCCCACCTCCTGTACAGTCCCCTTGGCCCTCGTGTCTAAAACCAACAAGACTCAAAGGCTCTGCCTTTGCCATCTTCCTTTCAACATTTGAATGATCTCTCTTTCCAAGATTGCCCAGTATTTCCAGACCTCATAGAAGCCCCCAAATATAAAATTATCTGATCTAGATACCACACATGTATGCATTTTGTGGACTGTAGGAAGCCACTTAGGCAGACTCGTTCAGACAGAGAGACTGTTTCAAGCCTGCTGAGGCCATGTCACTGACATCCAAAGGCTCTACACAGTTCTGACGTTCAAAAAATGTAGTCACCTCTCCTCCTTCAACACTCAGGATTAGCAGAGACAGGATTAGGTAATAGTCTCTGAAGACCTATTTGCTGGCATTACATATTCATTAATGAGTCTTTTAAAATGTGTGTATATTTTTAAGCCACTTGGAAATATTTAAATGCTTGTGTGTTACCAGATAGTTGGGTGTATTAATTTTCCATTGCTGTAAACTAAATTGGTTCTATTACGTGCCTCAATATTTGAGGATCAATACATGCCAGCAAAGAGTTTGCTAACTTTTAATTTGCCCTTTAATTTTTAATCTATATGGTTTTTAAGAAACAAATGTACTATACTGATTTGAAATTTGGTTCAGTGAAAAATCAGCTCCCTCTAGGCAGCAGCTTTAAATTAATCATCAGTTGTATTTACTGAGTCACTACTAAGGACCTAAATCTCTGTTACGTGTCTTTAAACAGGCTCCTTCTGCAAAGCTAGAAAAATGTTCATGCATAGAGAAGGAGTAAAATACTTCTAGAGTGGAATGAACTTTTCTAGTGCTTTTTGCATTGAGTGTGTATACACACATAATGAGAAAAATGAATAATAAGGCATTTCAAAAAAGAAGAATGACTGAAGAAGACATTCACATTTGGGGCCCTATCCATCCCTATGCTTTTCCTTTTTTGGTAACTCTTTCCATCCTAACATCTCTCCAAGGTCCCCAATTTTTATGCCAATAAGTGAGAATCAATTAAACCTTTAGTAAGCCCTTTAGATGACTTGTCAAAATCATATGCCATTTCTTTAAGAGAAATGCATTCATTTACTCAACAAACATATATCAGTCGTTTTCAATGTAATATTACATGAGGGAACACATGCAAAGTACTCACAATTAAGTTAACTGCTCAGTAACTGCTAGTTACATGATGAGGTCACCGTGATAATAATGATTTTCCAAGCATTGTGCTAACTGCAAGGGAGCCATTTGTGAACAAGGAAGATATGGTCCCTGCCCTTTCATACCTTTCTTTCTGGTTGAGTAAGACAGAAAATACACATAACTACGAGCAAGATAGTAACAGGACAATAAGGATGATGACGGAAACAACCAGGTGTTTTGATAGAAAACCTGGGAAAGTCGTTTTTACAGATTGGAGTCTTGTGTATAGGTTTGACCCAATGAGCCTGAGCTGGTTTCCTTTTGTAAAAAAAAAAAAATATATATATATATATAACATGAAAAGTGTGGTTTGAAACTAAATTTATACATGTAAGTCCTCTGGATCATCTGTTTATATCTCTTAAGACTACTAGGTAACTGACCTTCTCTTCTTTCACTTGGGCTGCCTATGGTTGGATATATATTTACCAACTTTATATAACAGGAGCATAATGCAATCTACAGAATTATCTTCCGGGACAGAGAGAGGGACATGATGAGAATCCCTACCTGAAGAAGAAACGAAGATCCTAGAAATAAATTCTAAGTTGAATCTGTCATTCTAATTCCATCCTAAAATTGGTCATTGGATTCGTTTTTCCCCTTCTTTTTTTCTCTGAATGTAATCAAATTACTAAATAGTTTAGAGAAATCCTAATGAAGTAAGAGTCCTGGTTAAAGGGGAAAGAAAATCAGACTTTGGAGTACAACCCCAAAGCCTGACTTTTTTTGTTTCTTTGCAAGCATGATGTTTTTGTGTAATTTAATTGGCTCATTTCTCATTTTTTGTCATCTCTTTCTTGTTTCCTAGTCAAGGGGCAGACCAATGTACTTTATGCCATTGTTTTAACCTCTATCAAAGGCCTTATTATGCATATTCTGTCATAAGTAATATCAAAATCCATAATCCTTGTCTTCAACTGAGTTAAATATAATGGACCTTAAAACAACCAATTTTGTCCTTGATTCAGCAAAGGTAAAGAACGCAATTTCCCTGGAGGAAATGGGAACTCCTCGACTCCATAAAATACTTTTAAAGGGATTTTTATAATTGTTCATATTCCCTGTCAGGGCTATCTCCCACTGCACCTCCCCAAGCACTAAAGAGTCCCATCATGCCAGCTACCCACCATTCCCAAAACACAAGGTACATTCTCCCCACGCAGTGCTTTCATTCCTTTTTCCCTCTGCAGGGAAAGCCTTTCCCCCTCCCTCCAATTCTCCTTCTGAAATCCTACGCAGTTTTCCAAGCCCAGCTCAGATGTTACCTCCTTCTTGAAATCTCCCTCAACCCTAGAATTATTCCTGCCCCTTTTTGCTCCTATAACACCTATAATACCTCTTCTCACCCTGTGCCTGGTTTTATAGGCATAGGTAGTCTCCTGTGGTTCACTTTCTAAATAGTAAGTTCTTTAAGGGCAAGAATTTTGAAATTTCTGTTTCCATCCCTCCAGCCTCTCACACTGTGCCTTTGGTCTGGTAGGCATTCCAGAATTTTTTTTAATGGATGAGTAATCAGTCTATGTACAGCATCCACATTGGTTCTCTCCAGAATTCTTGTGGAAGTTGAATATGGTTTTCTTTCTCCAAATAATAATAATAATAATAAAACCTTTTTCCTGCCCACATTTATGGGAAAATATAAAGGCTGATACAAGGGAAAGGATAATCTTGGCTATTTTTCCTGCAGCAATGCCATGTCCATACAACCATTTTCCTCTACTATTTGCAATGAACATGTAATGTGCTCTGGTAAACACTGCTCTCTGATGCAAACCTTTCCTAATGTAGTCAGCTCTCTGGCCAGGGCTTTTCATTAAACAATGCACCATGCTGGGAACTGTATTATTTATGTGACATGACAAGGACTTTGAATCTTTTATCAGTCTTTATAAGACGGTTTCAGAGTAACAGCATTTTCCACTTCTTTAATTATTGAATATTAAGGTAATTTTAATATATGTTTGATGGGTATTTCTTTTAATTAATTCCAGATTTGAGGAGTCTTCTAGAGTCTGCCCAGCCCAAGCAGGCCCACAGCCTCCAACATGGGAATGATGTGGACATTCAAGTCATTAAATCAAAGAAAGCTCCTCACCCTCCCTAATATTTGGAAGAAACTTTTAGCACACACTCACTCAATAAATGGTTTTTAGAATACTTCCTCAGTTGTGCTCATCTAAAATTAGAGCAGAAAGTTTGGTTTTTACACGTGTCAGGCTGATCACCAAAGGAGATTAGCTCTACAGTGAAAGACATTTTCCTTTATGAACCTGTAAAAAGAGATATCCCAGTTACAGAAACATTTGCAATAAGCTCTGAGCTTCCAGCCACCCCTCAGACCCTGCCTGTGGCAGTTGACTGGGTTACCATTACATTTTCACACAAGCCCAGGATCATGCTCTCAAGAATGGACCCAGGGTGCCTAAGGGTTGCCTCCTGAGAGCCTCCTTGTTGCTCAGTGTGGCCTGTTTCTAAGCCAAACTCAGCATATGAATGCATTACCTTCCTCCCAGTGTGGGACATGACTCCCGGGGATGAGCCTCCCTGGCAACGAGGGATTACTAACAAGTGCCAATGGGCAATATGACTGAAAAAAGACCTCAAATGAAAGAGGGAAAAGGTAAAGGCAAATGAGTTCATATGGCCTAGAGACTTCAAAGTGAGTCGGGAGGTCATCCCAGAGATAACGCTTATGCACATCTCAATAGGACCTCATAGGCTTCCAATGTGGATATCACCCCAAATAGAGGGGCTCCTGAGGGCTCTGGAAACACCCAGGCCCTATATCAAGGTGGATAGCTCCAGAGTTTTATGCCTTATCAGTGGGCCCTACTTTGGAATCCTTGCTTCTGAGAGTGTCAGAGTTGGACTCAAATATGTCTTCCCTGCACATGGTCCATCTGACCCTTCTATTCAAACCTGTATGTGATGCCGGAGTTTGTAGGTGTACTTCCAGAGACTGGAGTCTTTGGGCTGTCCATGTGCCAGCTGGGCCCGGAATCTCGGTGGAGCTGCAACTCCTACTCTACAGCTTAATGGACTCACCCTGGACACCTGGTGGGGAGATGATGATGGACAACGGCCATCCCAGGGAATAGAGAGAGTCTGCAGCTTCAGGCAGGATAATTCCATTTATCTTATCCATGGGATATAAGCCATCTCTCACTTGGAGGTGGAGTGGACATCACTATCTCAGACTCCTCAGGATTGGGGGGAAGAGCTATGGACTAGAGTGGACTTACAGGTATTCTGTAATAGACATATTGTGATTCATGCAATGGAAGAAATTACAACATCAATGTGGAGCCAGTGGCCACCGGACCCTTTGGGGGCAGGGAGAGGGAAAAGCAGTTGTAATACAGGGGCTTTTTCTGGACTTGGGAATTATCCTGAGTGACATTGCAATGACAGATATACACCATTTTACATCAGCATGTAACATGCAGAACTGTGTGGGAGAGAGTGTGGTCTACAGTGTGAACTATGGTCCATGCTTTGTGGCAAAGCCCCAGGATATGTATATCTATTGCAGGTGTTATGCCACACTAATGAAGGATGTTTATGTGGGAGGCTGTGGGAGGTGTGGGAGGTGGGGCTTATGAGAATCCCTACAATTTTTGTGTAACATTTATGTAATCTAAGTATCTTTTAAAAAATAAAAAAAATTTTTTTATTTAAAAAGAATGGACCCAGGGACTATTTTGGTTCTTTCCCCATAAGATGTGCCTGGAGAGGAAGCCGTGCTGTGCAGCTTCAGATTCTTCAGAGAAAACTCATCTCTTGGTTGTGTTAAGGCTGCCTTATGAGACAGCTAGATGCTGCAGACATTTTCCCCCAAGCTTGAGACTTCACAGTACCCAAAAGTAACCAAATGGGTGAGATTTGGATCTAGGAAACTTTTTAGCTCATACACATATTTAATAATGGAAACCCTGGTCCGAAATTTCCTACAGAGACCTCTGCTTTGGAAATCGCTTTATTTATTTATAGCTACAAAATACCATTTCTGGAACAGTTATGTGGGGCCCAGTGTTTATTCTTTCTGTGACTTCTGAAAAAAGGCTTTCAACAGGTAAAATGAAAGCTCTTCTGTTTTTCTTCAACAACCATCTCTACAAATGTAACCAGGACTACAAAAACCAAGTAAAACAGATTTCATTCATCTACTTATGATTTGATGCTTCACTGATAAGGACTTTTTCTCAAAAAATTGGGGTGCATTTTGTTATGTTTTCATCTTCAGATACTATTACATATTTAAGCATGCAGAAATGGTCGTGATACTTTTATTTCATTTAATACTTAACAGCGCTGGGCACATTGTCATTATGTGACTTAAAACAAACATTATACTTCTTACAATCCCAAGGGAGTTTTGACTCCCCTGGAAAACCTTGCAGAACATTTGTCTCATTAAATTAACACAGAAAACCCTCTCTTTAATCAGCAGAATGTGCACCACTTCATTTTTCTCTTTCTAATGCCACCTTAATTGACACAGATCTAAGGACCTCTATTACTACTTCAAGACTAGATGAAGAAGAAGCAGGCATCTTCCTGTCGCACAGACAGTAAGATTTGGAACCAAACCAGGAGAAGCAGTGACAGACTCTCCTGGACCATTATTTGTTCCAGGCATACCCTGGCAATAGAGCTGCACACAAGACCCAGCCCTTAACTAGCTCAAGGGAGAAACAGATTTTGGCCTCAAAGTTGTGGGATTGAGGTACTGGTTGTACTGCTCATGGCATAAACTTTACATTACTTAACTTCTCTAAGCCTTTATTTTTTCATCTTTAAGAGGTGGGCAATTTATTTTTGCCTTCCTTGTTGATAAAGTCAATTGATACATAAAGGTGATTTGTAAATTATGAAGCACCAGAGAAAAACAAACTATTACTATAAAAGAGAGAAATGAAGAAAATGAGTTTTTAAAGTAAACCAACTATGATTTCCTTTAGATTATGGAATATGCTATCATTTATTTTCTAATTGCTATTAAAATGCTACCACAGCAGGGAGGTCTTTTCTGTCTACCCTCCTGCCTTTTGACAGAGTTAGGCAAAGGAACCTAATCTGTGTCCAGAAAGTTTCCGTCAAAAGGGTTATAAAATGGCAAAACCACTAAACACATGCAGAACATGCTTACAGGGCCCTAGCAGTAATTCAATACCTACTATGTGCCTGCCAGGCACGGTACAAAGCACTGTCTCATATGCTAGCTCTCCAGTTGTATGTATTAGTTAAGGTAACACTGACTGTCCTGACAAGGAGACCTCAAAATGTGTAATCGTTCAAATACAATAGAGGTTTATTTCTGAAGGGCACGGCTATTCTCCAAGCAGCATTTCAAGGACCAGGCTCCTTCCATCTTGTGTTCAACTATCTCCAACACAACAATTCCAAGGTTGACATGTTTGTCTGCACTGCATCAAGCCGATGAAAGAGAAGGAGAAAACTCATCGGCTCTTTCAGCACCTCAACCTGAAGTGTTATAAGTCACTTCTGCTTATACTCCGTTGTCAAGAACTAGTCACATGGCCCCACCTCATTGCCAGAAGAGCAAGGAATCATAGTCCCTGGTTGCAAGGGGAACCTGGAACAAAAGTTCATAAAATAAAACTTTCCCCTTTTATGCATGATGAACTGCATCATGCATATTCCTTGATTCCATTCTATTTAAGTCTTTTCCATTTATTCTTTTATATAGGTGGTTTTGACATACTAACTTGATTTCTTAACCTACTTATGGTTCTGACCCACATTTGGATTTAGCTCATCATTTTGGAAATGAGGTTTTCTGATATTCTGATGGGTTAAGTGATACACCTGAGGTCACAGGTAGTTGGCAGAATTGGGCTCAGATACATACTACTAGCCATTAGTCCAAAGATTTATTTTTACAAAATATTGTAAAAAAAATGTAAACATTTTCTGGTTTAAATTTTAGATGCAAGTATCTTTGCTTGGAAACTATGAATATGTTTGAGGTAGGCAAGTTTATACCTGAAAAATATTATTGAATGATCCATTATTCTCTAAATCTACAGTTTTCAAATTTGAAGATGACCAGCTGCAAAAACATTAATCATAGTTTACAAATATTTAAGTAGTTTGAATATTGAGGAAGTCAAAAAATAAGAAGTCCATCTTTGTTTTCCTTTTTATGCATTTAACTGTCATAACACCGAACTCCATTTTCTCTTAAAATATTTAAATTCTAAAAACTTCTTAATTTCCACTCTTGAAAAAAACCTTCCAATTACACATGTATGTAGTACTTTATTTTTATTTTTATTTTTTTTAATTTTTTATTTTACCGGGAGGTCCGGGGGATCGAATCCAGGTCCCTCCATATGGGAGACGGACGCCCAACCAGTTGAGCCACATCCGCCCTCTTGTATGTAGTACTTTAAAATGACACATGGGCTTCTTTCTTTTCTCACAATGTTATTTTCAAATTATAAAGTCACTTGAAAAAAATCTCATTAAAGAATAGTATTTGGAGGCCAAAAAAACTCCATTCTCATCAGAAAAATAGCCCTTTCAATCTGAAAGGAAGAATGATCATTGAGAAGCTAAAACATCTCTGAAATGAATACACCCTCTTTAAATTCAATTGTATTTTCATTTTTCTTACTTTCTATGCAAGGCTTATGATTTTTCTATGACCTCTTGCCAGCATTTTTTATTAACAAGATTGTGTGAAGAATGCTTGTTTGAGGACAGATCTTACATTTTCCTAAAAGAATCAAACAATTAATATAGTTAATATCATAAAGAGTGAGTGTTTATTTGTATGGGGAAGCTGCTAGGTACAGTCCCAGCTGGGTAGGTGAGTGTTTACTCAATGAGGAACCCACTCTAAAGGTAGCAGTGTCACTGTGCTCTGTAGGTGGCAGGGGAGAGGAGCTTGGGTAACAGCTACTCTAAAAGAAAAAAAAGTCCTTTCCTTGAACCTGCCAGGAATTGGCTCATGATCCTGAAGTTTGACTTCATTTTCTGGTGGCATTGATGTGGCATCAAGTTGTGGGAGTATACAGGGGTGCTGAAAGCATAGGCTTTGGACCCAGGTGGACCTGGTGTCAAGTCCTGACTCTTTCCCTTACTGTTTAGATAACTTTGGGCAAATTGCTTGGCCTCTCTAAATCTACAGTCAATTCGTTTGTAAAACAGAAGTACCTACATCACAAGGTTTTATGAGGATTAAATGAGTTAATGCATGTAAAGCACCTGGGAAAATGCTTGGTGTATGGAAAATGTACAATAATAGTTAGATATCATTAAACTAAATTTGAGAACCCTAAAAGAAACCTCACAAGTAACTACGAGGCTTATCTTTAAAATCACTCATGAGCAAATCGCTTTGGGTTAGAGAAGCATTATTATTTTTGTAAAACTCCATATTTATTTTAAAAGGGCTCTAAGGGCTGAATTGGATCCTCTTTAAATTGAACAGAAAAGCCCCTTGCTAGCATCATGTGGCAGAGTAATACAACAAATTAATATATATTTAGGAAGAAAAAGATGCATCATCAATTTGGTGTAGCAAGGTATATATCACATCCCAGGGTGTCATTCAGTTAAATGAGCCTCCTGATGCTGTTCTCTGTTGATCATTTGCCAGCCCAGAATCCCCGACAAGCAATGCTCTTAGGGGCTTTATTAGATTTCAGCACCACAAACCTCAACAGATTCTCAATTCCAGGTTTGGTGATTTGATGCAGTTAAAGGTAAATCTCTTTGCACTGTTCAGAATCCAGAGAACTAAACACTAAAGAAGTTTCATGTTATCCTAGCTTATCTCACAGGTAATTTTTAAAGGTAGAGAACTGGGACAATAATCTAGATAATCTACAAGGTCACTCTCAGGGAAGAAATCAGGGCTTTTCCTCTATATGGTTTCCTTGCCATTGTCTAGCTGATGATTTTTAGCCATTTGACTCTTACAGATTTAGAAGCTTGTGGACGACAAAATTATTTTCTACTTAAATGCATGACTTATTCAGAGAGTAGATTTACTCTATTATATACCTGTATTAAAACATGATCTTTTCTGTCTTTGGGGGGGGGCGAGTTTTTTTTTAACGCTAGGGACAAAATAATAATGATTCTATATTTGTTGGTAAGTTTCAATTTCTACATCATATAGATTAGGTTTCTCATGAAAATACTTTATTTCAAAGGCAATTTCACAGGAACTCTTTGACAATATACTGTAGCTTTCACTGTTTTGTTCACTGCTATATCCTCAGCACCTAGAACTGTGCTGGCACATAAATATTAGGTGAATAACATAATTCATTAAATTGATCTTAGCCATATAATTGTATTAAAAACTACAAGATTTACTAAAATTTCCTACAGGATTATGTGGAATCAAAATAGATATATTGATTATTATTCATTAAAATGAGACTATTGAATAACCTTATTGGTTGCTATACATTTTTTCAAGAGTCAATACCATATAATTGAACACAATAATCAGTCATACTCCTTTACACAATAAATCTTTGATTCTCAAAGTTCAGAGCAAAAACCACCAGACACAGCAAACTATTCTGATCAACTGTAACTATTCCTCTGCTCCAGGAACTGCTCCAATGGGCAGAATTTTCCTGTTTGCAATTTGCAGCTGGCAGATGAGAAACGCATGAAAGCTTTATCCAAATGGAAAACCCAGTCATTCTTGGTAAAGCAGAGGAAAAAAACTGTTGGCTCTGAAAATTTGTCCCTGGGAAGAAAATTAAGCTGATGCAACTTATTTCTTTGAACGGGAATAAGGCATAGTCTGAGTGACTTTTAATTTTCACATTTAACTGGACTCTCATCACTATTATTCTTTTCCATCTTTCTCTAGCTCTCCTGCAATGATGGCCACACACACACACACACACACACACACATGAACACATATTTTCTCATATGGAATTTCTTGGTGGAATCGGAAGGGTCGGGGGAAAGGCAGAGATTGCCACCTATGAATACAGCTAGTCCTACTGAGCCTATGATTCAAGGAAGACAGGTGAGGCAGGGGTGGCTTTTGGGACACCCCTTCCCCATCAGTGTGCTCCTCAACCCTCTTGCCTTCAAGACGCGTGGGAAAGTGCACATTGCTGCTGAGTTCAGAGGCCCTCCTGGGAGGAAAAGCACTATTTACACAATTATGACTGAGCTTGATTCCAAGCTCTTCATTGTTTGAGTTGTCTGTTTTGGTTTAAATCACAGAGAGTATGGCTAGGAAATACTTTGGCAGCACATGGAAAGGAGAAGTGTTGTGGTCTAAAGGCAGTGGTTCCCAGACTTCTAGTTTTCATGGCCTAGTACAGTTTCAAAACTAGGTTGAGGGACCAAGACACAGTTGCCAATATTTATTCTGCCAAGTAAGACATTAAAACAATACCAAGTCTTAGTACCCACTATCATCAGATCTTAATGAAAAGAGCAATACTTTAATACCAAAAAAAGTAGGAAGAACATCATCTCAGAATAAAAGCCAATTCTTTCCAAGAAAGATTGGCCAGATACTTTAAACCACAGAGAGGGTGAGAGTGAGCACACAAACCTTAGTCGGGGCGGGGAGGGGGGGTATTCTGCCCAAATCCCCTCAGATCACTCTTATTGGTTCTCTGTGCCCCTTCCTCAGCTTCTGTGCTTTGCTTCTGACAGTCTGCAACAGCAACCTTCCTCAGAGGGCAGCCCTTGGACTTCTAGAGTGGCTTCAGGTTCATGCACAGAAAAGCAGAAGTATCTGGGAGTTTATGTCCTGCACCCACTGGGACTGTCACCAGTGATTGAATGGTGTTTAAGGATGGAAGCCCAGCTCCCTTCCTGAGAGGGGCCACACTCTGAGGGATGATTTACACTCTTGAGCTCCATGCAGAACCAGGCTAAGAGTGGGATTTCCCCTGAAATCACAGACACCCTTGGCTTCTCTCCATCCCTCCTGCTTTCCCAGATACCTTAATGGTTTCTCCTAATAACCATTCCTCAATCTAGCACTTGCACATGAATCCTCATGTCAGATCTGCTTCTAGGGAACCTGACCAAAAACAGATTGGTTAAAAACTTCCTCACCAATTAGTGTATCTGTCCATGGTCTTTGAGGAAAAGTCTAGAGACTGGACTTGGACAAGAAGGTCCGGGTTTTAGTCCAAGCTTCACTATCCATCAGATGCTTGACCTTGGCCAAGTTTCCAAACCCTTGACTTTACCTGTCCCACCCATGCTACTTGTGGGATGATACGGAATAAGGATGAAGCTGGTTGGCAATTTCACAACACAGATATGGAAACACGTAACCTCTTTATCTCCTGGAGCTGATCAAATCTTTTTTATAAGCCTCTGCCCCACTGTGTAAAGGGAACATTAAATTCCACCCCAGGCAGCACAGATCCATCCAATAATTTAAATAGTCTCTTTCAATAAATCATTCTTTTTCAGGCACAGGTTAGTCTCTCAGATTTCCTACTTCTCTGTGAATTGACCATCTGGAAGAACGGAAGGAGGATTCATGACCTCAGCATGGACCTCAGGACTGTGCAGGTTTCTGCCTGCCTGCCTACTCCCTGGTCTTGGCCACTTCGCCCTTGTCTGCCTGGATGCAGGACACTCCGGGGGCATCCAGTGCTGAATCTGGGACTCACAAATGGGTAGGCTGCTCCCTTGGCTTCATCAGGGCATAGTCCCCTCCTCCGCTGCCAGAATGCACCATGGCTCTCCCTGGCATTAGGACCGTCTGAGGTTTGGCTGGGACTTCCCTTTGATCTCCATGCTGAATGGCACTTTGTACTCCTTGCCACAAGGTCACCATGTCCCTGCTGTGATGACCCCTCTGTCAGGTTCCCCAGCCACACTCTCTGTCCTATATATTCCTCCACAGACTATTCCACAAAAGCAGAGGAATGCTAGCACAATCTCTCTCTCTCTGCCCGGCCACACTGCACGTCACTCTACAATGAGTTACAGGGTATATGCTATGAGTGGGCCTCCTCCTGGAGTCCCAAATAGGAAGAGGGATAAATGCTCTCTGCTCTTGCCTTTCTCCTAAACCTATCCAAAATGCCGCACCCATCGGGATTTTTCTCTGAAAAGGAAAGGTCAGGTTCACA
The DNA here is from genome assembly GCA_026826555.1 of Tolypeutes matacus. NCBI lineage: Eukaryota > Metazoa > Chordata > Mammalia > Cingulata > Chlamyphoridae > Tolypeutes > Tolypeutes matacus. The sequence continues at coordinate 37,571,538 of JAKSZT010053929.1, read as the reverse complement.
TATATTTCTTGCTTCTTTTACCTTAATCTCTTTTTCCTCCTCACAATCCACTGAGGATCAAAGATGATGAGTTTCTGTTTTCCCTTCTTCCATTTCATCAAGATTGTCCCTAACATCACATCCAGGACCATTATGCAGGTGTGCAGATTGCGGCCTGCACAAGAATGCCCAAATGAGATAGCAAGAGGGGTTTGAAATCCAGCCTGTCCTCTGCTTGCCCAGCCTGGAGCACTGGCACTGAGCTGAGTCCTCTCAGAGCATGAGAAGCCTTTTTCTGACTTGCACAATAGCACTGTCAGGGCTCGCAGCAGCTCTGGTCATAGCCATTCTCTGCTGAACGGACTTGTGATGGTTCGACTAACGTGTCAACTAGGCCAGGTAATTGTGCCCAGTTGTTTGGCCAAGCAAGCACCGGGCTAATTGTAATACAAGGACATTTATGGACTTTTGTCATCAGTGAGTTTACTGCATAGATAGCTGATTACCTCTACAATCACCAAGGAGACTGCCATCAGCAATGAGTGACATTTTATTCAATCAGCTGAATGCCTTAAATGGGGAAGTGATTTCAGCATTCAGAAAGAATTTTCCAGCTCAGCTTTGGACAGCCATCGTCTCCTGGGAACTCATCAAAGATCTTCATCGGAGCCCCTGGTTTGCAGCCTGCCTGCGGAATCTGGACTTATGCATCCCCATGGTCATGTGAGGGAATTTTATAAAATCGTACACTATTTACAGATATTTTCTGTTGATTCTGTTTCCCTAGAGAATACTGACTAATACAGGCCTTATTATCCCCTTCCCTGGAGCTACAACGGCTATCAAAGAACACGATTTACAAGGGCGAGGAGCAACATATGTATTGCTTAATGCTTCCAAAATATGATTCACATTTCAGATGTACTTTGGGACCAAAGGGGCTTTGGTAGTCAGTCAAGAAACAAATATACCTGTTGCAATTTTACCGTGAACTCAGCATTATTCTGAGACTAGGGATGAAGGCAGGAGGAATGGAAAACATGGCCAGAAAGCATGTAGTTAGGCACCAGCTGTCCTGTGGCGCTTCAGGGTCGACACAGGCCTGTGAGGGCTGGAGCACCCAGGAAGGCCAACACCCATGACTACAGCACAGGTGGGAGTGGCCCTGTGGGTCTCTTAAACATGGCACAATCCTAGTTTTCTTCTCAGAAATTGTGTCAATCTTAGACGTTACCCTTAGACTTCCATTTCCTTATTTAAAAAAGTAAATAAATAAATAAGTTCTCTGAAGTGAGGTGGCTGCTATTTATTTACATACCCAGAACCAGAAGATTCTTGGACCCTATCTAACGAAGAAAGCAGGCACGCAGATTTCAACTTGATTTGCTTTACCTAATTAGATAAAAACTCAAACATTATTATTAAATTAAAAACTTTAAGTGAAACAAACCAAATGTTGAGCAACTATGGGTTTAACGCCATCTTCTCAATGTTACACATACCCGCCATTTTGTTTGTCTTCTGCCACCACCGCGCCCCTTCTCCATCTTGTAATATGCCTATGGAAACCTCATTTGGCCAATGTCCATAATAGGGGCATCTGAGCCATTTTGGTTGGGTGTCTTTATTCCATTTGTTGACATACTCCTTAGTCAAGGGTCATGCGTGTGGATGCCTCTGATACACCTGCTTGTTGCCCAAAGGCAATTTATGTCATTTGGGACAATCTGTTCATTGAGCGGTTGGTTTGTAATCAGGGTAATAAATCTCCAAAAACTCACAGGCCAATTAAGGGTCAGGTCATGTAACTGAAGAGGCCACAGATTTAAGAGGGTCACAGGACCCAATTGATGACTTGATTTTAGTGAACTTGTGCCCAATTTACTTTATATCTATAAATAAACCTATTATAAATTTATGTAACATCGATAAATATTACAGAATGTTTCTAATAAGGCCAGAGAAAGAGAGAGAAAATAAAGAATAGTTTTCTATTAAGGATGAAAAGAGGCAAATTTATGGCCCTTCTCAGGAGATGTTTTTGGTTGGTTTTGTTTTTCCTTTTTCTGTATTTATCAGAATAGATGCACTCTGGATAAAATAATGCAATACATAAATTCTAGGTATATTAGCATAAAAATGAAAAAGTAATCACAGGAAATGATTACAGTGTACGCATACTTATAAATTCAATATTTTTCTTTGTAAAAGAGGCAGTGTATGATTTCTAGTGGAAAAAAAACTAACATGCTTATTTCATGTCTGAAAATGGACTTTAAAAAATATATAAAGGGAAAAATTGTGCAGAATGCTTAATGTGAATTAACATAATTATAATTAGACTGAACTGCTGTTCTGAAGTTCTCACCAACATTTAACAGAAATGCTAAGTCTATATGGGCTATAAAATGGGCAGAATAATATTAATATTTGCTCTGTTCATCTCACAGGGCTGTTTTGGAAGATAATATGAGCCATTAGTATATATAGCATGAGTCCAAGCCTGCACCAGCACAGGGACTTTTCTTTCTGTTCTATCACAGCCTTTCTGGTTGTCAAGGCCCAAGACCCTTGGTATGTAGGATGAGGGGTATGTGTGCCTTAGGTCATTGAAAAGAGTGGGCATCCACACAAGATTGGAAGGAAGCTGGAGATGGGCCACAGTGGGCAATCCAGTGTCATGATGTAGGCAGCTCTGGATAAAAGAAACAGCCTGTGGCCTTGAGGAAACAGCTAACATGGCTCCTCCCTGGCCCACAAGTGGTATGGCCTAGAAGTATGACAATGGGAGAAAAGAAAAGATCAATATTTTAAGCTATTTTGAGATTTACGTTTTTGTCCTTCAACTTGTTCCTCTCCTCTACTCTACAACCAGCCTTCCTTCTTTGCTATCCCAGTTTCCAGATTTTGTGAGCATCAGCAAAAAGGCTAGGAAAAAAACAGGACTAGGAAGGTGAGAAGGGGGAGGATAGCTGAAGACTGGGGTCAAGGGAGCTGAGACTTCATGAAGAGAGCTGATCCGAAGGGAAGAGGAGTCTAAAGAATGAGAAGCCCCTGACCAATTAGTGTTTGAGAAAACTAGAGAGAAAGAGAGATTCTCAGAAAATTTTCTATAGGTTGTGAACTGGATTGCCTTTAAAGTTCTTTCAGAAACACAATGAAAGATGTGAATGGCTCTTTAATTACTTTTGGAAGCTAGGCTGTGTTTCTTTGAATGACACACGAAGAAAGAATGGGCAACATAGGGCTGGTATTTATTCAGGTTCTCTAGCCATAGTGTATTTTGATGGCATATGCATAGTTTAAATGATAAAGTTTCACTGGCAAAACTCAAATGATAAAGGGTTGGTTTATCTAGTGATATTGTTGTAATGAGGCCTGCTTAATGGACCTTAAAAATTCTTTGGAGACACCAGCAAGAAATTCTTTCAGATCGCCACAGTGATGTGGAAGGCAAAAGATTCTGTTTTCTTTATGAAAGTGAGTATTTCTCCGGATACAAAATAGTCTAGTAGAAATTAATATGAGAGTCATGAGTCTTATCTATTTCTAGTTTCAACCACAGGTTGTTTTTACTTTGGCTATGTCATCCGCCCTGACCCTCTTTTAACCCTCACAGGGATGTAGTCAGAGAATAAACCAGATTATCATTTGCATCTGTATCCTTTGTACTACATTGAGCATTTCAACAAAATGAACAATACTATCACATGGCTAGGTTTATAAAAGTATAAATAAAACCTTATTTTCATTTATAGAATGCAGTATGAGATGGGTCCCTGCTTGTTTGCCTGAGACACAGCCTGGAATGAATCTTTTGACACAAAGGTCATGCCTGATGTTGAGGGATTCCCTGCACATATGTTTTCCTGCTGGTGGCATCTCCCCTGAAGGGCCAGCCATCCCATGATCTGAAGTGAATGGATGGTAAGCACAGAATCAGCTGGGCTGGGAGAAGGATGGGCAGGGGATCTGACAAGGGCCTAGGGGGACTCCGTGGATCGCCAGAAGAGGCTTTGCTGAGTACCCCACCAGAGCACAATCCAGAGAAACCATTTCTTCCCCTATGAAACTCCCTAGACCTCTCACCTCCACACCAGGGATTTACAGACTGGACAACCTTTTGAGGACATCCAGCTAAGGAAAAGACTAGGCTGCCCAAAGAGGAACAAAAGGAGCTCTTGGCTCTTCTCTGCTCTGTCTCTCAGCGTTCATTTTGTTATGCAACTGCAAGCACATTTCAAATCAGAGCCGCACCCTCCCACTCTGATTTTTAAGGCACACCAACTCTTCCCAGGGCTTAATCAGGCAGTGGTATGCAGTGCAACCAAGCAAGGAATCCTTAGTGAATATCATTCTGGGGGTAATAGCATCTTTATAATGACTTACAAGGTAACTCATTACCTTCTCACCAGTCAAAAAATATCCACTTCTCCAGGGCATATCTGCATGACAGTATAAATATGAAAGGAAAGAATGAAAAGCTTTACATGGAAATATGCATTAATTACTTTTCATGGAAACTGGTTTGACAAAGTGATAGCTATGCCCTTATTCTTCAAGGGGTAAGTGTTCTTAGTTGATTAATTCTCATAACAAACAAACTCTGGCATACTAACTTATCCAAACCTCAAATTGGAAATAATTCCACCCACCTCGCCTTTTTTTGGTTTTTCCTTTGTTTTTCTTAGCATTTATCTGTATATCCTTTATGGAAGTTATGCTTTGTGGTATAATTATTTAGGTAAACAGATTTTTTCCTACTGTAATGTATCTTTCCTACTTAATGTGAACTCCTTTATCTTTGTGTGAATTTGTCACTACAACCAGCCATTAAGTTAAGCCATACTTAACAGCCATTAAGTAACCAGTGCTGTGCTGTGGCTATGAAGTGACATAGTCCCCAACAAGAAGGGATTTAAAATCACATCAGTGAAATGAGATTTACATATACACAGAACAACCAGACTATTTGTACGGTGACAAATACTAGAAATTATTTCAGTTAGGGCATAGGATATTATATAATATACAATCTCTGTAAATATTACAGCAGTGTATTAAAAAATACCAACTAATGTGTAGGAAAGTAAGATAGCAAGTACACCTTGACTAGCAAGATGTTTTCTATTTTAGTAAAAACCATAACTACTAAGGATGAGGGCTTTAAGCTGATTTAAAAGTGTATCTATATGACAAAAACAATAATAGCAGGGTAAGTCCTTTTAAAAAATTCATTTGTAAGAAAAAATAAGCAAGAGTAGCAGGGAAAACTCTTTCAAAAAAATTTCAATTGGCAGGGGAGGAGAAGTCTTACCAGCTATCAAAATATATTAGTGGGAAGCGGGTGTAGCTCAGTGGTTGAGTGCCTGCTTTGTATGTATGAGGTCCCAGGTTTAATCCCAGGTACCTCCTAAAAAGAAAAAGAAGAAAGAAACTATTAAATATATATATATATATATGTAAGTCTCTACAATTAAAACTGGTGATATTGGCACATGAAGAGAGAGACAGACTAATGGAAAAGAATGAAAAATGCAGAATTAGACTCAGTTGCATATGAGAATATAATGACAAACCTGGCACCTCAAATCAGTAATATATGTTTCAATAAATGGTAAGGGATAATGGGAAAGTTAAAAGGAATAAAACTAAATTGGATCCATTCCTCACACCACACACCAGGATAAATTCCAAATGGATTGGAGACTTAGTTGTAAAAAGTAAAACCATACAATGACTAAAAGAAACCAACATTAGTGAATTCCTCCATAGTTTGGAAATGGGAAAAACTTTCCTAACTTAGAACTGAAATATCTAGAAGGAATAAGGGAAAAGATTGATTAACTTGACTATACATGATAAGAAAAACATTTTTGTATGGCAAAAATATACCATCAGCAAAGTATAAATACAAATGACAAACTGGGAGAAAATATTTGCAACTGATATCACAAATAAAGGGTTAATATCCCTAATGAATTTGATGATATAATGTGATCCTGCTCTTGTGGTTATGTTTTATAGAATGGTTTTTATCTTTCAGAGATACCTATTCAAATATTTATGAATGAAATTATATTATCTTGGGTTTGCTTCAAAATAATCAAGAAAAGAGAGGGTAGCACAGATGAAATTAGAGTGGCCATGAATTGGAAATTGTTGAAGTTGGATGATAAGTATATGGAGACTCATTATACTATTCTCTCTCTTTTTGTATATATTTGAAATTCTTCATAATTGAAAGACACTTTTTAAAAATCTATATAAAGCACAAGATAATGTGTGCTTCAACAAATGTCAGATATTCTTATTAGAATCATGCTCAATACATATGTGTGGACACAAATGAAATATAAGCACAGCATCACACATTTGGCCTAATAAATCCTTATCTGTTGTGTTTTTAAAGACCAAGGTCATCATCTCCATCATTATGGCTACTAGATGCTCTGAGAGGACCCTCTGCTAAAAAATAACTAAATTTAGAGATGACACAGTTTGAGAGATGGTTGGTTTCACAAGAACTAGGAGATGTCTTCAGAGGTCCTTCTTTATCTTCCCCACTCCCAAATCACCTGAATTTGAGACTACCAGAAGCTGGAGCTGCCAGGAGCTGGAGCAACTGGAAGGCAGGATTACCTGAGGGTGCTTAGACAATAGCATGGCCCACTGTGTTGGGGATTAGAGGAACTCGGACTCCTTGGGCTAGCCAAGACCTCCAGGGAGGTTGAAGTGGTCCCTGGTCTACAGTTTAGTCCCATAGGATCTCACTAATTAAGATCAAGCAATGAACTCACAATCAAAGATCACCAAACTATAAGAATGCAAGTCACTCTAAGAGTTGGCACAACAAACAAACAAAATATTAAAGCAAACAGAAGAGATTTGGACCCTTAAAGATCCATTTATTGCCACTATCAAATACATGAAATAGAATGATTTTGAGTGAATATATAAAGAAATAAAGTACATATTCACAATATGACCAACCAACAAAAGACTATGAGGAATGAATTGACAAATTTAACTTTTATAACTTAAGCCCTTTGAAATGAAAATGAAACCAACAGATCTAGGAAGCACAATTAATACCAAGAGTAAATTCATGCCATCAGAGTGAAACTGGATGTTAAAGGTTGGGTCTCTAGAAGATGCTGAGGAATGCTATTCATTAGGAATTAACATATGTGAAGGGCAGAGGGAGAAATTCAACTCCACAGGGAACCCCAGAGCATATACAACCTGTCTGGGCCAAAATAATGAGGCCTTCATACTCCCACCTAGATGAGTCACAGGATGTGTGCCAATCCAGGATCGGTGTACCCTTGGGTGAAGGGGCTCTCTACTCTAGAGACAAATACAGCTAGGGGCTAACTGCTGATATCACTGCCAGCAGCTGGGACCAAAAAGTCCTTACTTAAGGGGAATCTGGGCAGGCAGCCTACGCCTGCCACAATCCATGCCTTGAACCTCTCAAATCCATTTCTTCACAAGTGTTTGGAATACAGCTCCTTCAGGATGTTGATGATGATGCTTTATTTTTAAGTTCAGAACTAATTTTATTTGCATAACTGACTGAAGGAGTCAGTAACCAAGGTGGGATTCATAATATTTTGTCATAGTCATACTTTAAAAATATATCCTATATACAGGAACTTGCAAATAGATATAAATATGCATTACTTTCCAATTACATTTCTTCCCTTCTCCCTGAAGAAAAAAGAAAAAAGCCATCCAACAAGGCAATCCCTTCAAAATAATTTTAATACAGTGGAAGTTATATTTATAAATAAAAATAAGTGATTCTTCTGACCTACTGGGTTTCATGGGAGAACATGATTGCATGAAAACAATGAGAAAAGTGTGACTTCAGGTGGAACTGGACTATTTAAAATTGAGTTTCCAGGAAAAATAGGCACTGATTCCTAGAAGGAAAGTCACTCCTTACTGGGCTTCTTATTTGTCAGGGATAGGATGGTTAGTAAGACAAATTGCCCTGCCACTGTGGTTGGTCTCAACATCTCCTTCCTCCAATATCCATTCTAGACATCCCTTACCCTTAACTATCAGCTCTCCTGGTCTTTGTGGCTTCCCTTGTGGTTGACTCTGACCCTCCTCCCTGAGAAGTCTGAGCCCTTGGTCGCTATGCCTTTCCCAGGCCAGTGTTGCTGCACTTATTCATTTGTCAACAGAAATGGGCAAGAGAGTACCCCTTAGGTACTCACCTGGCCGAGAGGAATAGGGCCCCATTGTGTAACAGCAGCCCGACCTCCTCCTCTAATTTTGGAGAGCATGTCCTAGCATATCCCTGACCACAGGCCCTAGAAAATTTTTACTGATGTGGAAAGCCCCTGGATCTTCACAGTGTTTATCTCCTACCCTTGGGAGTACAAGGTATCTTAATAAAGTCTCCAGTCATGCCTTGCTCATCCAGCCAATTAGCATAATATCATTGATGTTGTGGGTCAGTGTAATATTCTGTGGGATGTTCAGATGGTCCAGAACTCTTCAGGCTATGAAATACAGAAGGCATAAAAGAATATAGCCCAGGGGCAAAGCTGTAAATGTATCATTGTATGTCATTGCTCATTCCAAATGAATGCTGACTGCTTCTGATAATTTTTTATCTTAATAGAAAAGAACACATTCACAGAATCATTGGCATACCCTATACCTGAGACCTTGTTAATCTGCTCTAGCAAAGATCCCACAACAGGCACAGAGGCTACAATTAGAGCTACTACTTGGGTAAGTTTGCAGGAGTTTATTTTATTCTTCAGGATCTGTCTGGTTTCTGCAAAGGCCAGAATTCAATGAAGATATGATGTGTACCACCCCCAGCCCATACAACCTTTAGATCAGGGGTTAGCAAACTATGGTCTGAGGGTCAAGCCTCACCAGGCACCTATTTTTGTAAATAAAAATTTATTGGAGCACAGCCACACCCATTTATTTACCTACTGCCCGTGGCTGCTTTTGCACAGAATTGAGTAATTACAACAGAGACCATATGGCCCCCAAAGCCTGAAATATTTATCAACTTGTTCTTTATAGAAAAAGTTTGCTAGGCTCTACTTCAAATCCTTAAAAGTGGCACTAATCTCTACTACCCTAGCTCCTCCAGAATGAATACTGGTGCTTTCTTTTTACTATCTTGGCTGGAGGAGGGAACAGTTTCAGAGGCCTCCACTTCACCTTGCTCACAGACAAAAGACACAATTGTAATGTATGACAATTCTAACTTTCCATTCTGAGAACAAAGAAGTGGTCATGGACCCAGTGGACCCACTCTGACCTGACTTTGGCCAGGACTTCATTTATTACCTGGCCCTAGTGTTTCCCCATACTAATAGGCCATGATGACACCCTCTATCCAACAGTTCTCAAAATATTTGAGTATTCCCCTTTCCCAAGTATATGGTTATGGGAGGCCATAGGTTCCTTTGGAGAAGGTCTAAAGGAATCTTTACTCTGTATACTTATTGTGGTGTTTGCGCAGTCCTACCTCCCGGGACCTAACCTTCTTCTCAGTTTCTGGGTTCCATATTTGAAAACTGGCTTAAGATAGGAAATTAAGCAAGAGATTGTAACTTTTTATTGGGACCACTTCCCTAAGTCTCCTGGTCATTTATTTTTGATGTTTACTGATATGGAAAACCCTTATGAAGTACCCATCAATTTTGCATCTAGGGATGACATCTTCTATTGACCATCTCCATAAGTCTCTGCAAGTCTGGCTCCTTTGGCTGCCATTCCAGTCCAGTCACTCATTCCAATAATTGTATCCACTTGGAGGTAGATGACCCAGCTCCAAAACCTCACCTTATCACCTACTTTCTTAGAACGCTCCCAGTTCCAACTGTCCCAGTTCCACCTCTGTGGAAGAAACAGGAGTTATATAGGGGAGGGGCAAATAGGTATATGGAAATTATAGGTAAGTTTCAGTGTTTGGATTGGGTGGCAGATTCACTGTTATTTACTATATTAGTATATTTTATAACTTACATATATTTATATATAATATTTCAAGTATATCAAATGATATATTTGAAAAGTAATTACAAAGGCAAAATACAAATTATTTATTAAGTCCTTACATTTCATAACATTTTATGCTACCCTAATTAGATAATTATGAAAAAGCATTACCACATCTAAAATTTCTTTTTAGGTTTCCAAATTCTTTAAACCAGTTTATGTGTTTGTTTGTGGAAAGTAGATGTGGTCTTTTAGCATTACTTAAGAATAGTGGTAGTTCATTATTTAATCTTGTGTTGATAATTTATTTTGAATAGAAAAAATGGCTCAATTATCTTTTTGATAAACATAGTCAATACAGTCTGCTTTAGCTTTTAACCAAGTAATGTGTTTTTTGGGGGTTGTTATTTTTTTTTTTAGGAGATACGTGGATTGAACCCAGGACCCCAAATATGCCAAGCAGGCACTGAACCACTGAGCTACACCTGCTGCCCAACCAATTAATGTTTTAAGTTTCCATTTTGAGATATGGATGGAGATCAATAAATCTCTATAAGAAATCTTGATCTTAACTGAGTTTTCAGCATAATAAAGGATCGCCTCCTAGGTCAAGTCCTAATAAATTGTTTGCACTGATCTTGCTTCATTAAGTTTCATCTTTCCATAAATTTTGTTGCAACATTAATTACAATCCTCAATTCTTTTCATAGTGGAATACTTACATATTATTAATAAGAATTTACATTGACCAGCATTAAATAAAATTAAATCATCTTGGATGATTGTTTTTTGTATTTTAACAAGGGAGTGAAATGATCACATCTATGTTTCATAAAAGTATATCTGGTTATTGAGTAGAAAGAGAGGGAGAGAGACCATTGGGAACTCTTACCAAAGTCCAGGTGAAAAACATAAATGTGTGAATCAGACAGTGGCAGTGAAAATGGAGAAGGGAGAATGGAGTTAAGAAATCATTTGGAGGTGTCCTGTAAATGAACTTAATGATCAATTACATATAGAGATAAAGGACAAGGTCTAGTCAAAGATGACTCAGACTGACTTGATAGAAATGGTGTCATCAACACAGTTTAGTAATCAAGGATACATCAATAAGTTTGGCAGAGAAAGGAACAGCAACTCAAGGTTTAGCCATGTTAATTGTGAGATGTCTACAGGACATTACAGTAGAGCCATCAGGGACAATTGCCAAAGGAATACTTTGCACGATTTTTTAAAATCTTTTAAATACTTGTCTGCCATTGCCTCAGTTATGCTGTTCCTATTTCCCCCAGAGAAACGAGAGAGGCCAGAGCTTCCAGTTCTGTGGGAATAAAGATGAGAAAGCCATAGAGACATAGCCTCAGCTAGAGAAGTAAAGTGGGCCAAAACTAGTGCCACAGGCAGATCCGTGGGGGCCTAATGTGGAACTGATTTTTACTCCCTACAAGTTTAGATTTTGTACTTTAAAAAACCATAGTAAAAATATTTTCAAAATTATAACAAGTCCAATTCTTTATAAGTTTGAAACATACAGCTCATGCTACAAGTGAATTATTACACACTGACAACCAAGCAATCCATATGTCCCAGTTGGCCAACACAGACATAATCAACATGTATCAACAGATATACCAAATATTAATACATAGCAATAAGCCAACCAGTCCTTTTGTAAATAGGATATAAAAGCATTAGCAGCAAGCCCACTTTAGGCTTTTTTTTTTTTTTTTTAGTTGAGCTCAGTGGAACTTTAAATAGATTTGCATTGGTAGAAATGTAAAGCTTCCTAAAAAATATTGCTACTTAAATCAGCATATTACATTGGGGTTGGGGGAGAATTTGTATCTCTGGAGAGATATTTTACATTTTAGGAACTTAAAAGAGAGGTTTAATACTAAGGTATTTATTTGAATTTTTCATATTCTGTTGAACTTTATGAATGTGTCTTTGGGTTTAATAAAAATGCCACTGACTGGTGTCCATGCTTGTGGAGTTTGATATTATTTATGGATTCCAAAAAAGATAATTATGTTTGTAAACTGTTCTGTTCCTCTGGGCATGATACCCCTTTAATTGTATTAAATTCAGAGGTTTCACTTTTACTTTATTAACTCAAGATTAGGGCTTTGATTCGACCATGTCTTTAGGGTGTGAAGGGTTGCGTTCCCACTCCCTTGGATAAAACAGACTCTTACATGGAAGCAGAGACACAGAAAAAGACATGGCAGAGGAGGGAACTTGGTTTTGACCCTGGAGACCTGGGGAGAGTTGAGGCATTCACCTGATAGCTTACAGCTGACCTTGTGAAAAGACCAGAGCAGCCAAGCCCAGAAAGAAATGAGCCCCAGGAAGGGAAACAAGACTTATGCTAGCCTACAGCTGAGATCAGAAGAAGCTGGACCCACAGAGCCTTAAGAGGAAAGAGGAAGGCTGAACCCTCACAGACGTTACCTTCCATCTTGCATCAACACATGGCAATGGACTTTGGGTGAGAAAGTACCTCTTATGGTACCTTGAGGTGGACTCTTTAGGGCCTTGTGACTGTAAGCTTCTACCCCAAATAAATACCCTTTATAAAAAGCCAACAGATTTCTGGTACTTTGCATCAGCACCCCTTTTGACTGACTAATACAATGCTCAAAGGTATTCTCACCTCTGGGCTTTGTTTTTTGGCATCTACTCCCAGGGCAATTATTGTTTCAGTTTGATAGCTATCCCTGCAATTCTGCTATGAGGCCAACAGATGGCAATAAAAAGATCCTGTGACCACACTCTTCTTGCCACAGCATCTTTTCAAGCACTTCTTCCATCCCTGGTCCACCTATCAGTACCTGTCTCTGTTTTCAACAATAGCCACAATATCTCCACTTACGATGTGCTGGTTCCTCAAATATTATTGTGGTTACTCTTCATATCAATCTGGGAGGTAGGTATTGCTATTACTCTTTCACAAAGGATAACGATGCTCAGTAGAAACTGAGCATCCAAGAGATTAAACAATTTACCTGAGATAACCCAATTTATAAGTGGCAGAATTGGGAACTTTTAAATCAGATCTAACTAAAACCTTAGTCATCACACTATGTTAACCTCACATATTATCTGCCTGGACTCTTCCAAGGTCTTTAACTAAAGGGAATCCTTTTGAAAAGATGGAATTTCATGTATGGAAGAGTTTGGGGAAATTATAAGGTCTCAGAGGATGTAGGTTCTTTCACTATTAGACCTATTAAGCCCCCAGAGGACACGGCCTACTTGACTCAATTTAACAAATAATGATTTAGGGCCTACATGTTCCAGACACTGTGCTCAGTGTAATAGCCGAAACAAGATAAATGAAACCAAGTTCTGCCACCTAATAAGCTCATAATTCTCCACATCTTTGTCTACCAAACATCTCTCGGTGGGTATCCTAAGAGAAGAATGTGGTTTAATGAAGTCATCATGTAGGTTAGTATATAACTTGTTCAAATCTATCCCAAGTCCATACATTCCACATAGCATCAAGAACCACCAGAAAAGCAGAGGAAGAGTATAAGTGGAAAGGAAGAACAGCTGGTAACCTCCTGTTTATTTTCAAGACCATCAGTTTGATATGTTATAGTGGATATTCATTTTGTTTATCATCCCTTCTGTGGTAGGGTGAATTATGTACCTCAGCAAAAACGTTCTTAGTCTTAATCCATGCCCCTGTGGAGGTGAGCTCATTGTATAGGACCTCTTGAAGATGTTATTTTTAGTTAAGATGTGGCCCAACTGAATGAGGGTGGGTCTTAATCTGGATTGGAGGCCTTATAAAGGGAACTCAGGAGTCACAGAAGCAGGAAAGGAGATGGGAGGCAGAAATACAAGCCAAGAAACCCCAAGGATTGCCAGCAGCCAGCATAAAACAGAACAAAACAGATTTTCTGGAGAAAGCAAGCCTTGCTTTCTCTGTCTTAAACCTTGATTTTGGACTTCTTCTAGTCTCAAAACCATGAGCCAATAAATGCCTGTAGTTTAAGCCAGGCCGGCAAATTAAGCTACCTTCTTGGAGAATCCAACCCGTCCATACACAGTGAGATCCTGATGAAGCTGTTAATCAAATAGCCCTGTCTCCTCGAGCCATGAGAATGGATGACTCAGTTTACCCAATGACAGGTCTGCGTCTCTCAAGTCATAGGGATTGGTCCAGAGGTTTGCATGAGCTCCAAGCAGAGCCAATCAGAGCCCATTTCTGGGATTGGTGTATTAACCTCAGTAGAAGAAGCTATTTTGTCCACTTGTGATTTCTAATCTAGTACAATATGAAACTTGCCCACCATGTGGAAAGAGTCTGCAGGTGGAATAAAGCCAAGGAAACACAAGCAGTGCCAAAAGATGGGAAGAGACACAGAATGCTGATATCATTTGAACTCTTGGGTATATTTCTTAGACTTCAGTGATATGAGGCAAAAGAAAATACACAAGCAAAAAGTTTTGTATGTGTGTTTTGTTTTTTGGTTCATTAACTCAAAGTTTAAAAAGTAGTATAAGTTAGGTCAAAAAAGAAAAGAAAGTTAGATCAAAAGTATAAGAAGAAAGGTTGAGTTTCTGTCACTTGGAACTAAAAGAACCCTGATTTAAAAAAACAAAAACAAAAGTAGATATTACCCCTAAATCTTGCTGACCAACAGCTAGTGGAACTGCATCCTTAAATCTCTGAGGGTAGACAAAGTGCAAAGTAGAGGGCCTGGGGGTGCAGATCCCCTGCTCTTCATTAGTGCCCCTTAAGAAGAGATCTCTTGGGAAGCGGCTGTGGCTCAATCAGTAGGGCTCCCGTTTACCATATGGGAGGCCTCGGGTTCGATTCCCGGGGCCTCCTGGTGAAGGCAAGCCGCCTGCATGGCGTGGTTAGCTGACCCAGCGAGCACAAGCAGCAAGGGGGGGATAAATGAATAAATAAATAAAATCTTTAAAAAAAAAAAAAAAAAAAAAAAGAGATCTCTTGGGTTTGAGTTGATTGTGTCCTCCAGGTCCCTTCCAGAAGGATTCGGAGCCATCTCTGTCAGTCTTCATCAGTATCAAGATTGTTGCTGAAGGTAGCATCTACAGAATCCTAAGTATCAAAGCAGCCTTCACCTCCCTTTTAGCAATTTGAACTGTTTTGCCATAAAGTCTTAGGATTTGCCCCTTTTTCTTTGCTCTCTCTGAAGATAATGAGCAGAGTTGAGATCACTGATATGAGGTTTCTACATCCACAAAGAGTAATATTTTAGCTCATTCTTCTTGGTGATGAATAAAGAGACTTCCAAATGTGAATAATCTAAAAATAAGCATTCTGTGGGCCCCCACTGGCCACTGTTAAATCAGTAAGTCATTAATCAACTTCATTTACCTGGCACGATGGGAGGTGAGGTCTGGAAACAAGTGGCTGATGTGCCGTCTACAGTCCCCTGGTCTGAAATTCAGCTACTTAAAACGCATGCAAAAAGTAGCTGAGGTTTCAACCTCACAAGCTCTGATAATTTACCACTAAAAATAAACATGTACTCAAGAGACGACTACTATGCAAACACTCTGAGAAAGATTTTTCAGCATCTGCTTACAGAAGCTGCCATCCTATGCCCAGGGAAGCTGAGGGCATGGCACCAAAAAATACTTTTATCTTTGGGAGGAGCCAGTATTTGCTGAGCATAAGGAAGAGGCACTTCTCTTGTTCAAGCAGGGAAATGAAACGTGATTCTTGGTTCTTTCTTAAGCCTTTGCACATTTACTGTTCAATAACTATGCTAAATATTTGAGCTTGTCTTTCATTAGAAACTTAACGCCTGTCCCTAGCACTGGTGTTGACCTACAAAATATTAGGAAGCACAGACATTCAATACTCCTTATTCTCACTGAATACTCTGCAGTGTTTAGCAAAGTACCCGGCACTTAGTAGGCGCTTACTAAATTGTATTTCATGCCCATCTTTCCATTAATACTATTTTGCCCTACTTTAAGCAAATATGATTTGCAAAAATCAGGACTATATTTATTTTGTTCGTATCACTTTGGGTGAAGTATGGTAAAGCCGAGTGCAGCTCAGGAAAGAGACTGGAAGAGTCTGAAAGATTTATTACACTCAAAGGTCCCTGGGGAAAGGGCAGCATGCCACGCAGGGCCACATAGGGAAAACACCAGGTCGGTCATAAGGCAGAGAGAGAGCAAGCGGAATGAGAAATTGACTTTATTGTTGTTTCTGTGGAAAGTCTGCAAAAGTGGGACAGAGGTACACCAGCATGGTATTGGCTGGGCCCCAGAATTGGGGTGGAATTATCTAGGAGTAACAGATGTGTAGGTGGGGCTTGGCCACCTGGGGATGCCTACAGACATTAAAGCATCAATTTACAGAATCTAGAGAATGTGGTCAGTACAATAGGGCAGGTAAGTTAGGGCATGAATATTGCAAAATCAATGGACTCTTTCCTTTACCTCAGGATGATTTAAAATTGCATGTTCCCTCACTGCGTTTAAAATGCAAGACAATTTACATACAACTTTGCAGCAACACTTTTATTATGTAGAAAACAGAGTACTCAGTTTGTGAATGCTGTTTTGCCTCCACCAGGATTTGCAGAGGAAGGGATAGAGGAAGAATTGTCCTAAAGAACAACTGTTTAGTGAGGCAGGAAGTTGACATAAATGTAACTTAGCTTAAAATTAGGTTTGGGGATTATCTGAAGTCTTCAAATATTCATATAAATTGTATTCTTCATTATCATGGGTAAATGGGATAGACTGTGCAGTGAGTGTGAATTTACTGCCAAGCATTGACAGGAAAGCCTCCAGAATCATCAGTTCATGGATTTATGGGTTTTGAATATGAATTTTTCCCATGGATCACACACTCATCATGATAGCAAGTTGCTTTGGTTGAGCCTGGGAAGTTCAGAAACGCCTGCCAAGGTGAGGGGGTGGGGAACGAGACATGGATGGGAAATAACTGCAGGTTATGTGATACCCTGCTTTTTCAGATCATTTGGAAGTCTGAAAGCCTAAGTGTGGCCCCCAGTATAGACCAGCCTTTCCAGGTGTCCCTAGTTCCTCACCAGGCCACCCCTGCTCTCATAGTGCCTGGTTCTTCACATCTGTACAGGATCTTGTAATTAAATGATCTTGTAACGATCCAGGCCCAAACATGAGTGTCTCTACAGGTGTCTTTTTAAATTGGGGCAGATGGTTTAGTTTCTTTTCTCTTGTTTTGAGTTCATTAATGATTTTGTATTTTATATAGTTGCACATACATTATCTAAGGGGAATTGAATATTTTTATGGTTCGTTCTTACTTGGTTTATGATTCTTGCTTTCAGCATTTGCCAACAGTCCTAGCTACCAGCTAGCTTCTTTCCATTCTTTCTCCCCAAATCAGAATTTATAAAGACCAGCATCTAATTCTAGTGCTCAGTAAGTTTTGTATGGAGGGAGTAAATGTCAGCAGTCCAGGATTTTAGAAACAATTTGGTGACTAATAGCACTATAGATTTCAGCAAGTCATAGACCCCAGGACCCTGCTTTTTCCATTTCAAATTTCAAGTTATGGGGAAAACTGAATACATTCTGCAGATATCATAGCTTGTATGAGGAGCTAATGAAGCAACATGTGCAACGGGAAATTTAAAATAAGTAAAATCAGCAACTTACTTAAGGATGAGCATCAGAAATTTCCTCTCTTGATAGCAGTCCTCCTGTGAATTTCTCTCCTTTAGTTGGGTCTCCTTCCATGGGTTCAGACAAGTTAGCCCTAGTCTGACCTTCAGTATGGCACCAAGAGCCTCAGAATTACTGGCTCCCTGTCAAGGTAAATATTGAGGTTTGTCTTCCTGGGTCTCTTACCCAGTTTTGGAATGGGGGGATGCTGACTAGTCTCTCTGGCATGTCCCCACTTTCTTCACTGGGGTACACAGGGGTTTTCCAGGTGGCCTCTATTGTTCAAGTACACCTTGCCTGCTGTGATGGCCCATTCTGTGTGACAATTTGGCTAAGTTATAGTCCCTAGTTATTCAGTCAAGCACTAATCTAGGTGTTGCTGTGCAGGTATTTTGTAGATGTAATTAGCATCTATAAATAGTTGACTAAGTAAAGGAATATCCTCAATAATCTGGTGGGCCTCATTCAGTCAGGTGAAAAGCCTTAAGAGCAGAGCTGAGGCTTCCCTGAGAAGAAAGTCCACCTGTGGACTCCAGAGTAAGCACCTCTCCAAGAGTTCTAGCCTCCTTTCCCTTATAGCCTGTCTTACAGAGCTGGAATTTGCCTAGCCAACCCCCACAACCATGTAAGCCAATTTCTTGTAATAAATCTCTTAATATGCAAATATATAACATATATATTCTTTCTATATATTCTAGTTCAGTTTCTCAAGTGGAACCCTGACTGATACACCCACCAAGACCAGGTTGAGGACACAGTGACCTTTTTTTCCAACAAGACTTTACAGAAAATCCATCATGTGCCAGGCACTGAGGGACCAAAGGTGAAGACAACACCATCCCAGTATAAAAATGTTCACAGCAGACTCTTAAAATTTCCAAGAGAGATGTCCTGAGAGATTTTTAAATCCCTAAAATCAGGAATATGGAAATGCTTTTTTTTTTTTTTTTTTTTTTTTTTTTTA
>JAKSZT010053929.1:37403511-37552864 GCA_026826555.1 Tolypeutes matacus | reverse complement strand
CCTGGGGCCTCCCATATGGTAAACGGGAGCCCCATTGATTGAGCCACAGCCGCTTCCCTGGAAATGCTTTTATAGTCTCTTGGATTTTCTCCCGAATCATATTTTTGCTCAGAATCGCATATAACCTATAAATATTTTCACACGATTAATTAATCACCTTTTCAACTTCACTCAAGTTTAATGTCTTTTACCAGGCAGTCATTTTTTCCTAATACATAGAAACAAGAGCTTTGTGTGTTATATGTTTGGTCCTTTCACCAGCAATATAGCAT
Source organism: Tolypeutes matacus (assembly GCA_026826555.1). Lineage (NCBI taxonomy): Eukaryota > Metazoa > Chordata > Mammalia > Cingulata > Chlamyphoridae > Tolypeutes > Tolypeutes matacus. The sequence continues at coordinate 37,552,592 of JAKSZT010053929.1, read as the reverse complement.
CATCAGTGATGAGCTGAGGGACAAGAGAATGACAGGCCAGGAGATTTATCCATCTATACCAGCCCTGGACCTGAAAACCATTTATTGGACCTGAAAAATAGCCCTGTAGTTCAAAAAATTCAGCTACTCACCCCAAGTCTACATATAATTGACATCTTTCTCTCATGTCACTGACAAGGTATGTATTAAACACTTTGATGACAAGAGTTGACCACAAAATGCACCTTTATTGTCCTGCCCAACTTGACTCTGATTGTTGATGCCATTCTGTCCACAAGAATACCTTGCCTTGCTTGGTTTTTCTCTTTTGACAACCTTTGGCCCTCCACCTACTCCAGTGCCCTCCATTCATAGGTCCCTCTCCTGATCATACTCCCACTTCCCAGCTGAGAAGCTACACGGATTTGCCAGATTCTACCAGCTTAGTCCCGAGGGCCTTCCTGGTCCACACTGTTCCATTTTAATCCAAATCCAAGCCCTGACAAGAAGCTAGGCAGATTGAAATAAATTATTTGATGTTCCAGCAAACTTTTTGATATTTTCTACTATATTAAACTCTTCAATATTATTTTTCTTTTGCAAATGGTGAGCAATCTTTTTATTTCCTCTTTTGATTTTAATAATGTATAATTCAGAAAAGTGCACAATCCTAAGTATACAGCTCAATGAATTTTCACAAAGTGAACATACCTGGGTAACCAGTACCTTGATCAAAAGTTAGAACATCATCGGCACTCCAGAAGCCACTCTTGCATCCTTTTCAAGGCCCTACTTCTCCCGAAAAGTAACCACTATCTTGACTTGCTGGATTTTTAACTTTATGTCAATGGAATCAAATAATATTGTAACATAGTCCTGGATACGTGCCACTTAGATCTCCCTTCAGGAGAGATCCTACTGCAAAGAATGCAGTATGGTGACAGCCTCTAACTGCTACACCGTAAGTCCATTACAGGACTTATACCAAGACCATGCTTTCCCTAGGCTGCCTGAGCCAATGACTGAGCATGGCAGGCATACTAGAATCAAGCTATTTCTGCCAAATGCAGGATCCTCTAATGGGCAATCTGTGTTCTAGGGATCCCCATCAGCTTATCCAAGGCTTTCTCAGAGCTGCTCTACAGTCTGAGTCTCTTTCTATCTGGTCCTCCTTCCTTCCCCTTCTCCTTCACAAGTGTCAGATTTGTATGGCCATATGATGGCTCTCCCTGCCTACTTCCATTCCATTTCCCCTTTATTTGTCATAACACATCTCTTGCACTTCAATTTCATCTTGGTATCTGCTTTCTAGAGCATCTAAACTGATGCAGATTTTTTGTGTCTTGTTTCTTTTGTTCAACATTACATTAGTGAAATTCACCTTCACTGAAGGTCTAACACAGCTTGAGGTGCATCTCTGATAAGAACATGTCACGGGTCCAGATCAAAAACTAACTGCTTACACATTCATATAACAAATATACATTAATATCTACCTTGTGCCAGGCACTGGGAGGGGCACCCCTAATCATGACAAATTAACTAATTCCAAATTCTTTAGGCTGTCAGTTGAAGACTCCACAATGTGGCTCCAATCTGCTGTTTCAGGTGCTTCTCTTATACCCCATATCACTCTTAAACATATTTTTACCACCATCCCAAGGATTCCTTAGGACTTTGCACTTGAACCATTCTTTTTTTTTTTTAAAGATTTTATTTATTTATTCATTTATCCCCCCCTTGCTGCTTGTGCTCGCTGGGTCAGCTAACCACGCCATGCGGGTGGGCTTGCCTTCACCAGGAGGCCCTGGGAACCCAACCCAGGGCCTCCCATATGGTAAACGGGAGCCCTACTGATTGAGCCACAGCCGCCTCCCGACTTGAACCATTCTTAACCTCAAGGGTAGATCTGAGCAGGACTATAATCCCTCCCTGTTTGTACCTCCAAATGCAGAGCAAGCTTTGATTTCAACCCAAGCACAACATTTATGGTGCTGGTAACCCTGAAGAAAGGCTGAGTTAAGAGACAAGTTTGAGACCCTGCTTTTCCACTTAATGCCTTTGTGATCTGAACAAATCACTTAACCTTTCTGAGTCTCGTCTGTACAGTAGAGATCAAATTAGATATACAAAGTCCCTTACAGTCCTATTGAAGACTCCAAACTGAAAGTAGGGTTCTCAAAAATTCCTGTATTCCAGTTTGGAATTTTTGAGAACCCTACTTTCAAGTTGGAAGGAAATAAAATTGGCCCTGTTTTTCCAAACTTAAAAAGGCTGAACATTCTGTGATCCATTTGTGCCATAAACATGTTCACACACATTAAAAATCCAAAAATGTTATTAATATGTTACAGCTGCTATGCACATTAGTAACTTTGATATTAACTTGTAGGTTTATATAATTGAATCTTTATATCATTTTAGATATGAGTCTAAAATTTTTTATTGTAAGAAGCAAAATAATCAGAATTCTAGGACTGCAGATTTAGTCCTAATTTCTGGCAATGATCTAAAAGTAGTTAAAGAACTTCTTTTGTTTTTACTTTAAATATGAATTCCTTTTGACCTGATCATCTGCCATCTGAGGCATGCAGTTCCCCTCTGAATTGAATTCTCTGTCTGAATTTGTAATGCCTGAAAAGTGGTTTAAGATGTAAGCATTGACACCATACATAAAATTATATTAAAGTTAAAATACTTACTATTAATGTGTGCAATTATGTAATATTTTAAGCACTTAGCACTTAAAAGATTTTGTCTCCATATAGCTCTAATTTTCCCTGGAGTTATAATTCCCTTTTCTAAGCATATTTACCTACTATTTTAAAAATGGTTAGAGAAAGTTTAGATAAATATGTGACCAGAAATTTAATGTCTCTTTAAGTTTATTATAAGACAGGGAAAGAATGGAATCTAACTTTTATTATGTGTATATGTGCCAACTCATGCTAGGTACTTTTACATATATTCTCTCACTTAAATATAGACAAAAAGCTTATAATAAAACCAAAGTATTAATGAACTTGGAAGATTTTAGCAGAAGTCTGATGATTTTACTGAATTCATGAAGATATTTTTCAATGCCCACTTTATGTTCAAGTTGAATAAGAATTTATTTGAACTCCTTAAAAGTATCACCTCTGGTTCGTAATTAAATGAACATCCCTGGGTTCACCTTAATAAGTAAAAATGTGTCCAATATTTTGACCCTTCTATTTCTCATGTTCTGTCATATTAGTGCAATCTTAAAATTACATTTTACTTAGTTTCACTGTTTAGCTTATTTTCTCAGAAATCTGAGAACAGATTTGCATAAGGTGTGATATGTTCTTCATTGAGTGTTGCAAAAATGGATTTCATTCGTATTTAATAGACTTCATTGACATAAAGTAAGACAATTGTAGGTGACTTCTAATTCCAAATTGAATTGTTAATGAGTCTGAAGCAAAAATAGCAATTAAAAATAATAATAGTGCTTGAAAAGACCCATTTTTACCTCTAAAAGTGTACTGAAATTGTCTAAGCATGTTATCATAAAATAGAAATTATTGGAAGGGGCAAAAGATCTTTTTTTCTGATTGGCAATAGTCACCAAGATAAAAGGGAAAAAAAAATCCACCCTGTGCAATAAAATAAAAAATAAAATAAAAGCCCTTCCCCTTCCAAGAGCAATTTTGTAGAAAGTATAGTATAAGAAGGCATTATTCAGTTATGCATAAATAGGAGAACATGGATAAAGGAGCAATAAACATTTTCATATTTTAAATTCTACAGTGGTAATAGAGGCATATCGATTGATTGATTGAAAGGCCAGTTCTTCTCCAACTTTAGCCTGCATAAGTATCTGGAGAGCTTGTTAATACACACTCTCAGGCCTAAACCCCAAAGATTCTGATTCAATAGGTCTAAATGGGACCTGAGAATTTGCATTTTAACAAGCCTTCAGGTGCTACTGCTGCTGCCGGTCCATGGACCACTCTTTGAGTAATACTGTTTTAGACTACTGATTCCATTTGATATAGTTTCTAACTTAAAAAATAAATACATTACTAAAGCTACAAGGAGACATCTTTGTTCCAGCAGGTCAGCAATAAGGACTTTAATGCTAATAGAACCACTCAGCATGCACTGCACAACTCTAGAGGGCACAACTGTCCTCCGCATCCATGAGTGCTAAATGTTTGTTTCAGGAGCAGGAGTGGGAAGGGAGGAGGCAGAAAAAAGATGGCAATGGTACTATCTTGACTGTTGGGTCTTTGGGATTTCCCGGTTCCAGAAATATTATCATTAGCTATTGAGCAAGGTTGATTTGGGGTCAGAAAACTTATATCTAAGGAGAAAATCTTGGATCAGCTTTGGAAGTCAAGGATTTGGGAAGACTGGAAGTTCGTGTTATGCTATTCCAGGGGAGGAAGGGCATCCCAAAGTTATGGAGAAGAGAATCCAACCTATTCCTACATAGAACACTCAGTGACTTTAGTGGCTCAGGTCCCAGGAGGCATCAGGAGACAGTACCCAGGTACCATCAGTGAGGACAGAAGCAGGGGCACTGAAAAGATGCCTCTCCCAGATGGCTGGTAAATAACTGCCTCCCTCAGAAAGGCTGGGCCAGAAGAACTGCGTGACCAGGAGACACCTCTCAGGGAAACTCCAGTGAGTGATAGGCTGAGCTCTGAGTGCAGCACAGGTGGGATGTATAAAGTTTGCCAACTATTATGAATAATATAACCTCTTTCATGTTCACAGGCTGGTGGGTTCTGAGGACATTCCAAGGAAAGAAATAAAAAATACCAGCAATCATAAGAATAGAGTGCAAGCATTTTCTTTTGTAATAGGAATTACTTTATTATTTTACTGTTAGTCACAAACTATGCGTGATTCACTTTTCTCATTGATCTCTGCTGTTTGTAAACTGTCACATCAACTACTCCTTCAGTTTGCTACCAGGTTATGGCATCTGATGCAAACCACAACTGTGATTGTGAGAACATCAAGTCAGCTTTTTTTGCTGGGCTCAGGTCCACTGAATTGTTGAGACCATTCTCTCTTCCTCCCAACCTTCCCTTCTTGGTCCACAGAGTAGGAAAGCCCACCTCTTTGAAAGTAATGGGAATAGAGTATCTGTCCTCTTTCCACCCTACTAGTTCTCCTGAAGGAAGGAGGAGTGGCTTATCCAATTGGTGAACTTAGGGAAAGGACCTGAATTGTTCCTAGCTTAGTTCTTTCTTATTTTGATATGGTTAATCCTGGGCACAAATGTTCTCCTCCTCTGCTAAGAAATAGGGATTTGCCTTCCATGGGAAAAAGCCTACAGTGTGTAGCTGTACCTGGGTGAGTAATCTCATTCAGGACTATTTGGTACTTTTTCAAGTTTCATTCTCCCATCATGGTTTCAAGAGGAAACAGATGGCACACTCAAATTAGGATAATTTGAGAAGGGTGTATTTACAAAGGGACAACAAAGGTGTATTTACAAAGATGTGAACAGGGTGTAAAAGAACCACAAGCGATAGTGCCAGAACCAGAGCTGATAAAAGCAGGGGCAGGGAGAAGTTACTGGAACCTGGAAAGAATCTATAGAAAAGGTCACCATAAGAGAAAAGTGATCTTTAGAAGGCAGAGCAGTGACTTTGGTCAAGGGACACAGCAATCTGAGACAATCCCATAGGAGGGGAGTCAGGGTAATAAGAACCTTAATGCCACTCTCTCCCCTCCTTCCCTTTTCCTGCGAAAGCTCCCTATCTGCTGAACCTGACCTGCACAAAAGTGCAAGAGAGACTGTTGACAAGATACAGTAGGGGTCCACCCATATCACCATGGTACTGTCCATTTCCATGCATGTCTATCCAATAACTTCTAACTAAAAGCAACTGCAACTCTTTGCCTGATGGATTTCTCAGACCAAGAGTCTTCTTGACCTGCACACAGAACCATGTTGGACAGTTAATGGCTCTTGGAACAGCCTCAACCCCTGAGTGAAAGGAGTTGTAGGATAACTATACCAGTCCCTTGCTCCTCAGGGATAACTCTCAGGCATGTTCTACACTATCACCCAGATTTCACTATTAGGTTCATGCCCAAGCCCTCCCCACTGCCAATCTGTGTGATACCCTACCCTATTAGCTTTCTTCCCTTCCCTGTCTCATTTTCCCATCGCCCTACTTGTACTTCCAAGGATCACCTCCTAAATAAACTATTTTACTCAAGTCCTTGACTCATGGTCTCGTCTGAGTATACCCAAACTATGACAGTAGTCATTATAGAGTGAGAGACTCAATAGGTGACAGTTTAAGAATATTATTTAGAAATATGGAGGATAATCCAGAAAAAAAAAAAAAAAAAAAAAACAGGCAAAACAGTTCATAGTGATTGCCTCTCAGGAAGGGCAATGAAGATGGGACTGGGGTAATAGATGGGCAGGGAACTGCTGGTTTTTTTAAAAACTTCTTAATATTATTTGATCTTTTGAAATGTATGCATATATTTCATTGATGAAAATAAAATATAATATTAAAATATGCTTTGGACTTACTTGCAGAATAGGAGCAGTAAAAGAGTGAAAGAAAAATGAAGAAATTCAGGCAGACTAAGCTGCAGGAAGAAAGGAATTTCCTTGGGAGAAATTTGATCTTAGTGGACAGGCTAGAAAGATATGAAGGGAAAGATGAGATAATGGAGGCTAAACTCAATTTACATGAAATGGAAAGGGAGATATTCCTGAGTCTAACTGCTCATAAATATCACAGTATAAAACAGGGTGATTTTTCCATCATTTCTAGCCCTTGGAAGGCAAATGGGGCAAAAAGAAATGTAAAAGAGAAAGAATCAAGATCTCAGAAAGCAAACCAAATTGTATCCCTTGAGAGAATTCAAATGCAAGAAGTACTGAACAGCATTCTCTTAAAGCCATAAATAGGATGCCCGTAAAAATACAAACCGGGAAGTACCCTTGAGAGAAAGAAATGGCTCTACTAAGTGGTAACAGAAAACTCGACAGCTTTGAGAAAGGATGACTGAGAAGATCAACAAAGAATATGCAAAGCATTATTAAGTAGGTGAGTTTTATGGTGGCCCAGTTATTGTAGCAGAAATTCAGATATTGCCTATCCCATGAGAGAACATACTCCACCACATTTATAGAATCAAGAGATTCTGCTTCCAAGAATGGCTGAGCAAGCTCCTATCAGACCAACCACCTCACAGATAACAACTACAGACTATGGGAAAAATATATTAACCCAACAACCTGAAGGCATAGATAGTGAACAAAAGCAGGCAGATTTTAGAAGAGAGGCTAGCTCTGCTTGCTAAAGCTCAATTGTTCATAAACCAATCTTCAATTCTTCATGATACCTGCTGAAGTTTCCTGATGTATCCTAATAAACCTAGGAAAACTGAACAGATCTCAGTTCTTTGCAAACTTAAAAAGCCTAACTAGCTTTCTTTCAGTTAAGTGACAGGCATAAAGTGAAAGGAAATTTATTGCTTCACACAATTAACAGTCCTGAGGTATTCAGGTGAAGTTTGATCCAGCAATTCAATGAAGTCACCAAGGACTTGGTTTTAATCTATCCCTTCTGCCATCTGTGGTGTTGGCTTCATTTCCAAGTTCCAAGTTTCAGTTCTCATTTCATGGTGGAAGCAATTCCAGCCCGTATAATTTTACAGTCCACTGTTTGGAGGAAGAGAGAAAAAATTTTCAATAGTTTCTTCACAAGTCTTGAGATTCACTTTCATTGGATCAACTTAAGTCACATTCCCATCCATGAACCACCCTCAGGAACCAGAGGCATTTAAAGAGTTAATTTGCCAATGTTCTACACCTGAAGCCCAAGGTGATCTCAGCTTTTATGGAACTACATGGGTTTTTAAAGATATCAAGGGCTATGTAGAATGGGACAATGGAGAATGGCTGCTTGTAGGTAGCATATGTGTCCACAACCTCATCTAAGTGGTTACCCAAAGAGGCTTACTGAGGGCTTATTGAGCCTTGGCCTTCCACTATTAGCAAGTCCTTTGGTTGAGCCTTGGTTCTCCCTTAACATACCAATATCCTTATTAAGATACTACATTCATATATAATCATCATTCCTGGGCAGGTTTATATTTAAGGAAGGGAGAGAGCAATGAGAAGCATGAGAGCCTCAGATACTTAGGAAGGAGAAGAAACTATCAGGAGAGGAAGTAGAGATGAGACTTGGAATGCTAATGACAAATGGTGCTTGCTGACAATTTGCCAAGGGTGAGTACTTTCCAATGTCAATAGTAAGGTGCCTCTCTGCTGCACTGGGCGGGCTGAGGATGCCCATTTGTCATCTCAGGTTCAAGACTGGTTTTAGGACTTCAAAGACCACTTCAGATTATTGAGACATTTTTTATTAAACTCTGGTGGTCACTCCAAAGGGGGAAGAGGACTTCTCTCCCTACTAAAGTGAAATAAACAAGATCAGTAAACAGCCATCTTCTCAAATTCGCAGACATATACATAAGGGTATTCCATTCTAGAGCAGGTCAAAATCCACACAGAAAGATGCTTTGTGCAATATCCCTGGAGGGTCCCTAATGTACTAGGTAAGAATTGGAAGCATGTTGATGAGGTGTCAATTAGATATATTCATCCCTACTTCAAATCTACTGTGCCTCCCATTTTACCTCTCCTGTCCTCTAAGGCACAGGAGCTATCAGATCAAAGCAATCTTAAAGAACTCAAACTTGATAAGCTGATGGGCCAATGTGACATGAAACAAACAGTGCTGACTTATTCCTTTACTATAAAAATAAGACAGTTAATGGGGCACTTTGAAAATAGAATAAAGAATATGTTTTTTAAAAATTTGGCAGTTTGGGCTTGCTGTCACACTTTTCTTAAATACAAAAGTTTAAAGTGAAGGTTTCCATTGGTTTACAACCAAGAATAAGCTCTCTAATAATCTGTTTATATGTGTTTCAAGAAATGGTACTGGAACAGACAAATATTCATATGCAAAACAATGCTCTTGAGTCCATACTTCATGACACATATAAAAATTAATTAAAAATGAATCATGAAAAACAAATAAAAACAAAAAACAAAACAAGACAAAAAATGAATCATGGACCTAAATCTAAAATCTGAAATCTAAAAATTCCTAGAAGAAAACATAGGATATTTTTTATTAGGCAAAGATTTCTTATATACAAAACCAAAAGCACAATCCATAAAAGAATAAACTGATAAACTGAACTTCATAAAAATTAAAAACTTCTGCTCTTTGAAATACACACTTAAACAGAATGAAAAGGCAAGCACAGACTGAGAGAAAATATTTATGAATTATGTATCTGATAAAGGACTTGCATCTAGAATATATAAAGAACTCTCAAAACTCAATAATAGGGAAATTTACAACACATTTTTAAGATGGGCAAAAGACATGAACAGACACTTGACCAGAGAAGACATGTGGATGGCAAACAGACACATAAAAGGATGCTTGGCATGATTAGTCATTAGGGAAATGCAAGTTTTAACCACAATGAGATACCACTACACACCTGTGATGCGTCATATCATGTGTCAACTTGGCTAGGTTATAGTGTCCAGTTTGGTCAAGCAAGTACTGGTTATTACTGTGAGGGTATTTTGGAGATTCAAATCATTAGTCAGTTGATTTCATCTATGGCTGATTACATCTACAATCAACTAAGGAGATTGCCTTCAGCATGAGAGAAGTCTCATCCAATCAGATGAAGGCCTGAAAGGGAGGCCTGATGATTTCAGCAGCCAGAAAGAATTTCTATCTCTGTTTCAGCCAGCTTCACCTGAGGAAATCACTGAAACCTTCACTGGAGTTCCCAATTTGTGGCTTGCCCTACTGCATTTGGATTTGCCAATCTCCACAGTTGTGTGAGCCAATTCCTACAATAAATCCCTTAATATTTACACAGATATATATATATATATATCTTGATGGTTCTGTTTCTCCAGAGAACCCTAACTATTAAAAAACCTATCAGAATGGCTAAAATTTAAAAGACTGACCATACTAAGTGTTGCTGAGGATATGGAGGAATTAGAACTCTTATACACTGCTGGTGGGAATGTAAAATACTACAACCACTTTGTAAAAAAGTTGGCAGTTTCTAATAAATTTGTACACACGCCTACCATATGATCCAGACATTCCACACTTAGTTGTTTACCTGAGAGAAATGAAAGCATGTGTTCATGCACAGACTTGCCCACAAATGTTCAAAGCAGCTTTACTTGTAAAAGGTAAAAGCTGTAAACAACCCAAATGTCCATCAATTGGTAGAAAAATAAACAAAATGTGATATATATCCCTACAGTGCATAACACTCTGCATTCCAAAGGAATTAACTGTTGCTACATGCTACAACAGAGATGAGTCTTAAAACAATTATGCTGAGTGAAAGAAGCCAGAGGAAAAAGAGTACACAATGTATGAGCCCATTTATAAAAAATTGTGGAAGATGGAAACTAATTTTTAGTGACATAAATTACATCAGTGGCTGCCAGGCATCAGGTGGCAGCTAGTAGGGGGGATATGAAGGAGGAATTACAAAGAGGCGTGACGAGGAATATTTTGGGGTTGACATCTATGCTCTCCATCTCAATTGTGATGATAGTTTCACAGGTGTATACATATGTGAAAACTTACCAAATTCTAAACTTAAAATGTGTACAATTTATTGCACATCAATTATACCTCACTAAAAATTAATTTTAAACATATATGTGTTGAAACTAAATGTCTATTTTGTCATTTGACAATATTTGCACTGAAGCTATACAAAAAGATATGAGATAGGAGAGTGGGTATGGCTCAGTGGTTGAGTACCTGCTTCACGTGTTCAATCCCCTGTACCTCCTAAAAAAAGAAAGAGGTATAAGCCCTATGCTCCAGAGGTTTTCAGAGCTGTGAAAAGTTTTATTTTGGACCTATTCTATTTTGGTGCTGTTCATGGGACAAAAAGATGTAGATTTAGGAAATACAGTCTAGACCTAAGGACAGAGCTGTGAGCTGAAGATAGATGTTGGAGTTATACACATACACAGAGCAAATGAACTAACTTGCACAAAACAGGTGGTCTGGGAATAGATTATAGACCGAGAAATGAAAAGAACTGAAGACTTAACACTGGGGAGCACCAACATATAAGAGGTAGGAGGAGGAAGATGAGCCTGTGTGAGACTGAGAAGCAGTGAGCTGAGAGTTCAGATAAGAACTCAGAGAATGCAATGGCACAGAGAAGTAGATCCTTCTAAAAGAGAAGACGGTGTCAAGTAACTCGGGGAGGCCACAGAGGGTAAGGAGTGAACAATGTCAGCTGAATTTGGCAATTAGGAGATTCTAATGACCTTGAGGAATTGAGACACCACAGCACTAATAGTCTTGCTTTGTACCTGGGTAATTGTAAAGGAGATAGAAAAGCAGCAGCTGGACATCTGAATCATCCCTTCTCAGACAAGACATTACAGCACACTGGAGCATTGAAAAGATGATGTTAGCATGTCTAGACTTTGGGCATTTATGTCTCTGCTCCTTTCTATGTCTTTCTTTTCCCCAGCTGAACACAATCATATTCTCCTAATTTTGATCAGAATTCATGGCAATCACCACTTTATTATTCTTCTCCTTCACTCAAGTCCTCAAGCCTCTTGTTTCTTTACAGCTCCATCATCTAAGCTGCTAGAAAGAGTAGTCCACATTCACCATCCCCGTTTCCTCACACTATCTTCTCTCTTCACCATCCTCAGACATCCAAATATCTGTCCTCATATGATGATGGAGCTTACAAAGTCAAATCAGGGCTAGGCAAAAAAAAGTCTCTGAAATCTTAGCTTCTCCATGTCCACTGCTACAGGTGCAACTGACACAAAATGACCTACTTGGTCCCTTTCCTAAGAGAGCCCTTTTCTGCTCACAGCTGCGGTGCTTATTTGACTGCCATCTGTGGGCTATCTGGTATCCTGCTTGTAGCTTCTTGGCAAAAGGGATGTTTAGTGGGAGGCTTTAGGATTTGAATTTAAGTACCTCCGTCTTTCAGAGAACTAAGCTTCTAGTCAATGTTGTTGCTAGTCTGGCTTTAGTCTCCTGTAGTCCTAGCAACGATGCTTCTTCCTTCTTCCCCAATTTGTACTAGAATTCTTGAAACAAAATCCTCATCTCTGCTTCCTATACTTGTTAGCTGGCTATATCAGACAAGCATGTCAATTGGCTGCTTGTAAGCAAAATAAGGAATAGTAAGAGCTTAAACAAAATAAAAGTTTATTTTTTTTCTGTCATGTAGAAAACATCAGGAAGTAGATAGTCCAGGTCTGCTATAATGGCTCCTCAGTCGGCAGGGACCAAGATCTGTCTTTCTTTCTCCATCATCCTTAGCGGGTTTCTATTTTCAAGATTGCCTTATGACCCAGATTGTCTATGGAAGCATCAGTCATTGTCATCTTTCAAGGAAAAAGAAAGAGAAAGGGGAGATAGGAGGGGGAAAAGCACACAGTAGCTATATGTCCTTTTTACAGAACGTTCCAGAAAGTTCCACCTAGCAACTTCCACTTATATATCATTGACAAGAAATTAGTCATATGGTTAAAACTTGCTACATTAGCCAAATAAAGCCAAGGTTCTAAGGAGAAGGGAGAATAGATCCTGAGCAGGCAACCAGCCTTCTCTGCCATAATTGCTCAACTTAGAAATTTCTGCCACTCTATCCTTCCTGGTACTAGTGTCCTATATTATTTCACTGACCCTAATGTCTGCTTATGGACTTCCACAAATCTGACTGCCTGCTAATCATCCACCTGGGTCTTCAAATATTGTCTGCTTCAAGAGTTTCTGTGGCAATACTATATCAACATACTTGTTTAAATTGCTTTATTCTCCTTTTTGTAACCTCCCTGGCTCAGACACATTTCTGCCTACAAGTCTTTAGTGTTAGACTTCAGCTGGAAATTCTCTTTTCTTGACTTTTTTGCTTCACCTTGCCTATCAGATATACATTTTTATTAATAGCATCAATAAAATGCTATTTTGTTCCCACAGACTGCTGATAAACCTTTTCCAGTGGTATGATGGAACAGGCTCATACTGGCTTGGGAGACCCAGTTGTTAAAATACTAAAGATTTTTCTAAACTGGTTATTAAACTGTTGGTAGCTTGAATTTGACCTTGGGGGGAATATTTACAACAGGGAAATTGGCAAATGCTATAAATCAGGGCTTTCTTTTCTTTTTCTTTACAGAGTTCTGGTTTACCAGTATACCATTGCTTATTTCTTCCCTTAATTGTCCCCTTTCCACATATACAGTGAACAGTTCTAATTCCAGATCCTCATCTCTTCAGTCTACCTTAGCCTCCACCTGCTGATAAGCCTTTCACACTCAGCCATGTCCAGTGATTAGAAATTTTGGTTCGTAGCTTAAAACATTCACTTTTTAAAATGAATTTTTATTTATAAACATTCTATACCTACCAAATAAAAAATCCACCTACCCTCTTCCCCTCATCCTCTGGTAACCTCTAATATACTTTCTGTGTCTGTGAATTTGCTATTTCTAGCTCTCTCATATAAGTGACATCATACAATATTTGTTCTTATGTGCCTTGCTTATTTCACTCAGCATAATAATTTCAAAGTTCATCCTGTACAGCATGTCAGAATTTCACTCCTTCTTATAGTTAAATAATATTCCACTGGGTATATGTACCACATTTTTTTGTTCATCCATTTGTTTCTACCTTTTGGCTATTGTGAATAATGCCGCTATGAACACTGGTATACAAGTATCTGTTTGAGACTTTCTTTTCCTTTTCTTTGTATATATATGTAGAAATGGAATTGCCAAGTCATATAACTTTGTGAGGAGCTGCCATATTGCCTTCCACTGGGGCTGTACCATTTTACATTCTCACCAAGAATGCCCTAGGGTTCCAATTTTTTTTTACATCCTCTCCAACACTTGTACTTTTCTGTTGTTGTTGTTGTTTTTAAATAACAGCCATCCTAATGGGTATAAAGTATTGCATTGTGGCTTTAACTTGCATTTCCCTAATGGCTAATGATGTTGAGCATTTTTCCATACGCTTATTGGCCATTTGTATATCCTCTCTGGAAAAAATGTTCAAGTCCCTTGTCCATTTTTAACTGAGTTATATTTTTGTTGTTGTATGGCATATATGACTTTGCATTCCCCCCCCCAACCCTTCCAGTTCCTTCCCTTTCCAGTTGCAACAACATTCCATTCCTAAATAATTAAAAAGCAAGCCTTAGGAACTGGTTGTGAACTGGCATGTGATCAGTAAATCTTGTAACACTGCATTCTTTAGAAGTTCTGCTGCCCCTCACATGCCTCCCCCATCTGCATGTTGACAGACATTTTAAAGACCCCTCTCATTTTGCAGTGAGCACGGATCATTGAGGAAAATTCTTTCTCTCCTTCCACTGCCAAGGACAAGGACCCCACGTAAATCCCTAAATAAATGTTCATTAATTGCCAAGCCGGACTTGTCTGAATTTTTCTTTGATCTGATGTATTCATTCTCAGTTCGGTGGGAACATAGCTCCTCACCATACTCCAGACATGTTGCATTGTAAAAGTTCTCTTTATATTCTGGACATTAAGCCCATATCTGACATATAGCTTACTATTTTCTCCCATTTTAAAACTGGTAGGAGTAAAAATCTTTTCACTTTCTTGATAATGTCCTTTGATGCACAAACGTTTTTTAATTTTGATGAAGTCTAATATATCTATTGTTTCCTTTGTTGCTCATGTTTTGGTGTCATATTTAAGAATCCATTGCTGAATCCTGGATCATGAAAGTTTTCCTCCTTGTTATCTACTAAAAGGTTTATGTCTTTGGCTTTTATATTTGGGTCTTTGATCCATTTTGAGTTAATTTTTGCATATGGTATGAGTTAGGGCTCCTATTTCATCCTTTTGCATGTGGATATCCAATTTCATGTAGTTGGCACCTTGCTGAAAATTAATTGGCCATAGACATGTGGGCCTATTTCTGGACTTTCAATTCTATTCCATTTTTCTATTTGTCTATCCTTATGCCAGTACTATACTATTTTGATTATTTGTGGCTTTGTAGTACATTTTGAATGTCCAACTTTTTGTTTTGGCTATTTGGGGTCTCTTGAAGTTCCATCTGAAATTGAGGATCAGCTTTTCCATTTCTGCAAAAAAGGCTGCTGGAATTTTGACAGGGATTCCATTGAGTCTGTAAACAGCTGAGGGGAGTATTGACACTTTAATATTAAGTCTTTAAATCCATGAACATGGGATGTCTTGCCATTTATTTAGGTCTTTGTTAATTTTTTCAGCAGTGTTTTCAGTGTACAAGTGTGATGGTTAGGCTAATGTGTCAACTCGGGCAGGTAATTGTGCCCAGTTGTTTGGTCAAGCAAGCAATGGGCTAATTGTAATACAAGGACAACTATGGGCTTTAGTCATTGGTGAGTTTACTGCATAGATGGCTGATTACATCGACATCAACCAGGGAGATTGCCATCAGCAATGAGTGACATTTTATTCAATCAGTTGAATGTCTTAAAAGAGGAAGTGATTTCAGCATTCAGAGAGAATTTCCCAGCTCATCTTTGGACAGCCAATTTCTTCCGGAAACTCATCAAGGACCTTCGTTGGACTTTCATCCGAGCCCCTGGTTTGCAGCCTCCCTGTGAAACCTGGACTTGTGCATCCCCACAGTCACGTGAGAGAATCTTATAAATCTCATATTATTTACAGATTATCTCCTGTTGGTTCTGCTTCCCAAAAGAACCCTGACTAATACAACAAGTTTTTCACATCCTTAGCTAAATTTATTCCTAGATATTTTATTATTTTAGATGCTATTGTAAGTGGAATTTTTACAATTAACTTCCTCTTCAGATTGTTCATTGCTAGTTTATAGAAACACAGTTGATTTTTGAATGTTGACATTGTATCCTGTGACTTCGATGAATTTATTAGCTCTAGTAGTTTTTTGTAAATTCTTTTGGATTTTCTATATATATGTAAGATCATGTTGTCTGCGAATGGAGATAGTTTTACTTCTTCCTTTCCAATTTGGATACCTTTTATTTCTTTTTCTTGCCTAATTACTCTGGCTAGAACTCCTAGTACAACATTGAATAGCAGTGGTAAAAATGGGTATCCTTGTTTTGTTCCTGATCTTAGAGGGAAAGCTTTCAGTCTTTCACCATTAAGATGTTCACTATGGGTTTTTCATAAAAGGCCTTTATTGCTCTGAGAAAATTCCCTTCCATTCCTAGTTTTCTGAGTGTTTTTACACCAGAAAGGGTACTGGATTTCATCAAATGCCTTTTCTGTGTCTATTGAGATAATCACGTGTTTCTGTTTTCCTTCATTCTATTTATGTGGTATATTACATTGAATGATTTTCATGTGTTCAACCACACTTGCATTCCTGGGATAAATCCCACTTGGTCATGGTGTATAATCTTTTTAATATGCTGTTAGATTCAGTTTGCTAGTATTTTGTTGAGGATTTTTTGCATCTATACTCATAAGGGAAGTTGGTCTGTAGTTTTGTTTCCTCGTGATGTCTTGATCAGACTTTGGTAGTGGGGTAATTATGGCCTAACAGAATGAAGTAGGAAGTGAGCTATTCTCTTGAACTCTCTGGAAGAGTTTTAGAAGGATTAGTATTAATTCTTTTTAAATATTTCATATAATTCATCAGTGAAGCCATATGGTCCTGGGCTTTTCTTTAGTGGAAGTTTTTTTATTATTGACTCAATCTGTCTGATTTGTTATAGGTTTGTTTTGTTTTTTTAATTTCTTCTTGAGTTAGTTTAACATTCACTTTGAGTTGGTTAGAAAACATTCACTTTTAACATTTGATAATGGAATATATACCTCAAAAGTACATTCTGGACCCTAAGCATGCTTTTACAAAACTGCTGTCTTCACACTATTTGAGACCTGCTAATGCCATGCATCTACCTGTCTTCAGAACATATATAATCATATGGAGGAATCATTTGTGGGGAAAAACAACATATGTATAAAGACATTTCAGAATAAGGAGTTTATATATCAACATCAGAGATGACTCCGGAATATAAGTTAATATTGGGAGGAAAAAGAGCCATTATTTATTACAGGTATTTCAGAAAGCCTAGAGCAAACTGTGCAATGATAAAGCTGCATGAGTCAACCAAAATATCAAGTTACTTTGCCTTTGGCAGGAATTACATCAAATCAGACCATGCTGTTACCTCATATCTGATCAGGAGTGCAGTTATATATGTCATTGATTAATAACCATAAAAAAATGAATTAATGACTACTTAGCAAAGCAGTATTTTAGTAAATAAAGTGATTCAGAACATGGAAGGAAAAATAATAAAAAGGATGATGAGAGACTGGGAACCACTAGACTATGAATTTTTAAAGAGCATGCTAATTTTTTATTATATAAGAGCTAATATTTACTTACTTATAAACCTGTAGAGGTTGTTAATATAGTGACTAGAAGCAGAAGCTCTAGAGATAAATTGCCCGGGTTTGTATTAGAGCTTTGTCACTTTTTAGCTCTATGATTTGGGGCAAGTAACTTAATTTCTCTCTGCTTCAGTGGAAATAAAAGCACCTACCTCACACAGGTATGATAAAGGTATTATGAAACCCAAATGAAATGATACATAAAGTATGTAAAACAGTGTCTGGCATGCAGTAAGTAGTTGATAAATGTTTGCTATCATTTTCACTGTTGATGTTATTTTTGGAGTGCTTACAATATGCCAGTCACTGTGCCACGTGCTTTACATTCAAACTTCTGTAATTCTACGGGGTAGGTACCAACATTAAGCCCGTTTCACGAGTAAGGAAACTGAGCCTTGGTGAAATGAAAATTTTCAAGATTTCATGCCTAGTAAATGAAAGAAGTTGGCTCAAACCCAGGTCCATCTGATTCCTGAGTTCACACTTTAAACCACTACAATTTGGGAAGCTTTCATTTAAATGATAGAAAGATATAAAACCACAGCTTGTATTGGAATCTAAGCATTCTGATATTTAGTATTCTGTTGGGGATTTCTTCCTTCGTAGCCATCTGAACCCTTGCATGCTGTAGCATAAATGGATCTTGTTCTGTCTTCAGCAGAGACAGAAAAGAACCCATCAACACCCCTGTGTTTTCGCTTGAAGACTGTTATTAAGCTGCCCTTCTGATTTGTTTTCTCCAGGTTTTAACAACACACAGCTCCCAGAGGCCTTCCCCTTGAATTCTATTTATTAACCACAGAATAATCTCCACAGAAACATTTCTTCTTTCTCTAACTGTAATTTTTTTTTAGATTAGACTTTAAATCTAAAGTTCATTTTTAATGTAAGTAGGGTGCAGTATCCTTTGGCTGAATTTGCTTAGTTTACAAAGACACTATATATAAGGATTCTTTTTCCCTGGTTTGGACTTTCTTATTCCACCTTCCTACCTAAAAGCTGCTGTCCACAATGAACATACATTTAGTAAATATACATATTTTTAATTTTTAAAAGTTGCATGCCATTTTGTTTCACGGGGGTGACCCATGGTTCACTTATATTTAGTTGTGCAACCATATATACAAATGGCAGTGTAGACTGGTTTTCTTTAAAGGATGACTACCACCCTAATTTATTTGGCTTGATTTCTCATTCAGGAAAGAAGGGGGGGTGGGCGCACAAAAACTGTCCCAGATCCTTAGGCTTCCCTGCGAACTGGCCGCGCTTCAGGTCCCTGAGATGCTGAGCACGGGTTACCTGAGACGCTGAGGCCCTGCAGCCGGCCACGGCAGGGGCGGGTCAAAGCCCAGGCAGAGACTGCTCTTAACGGAATGATAATTCTCCGGTAAAAGTAATCTGGGGGAGCGTATCGTTAGGGGTGTGTCTGAGAAGGAATTTTTTATTTTTAGAGTGGCTGTCTAAAGTATTTTTCACAATACCTTTAAGAACCAGCGCTTTAGTCGCAGCGGTTATCCTCTCAAGCGGGAATGGCTACGGAGCATTGGATGGGGGCTTTGGGTCCTGCGCATTTGTAGAGTTTCACCGTCTCTGAGTAGTCTGTGGGCCAGAGTTGTGGGAAACCAGGGATTGCAAACCTGCCCACACCGCGGCGAGGAGCAGGCACTGGAGTCAGAAAAATGGAGAGACCCACATCTGAGTTGGACCGACTTGTGTTTTCATTTCAAATGGGATACAGTATTTTTTTAAATAAGGAGCCATACTTTTTTTTTTAAAGCTTGAGATCTGAATGTGATTTTTAATTGTATCAGACGTTAATGTTTTAAAGCTATAACGAAGTTTAAATTTTCTTTTTTTTCCATTTAACTGTTCTGTTATCTATGAAATCATTGTATGTGGATGGGGAAGTTTTGTTTCTGCTCTTAGCATTTATTTCTATAACCAGAAATAAAATTATATATTAAAGGAAAAAAAAGTTGAATACAAAATTATTTATCAATCATTCATTCATTCACCTCTTCTGTACCGAACCCCAGGCACAAAAGACACTGGTTCTACTTAAAGGGAGTGCATTAGTCTAGTTAGGGAGGTAAATATGCAATTACCTAATTATTATGAGAGCAATCCACAGGAATCAGTGGGAGTTGGGAAAAAACACTCTGAGCACAAACAGAAAAATGCTCATGTCTGCCTTTAGCTCATTCTCATGCTGTTACCCAGAGAAATCTAGAGGTTTCTCTTCTTTAAATAGTGAGTTTGGGTCTACAAGACCCCTTTATCCTCCCTGGGATCCAAAAACACCACCAGTAGTCCTTTATTTTTAAGGTAAATGATATAAGGAATTTTAAAGTATAAAATTCTATATTCAATAGATAAAATAAAACTTTGTGTTGGGAGCAGTTGTGGCTCAAGTAGTTGAATGCCCACCTCCCACATGGGAGTTCCCAGTTCAGTTCCAGTGCCTCCTGAAAAAACAAAAACAAACAACAAGCAAAACAAATGAAAAAACCAACTCAGGGAAGCCGATGTGACTCAGAGGTTGAGCACCAGCTTCCCACATACAAGGTCCCGGGTTCAGTCTCCGACCCCCGGAACCACAAACAAACAAAAAAAACAAAAAAACCCCAAAACATTCAGTTAAGTAACAGAGCAGCATGGCACTATGAAAAGACACTCTATCTCAATAGTAATCAGTTTTGTGACAAAACTACCTTTCGTAAACAGAAAAGGCACATCAGGGAATGAATGTATGAACCCTGAATGAATGCCAGCCTATTCACCTATAACATGTATCTGGTGCCATTTGTCTTTCTATTGGCACAACTAAGATCAAATGAACCTAGACTCATTTTCCTAAAACACAGTAACACGTAACCTTTACAACTCAAAAGACCTCTATTATGTATATATGCATTTCAGGCAAGAGCTTCTGAAAAAAGAAAGAAGGAAAAAAAAAAAAAAAGTCTGAAGCAGTGAAAAGATAACCTAATATTTAGCTCCTACATACACAAAGCAAGTTCAGCCAAAGGACATTATTTGTTTTTTTTTTTCCCCTCATGTTTTCCCCTCAGGCCAGCAAGGTTATCGTTTCTCTTCTCACCCTGAGTCTTCGTCTTCCATGGAAAACTTCCAGGCAGAACCCCGGTTCCAGGTCAAAACAATTCAATCTGCTGCCACTTGAACACCAAGGGAGTGACTCATAACTTTGGATTTGCCTCAGCAAGTCTCCAATGAGTCTTTGTTCTTCTGCCCATCCATTCTTGAACTCCTCAGCCTGGCCAGTATTCACATAGGCTTGTCTTTCAGTCTCTCTGGCCTTTTACTTTTAAGAAAATTATAATTACAACAATGATATTCAAAGGGAAAAAGATAGTATACAGAGTTAAAAATGGAAGACCCATAGTTTCCCCCCCCCCATTTGCCCCCATTACAGAGCTCATCCTGTTCGTAGAGCTCTGACTTCCTTTTACCACTCAAAAATATATCATGGACATTCTTCCATATTAGCATACACATATCTCCCTCATTTTTCAACATCTACTGATGCATCTAACTTATTTAACCATCCATCTATTCAAAATGTTGAGGTATGGTCCAACTATTTTTCTCTTACAAATAATACAATAATAGTCATTCATGTAAATGTATTTTTGAACACTTAGTTCAGGATAGATTATTTGTAGTGGAAATTTTGGATCAAAGAAAATATGCATATTTATTTATTTAAACAAATCAATTTTATTGGTACTACGATACATGCACTTTTCATAGTGTAAGAACTATAAATTTCTTTCCAAAATTATCAATTCATACTCTAATCAATTGTGTATGAAAGTTACTATTTCTTACACATACTCACACTTGATTAAAATATTTTTGTCAGTCTGATAAGTAAAAAATACTATCCTGTTTTGATATGCACTCACTGATGATGGGTAAGGTTGAATATATTTTCATATGCTTATAAGCACATATTCTTTCTTTTGAGAATTGTCTCTTCATATTTTGTCCATTTTCTTATTTTGGGGCTTTTGCATTGATTTGTAGAAGCTATTTGCTATTAGGTATATGAACCCTTTCCTGTTGTAGTTTATGTTGCAAATATTTTCTCTCCTTATGTAATTTTTCTTGCAACATTGTTTAATGGTACCATTCACTGTACAGACATTTAAAAATTTTGTATAAAATTTGTTTAATCTTTTCTTTTATAGCTTCTGGGGTTTTGTCATGATATTTCTAACTAGTATTATAAAAATAACCAATATTATAAAATAAAGTGTCCTATATTTTCTTTTAGCCATGTATATATTTAGATTTAGATCATTACTCTATTTTTCTGGAATATGGGGTAAGATAGTATATTAGTTATTCTTAACTCAAGGGAAGGT
This sequence comes from Tolypeutes matacus, assembly GCA_026826555.1. Taxonomy (NCBI): domain Eukaryota; kingdom Metazoa; phylum Chordata; class Mammalia; order Cingulata; family Chlamyphoridae; genus Tolypeutes; species Tolypeutes matacus. Next base: position 37,530,743 of record JAKSZT010053929.1, on the reverse strand, counting down.
TTTTTGACTCAGATAACAATTCATTCTGAGTGTTCAGCAAGTTGACACCATTTGGTGACAGAGACCCAGGCTCCTTTTATCCTTTGGCTCTACCATCCTTTAGGTTCTGCGTCAGCAAGTTACGGGCCCAAAGGTCAAATCCAACCCATTGCCTATTTTTGTAACTAAAGTTGTATTGGAATACAAACACGACCATTCATTTACATAGTGTCTATGACTACTTTCCTATAAAATGCCAGAATGGAGTTGCAGTAGAGATTGGCCTGCAGGGCCTAAAATATTTATTATCCGGGTCTTTATGTTTGCTGAATCCTGCTTTAGGTTCTCAGAATCATTAATTTCCACATGGCAGATGGGGAAGAGAGATCATGGAGGGGAGGGTAGTTTCCATGGGCGGACCTGGAAGGGGAATACAGCACTTTCTCCTACATTCCATTGGTCAGACTCAGTTGCATGGCCCTCATGGCCCTCCCCAACTGGGAAATGTGGATTAGTTGCATGCCCAGGAGGAACAGGAAGCAGATTTGTGGACTGATTAGCCATTCCTGGCCATAGCATGCCATTAAAATATTTGTTCCTTTCTTCTTCCGTATTTATTAAAATAGGCTAGATTATGCTGCAGAAACAAACTATCTCAAAGTATCACAGCGGCTTGGAAAAATAAAGTTTTATTTCTCACTTATACTAATGTCCACCAAGGGTCAGCATGGGCAACATTGCTTATTTTTGTTGCTTACTCCAAGCTAATAGAAAGGCCACCACCATGCATAGATAGTGCTGATTCCTGTACTAGAGGGAAAAGAGAAGGTGATGAAATATGCACCAGTGCTTAACTTCTACTCAGAAGTGACATTCATTACTTTCCCTTCACCTTTCACTGACTGAAGCAAGTTGCATCGCTATATTGTACTTAACTGGGGTAAAAAGGTACAATCCTACCACGTGCTTGGGAAATAGAGTTGGAATATTTGCGAACAGTCCTAATGAACCCCACACTCACACACTGAACACACTCATCCCCTCTTCCAGGAAGACAACTCTGATTCCACACAGTCACTGTATCTAAAGTCCAAGATCTCTAGATGAAACTTAGCCTTCTCCATCAGGTTTGAACACAGCCTAGAGGTCTGAAACCTAGCAACTAAAATCAATCTTTGTCCCCACCACTTACTCAGGTATCAAAATTCTAATTGATACAACTGATCAGGGCCAAAAACAGACGGAAAATTACAGCCATAAATGTGAACCCTGCTCTGAATGACCATGCCTAGACAATCTGGAGCCCAGCACAATCCAGGGACTGTAAAGTAAGGAAAAAGGCATTTTCCTGGTATCAGTCTGCAAGGAAAGAGTCAGCCATATTGAAGGACATGGCATTGTCCCCCATGCTTACAATTAAACACATTGGATAAAGGCCCTAGGTGACAATATGCAGGAAAGCAGTAGGCACATTTTAAAAATACCTATTTAAAACATTAGAAAATGTAAACAAACATACTTTGTTCACCCCTCAGAAAATGTTTACTTTTACAGTTTTTCTTTGTTTGCCCAAGAAAAGACCTTTACTTTTCTATTTAGTTTAGAAAATAGTAAAATGAGATTCATGGATTATAATCATAGAGAATCATTTTGAGCAATGGGTCATACTCGCATTACACAGATAACCTGATTATCAAAACTTCAAATAATGTAAGTTTTCAAATTTTCAATATCAGATGAAAATGCCCATTTTAAAATTTTCTGTTTCTTTGTATTTTTATATCTCCATGTAATATTATAGAAATGCAATTCATATGTTTTAAAATAATTTATGCTTAACATACAAGAAGATTGCTTTGTTAGTTATTTGATGTGCAAGAAGTTTTTACATACTTTCAATATGCATTTTAAACTCTTCTAGAAACAGAAGTTTTCATTTTGTCCAGAGTAAATTAATTTGAACAGTAAATTAAATCAAAAGATTTGATTTGAAAGTCGTTGTTTATAAAACTTTAAAAAGTCTGATTTATTTTGCCAGCTTTCTTAGCTAACCCTGAAAGATGCAATTATTTTCTTCAGAGTTACTTTTTAATTGTCTTTTCATGGACCAGGCCCTCTATTCTCAGTGGAGAATCAGAATTAGTCTAATTTGTGGTACAGAGGCTATCACTACACTCCTATTCTTTTTTTGTTTGTTTGTTTCATCAATTCAATGCTTAATGTCTCAACACACATACCAGCTATTCTTCCAGCTACTACCTACCTCCTGGAAAACATCCCTCAAATATAGAAGGCCATATATTAGCTTATGAAAACCGCTTATTCCCTCTGGACTAATCGGTTCTTGAAAGCATTTTTCTTTCAGACTTAACTAATTAAGGTAAATTTGGAGTCCCGGAAAGATTATGAAGTGGTAGAAGAAAGGAATGGGGATGTTCAAAGTTATTTCCAAAGCCCTTTCTAGGAAAGGGAATCATTTATTACTCATTTTGGAATTCTAATTATGGGGGAACCCCCTAAAACTTAAATTGATGTATTTTGCCAGAGGTCCTAAAAACTGCATCAAATTGTTACAAGTTACCTTTTCTACCTAAATTTAGTAAGCAATAGGATGATATCTATGCCTTCTGTTTATATGTAGTGTGGCTCCTAGAAGCAAGCTTTCCTTTTGATAGCATAGTTGGAGCCAGGCTGCCTAGGTTCAAATCTCTGCTCCACGAGTTACTAGCTAAATAACTTAAACCAGACATTTAAAATCCTTGTGCCTCAAGTTTCTTTATCTGTATAAAAGGGACAAAAATGTACCTACCTGATAAGAATTGTTTGGAGGATTAAATGAGTTAATACTTATAAAGCATTTGTTAAATAAATTATACCATCTATACACCAATCCAGTGCAACTGGAAGGTAACACAACCAACCAACCATCAGTCACATAAGATAAAGAGTTCCTTTATTTATGCTTTTAGCTCCTCATTTCTTATTATGGCTGGGCTTTGTCAACAGGGTCATATTATGTTAGGAAATTTGAACTTTACCAGAAAAGCATTTGTATTTTAGTTCAAATTATGAATTCCTGAACATAGGATGACATTGGATTCTACTGTACACTCAGGGGTCCGTTAGAGTCTAGAGCATAAAGAGGCATAACCAACTCTGGTCTGATATTTATAAGGGGCTTTGACATCCAGGAAACCGCTGAAAAAGTTATTGGTATTGAGAAAAAGTGAGGCTAAGAAGTCATCCTCCAAAAAATAAACTGAATTGGAGAATTGCCTGCATTTCACTCTACTGCCTCTGGAAGAGTAGTATCATCTAAAGTGCTTCCATTATGAATAACGATTGAGAAACTGCCTTTACACTCCCAGAATACTGTACTCCCAGGCAGAAAACCAGGGGCTGATGCCATCCATGGTGATATTTGTAACCTGGTTATCACACACGTTTCCAGCAACCCATCCTGCCAGGAGCCTGGTGTGAAGAACAGGCAGCAAAGGGGAGGCGCCCAGAACTGCTCGGGTTAGCTGGGTTTCTAAGGTCTGACTGGAACCCCAGGATTTCTTCGGTACCTAGTTTTTTCAGGTCATTTCGGAATCTGATAACTTTGTTTACATTTTGAGCTTGGCTCATCACCATTAAGCATTATTACCCTCTAAAAGGAGAAGCATCGTGCATTTGTAGACAGTGGTGGGAAAAACAAAGTTCATTTTTCTGGGTAGGGGAGAATGATTCTCCTGCAACACGTGCAGACTACATCTCTGAGTAACAGAGGGACTTCAAGTGAGGTGGAGGTTTGGGAGAAAGGCGAGGAGGCTTGTGTGGGGCAAAGTGCGGAAGCTGTACGCGGATTCTTCTAGAAAGTGGGGTGGAAAAGGAGCTAGGGAGGGCGTGTGGAGAGAAGGGATGTGTGTCAGAACGTGCATGTGAGCGGATACAAAACCCGAGAGAGGCGTGAGCAGCGCTGTGTGTACGAGCGGGAGCGAGGGGCGCCGGCTCGGGGTGTGTGCGCCTGGGTGAGTGACACCGAGGGGCGGGCTGGCGGGCGGGAGCCGGCAGCCTGCGAGGGGCGGGAGTGACCGTGCGTGGAGCCGGGCGACCCGGAGTTGTGTCAGTGTAGGAATCCAGTCCGGGCCCGAGCTGGCTGCGCCCTCCGCCGCGAGCGCCGGCAGCGCGGGGCGAGCTCCTGACGGCTCGCGGCTCAGGCGGCGGCTCCAGCTCCGCCCGCCCTTCGCGCCGCAGGGTTCGCCACGGCCGCGGCGCCTCCCGCGGCGGCCGCGCCCCGGTTCCCCGGCCCCTTGCCCGGGACGGAGCGGCCGGCGCTCGGCGCACAGGTAAGCCAGGACCCCCAGCCACGGCGCGCACCCGACCCCCGGCGCCCCCTCCCCACCTGCCCGCCCGCGGGGCCCGGGCCAGGATGCGGGACACCGGCGGGTGCGACGGGGCCTGCGCGGCCGGGACGAGGCTCGGCCCCGGCCGGCGTAACGCAGCCCGGGCCTCCCAGCCCCTACCGCCTCCCGGGGCGCTGGGTGTGGTCCCCGCTCGGCCGCAGACGCGGGCTGGCGGCGCGGACCGGACGCGGAGGTCGTCGTCCTTCCTTTCTCTGGCCGGTGCGAGCGAGCGGGAGGAGGCGCCGAGGCCGGCGCACATTTGCGCGCCCGGGGCAGGCGTATGACCACCGCGCTCCGACGTGGACCCGCCCGCCCCGGAGCCGAAGCGCCCGCCGTAGCTGTGCCGCGCCCCCCACCCCTGCTCCCGCGGGGGGGGGGGGGGCGGCTCTTTGACCATCCTAAAGGGGAGCGAGACCCCATTCGCCCCACACGTATCCCGGCTCCCGCCGCCCTCCTGTTCTGGCCGCGTCACCCGGGACGATCCCGCCCTCGGATCCTGCCGAGGAAACGCGCGCCCCTCGGCGCCGGTTGGGAGCGGGGTCCCGGCGGCGCCGCGTTCTCCGCGGCGCCAGCCCCCGTGCGCCGTCGTTCGCTGACACGCTGCGATTGCAGGCGAGGCTGAAGGAATAGAGCCGAGCGCCCTGGCCGCGGGTCAAAGCGGTCGCGCCGCCGAGTCTAGGCGGGTGGACCCGGGAGTCCGCGGCTCAGGACCCGGCCGCGGACTTGAAGCAGAAGACAGCGGGGTTGATTCGGAGGTGCGGGGACGGTGTTGTTACCGCTCTCTCCACACCGGACTTTTCCGTGTCTCGGGAGATGGGTCCTGTTCGCTCTCTGTGGCAAACGTAGGAAGCGAAGGGCTGAGACTTTACCTGCACTGAGATGGGAGCGAAGCCTCTCATCCTTAAGTGAATGTTTCCAGTTCTTAGGGGTTGGTGTGTGTTTGAGAACTTCATGAGCTTTCAATTCTCGGCAAACTTGGTTTTAGCGATGTCAAGGGTTTGGAGACTTTCAGGCACTTTCATCACAGATTCTTTCTGTACAGCATTTTCCTTTGAGTATTACAGGGTCTGTAGCTTGAACACTAATGAAAAGCCTTGAATTTCAGTCTCTTTCTTTACATAAAATGCCACGTGTAATACTTTAACTTGCTTATTTAAATTTTAAAATTATCTTTTAAAAATTTACCACACACACACACGAAGTCCACAGGCTTAAAGGAAAAACGACTCAAATTTTAGAACTTACGTGGAGGAAGAGGTTTTATACAGTTTTTGATAGTGCGAAGAGGTCGTATTTATGAATTTTAACGACGTTGTTTTAGTTTGTCTTAACCGAACGATTCATTGCCACTATGAATGATTTTGTTTTCTAGAGATTAAGCAGATGTGCAATATGCCAGGGAAGAGAAGGGAGGGGAATCGGAAATCGGTTCCTCCTGGAGGAAAAAAAAAAAGCCTGTTCAAGTAACAAAACCAATTATTTTGAAAGGTCTTGGAAAATAAAGACTAAACTTACCTAATGGATAAAAATTTTATGGTCCTTATGGAATTGTGCCACTTAACCAGAAAGCAGTGTATCAATGTGAATGGGGGTAGTTTTACCAAGTAACTGTAGTGTTTAAAAATATCTGTGTATGATAATATTTATTGGATCTTTGGGGAAAAATCAACTTTGGGAATGATTTTTTATTTGGACAAGGCAAATAGTACTGCAGTCTCTAATTAGAGTTTTGGAATAAGCTCAAGCTTTAATCTCTTTCATGGAGCAGGAAAACAGGAAATATGTCAAGTTCTGTGTCTGTATGGCTTTAAATACACACAGCAACCTAGAGACTAGCACCAGAGGATACTTTGCATAAAAATACAATCACTTGAATGCAGAGAATATTTAAGAGGTTAGTAAAAACTGAACATCTGTGAAAGGAGTATGTTAGTTCACAATTTTCTTTGAAAATATTAAGTGATTTCCTAAGAATCAACTTAGTTTAATGTGCCATTTAGATAGGCAAATGGTCAAACCTCCTTTTGTGTTCATTTTAGGCAAGCCCTCTAATAAAAGTCTTCAGTTGACAGTTTCTCTGCTTGCAATGGCTTTTAAGTGCCCTTTCTGGGGATGGGAATTGATGGGCTTGTGAAGTTGCTTCATCGCCTCCAGACTTGGTGTTTGATCAGGGAAAGAAAATACTTAGGCCGCCCCACTGCAGCCTTGGGTTTCCTAGTCCTTGGAACGCTGCCAGTCAGAAGCATCTTATTGATCAGCTTTGCCATGTATGGAAATTCTTCCTACCAGAAGTTAAGCTTTAGTCTAATTTTGGGTCCTGAGTTTTATCACTTTCTCAATCTGTGATCCAAAACATGTGCTATCATTAACAATGAACATTGATTTATGGCTTATGTGTTGAAGGAGCATAGGTGGTCTTCATTCTGCTACCTTTACACAGTTTTGATCAGCATCTTATGAGGTGAGCCAGGACAAGAACTTTTAGGAACAGTTTTCATAAAATGGAAGAAGTTGAGGTTGCTTGTGATAAAATTTAGACTGCTACCACCTGTCTTGCCATATGACAAGAGTGCAGTGTGCTTTGTATATGTTAGGCAGGTACTGCTTAGTCACTGCTTTGTAGTACTTCTTTCCTTGTTCTCTTCTGAAGAGCTTTTACTGTTATTTGACTGTGGTCATTGAATCATCTGGTTGGGCACAATTTCTGTGCACAGAAGAGGAGCTTTTACAAGCATGACACAGGACATGAGAGCAGATGATATATAATATGGGCAGATTTAAGCGATGGAGTATGTTTATTGATCTCTGGGTGATTGTGCATAATTCAACTAGTCAATCCTTTCCATCACTATTCTACCTTAGATGTAATCACACACTCAAAATATGATTTTCATGATACAGTTCAAAACCCAGGAAACATAGTTACAGAAAGAAAACAAACCTTTCTTTTTTCTCCTTTTTTTTTTTTTTTTTTTTTTGAAAGTAGCCTGCTATGAAGGTGTTATTTCCCTGACACATCAAAATGTCTAATTTGGGGTTGTGATGCTTGTTATGTAAATAGGCCATATGTTGAATTTCTGAAGAAGTTTATCCATTCAGGTTGTGGTAATGGATAGAATCTCCTAAGTACCATAGCTAAGAAAAATAGTCCATGAAGATGTGTTTCGTTCTACTATTTATATCATTTTCATTATTTTTGTTTTGTTTTGTTTATTTTTGTTTTATTTCTTGATAAAAACTCATAAATGTGATGGCATCCTCTATCCTTACACCATACAAATCTTTATCTCTAGTACTGACCCAAACTCTATTCCCAATTATCCACCTGCTTAATTGTCTTTTCATAGTGGATGCCCTGTGTGAGGCCAAAGGCTACTTGCCTGATAATAAAAGTTTCACATTCTCTGTTAAACCTGTTCCTTTCATGATGAAAAAACTTTGCTCTTGATAACTCTTAGCATTCTTGTCATCTTTGAGTTGAAACCTAGGAATCATCTCTGACTCTTCTCTCATTTTCTGTAAAACTTTTCAAATTGATAACTTTTCTTTTGTAACAGTCTCTCAGAGCCAGCCACCCCCACCCCACCCCCAACACATACCCCAGCATCCTGACCTCTCTATAATTGAGTTTTCCCCATTCTGTACACTTCACCACATCAATCACCCTCAAATTCTTCTCCTTAAATCTCTTCTCTGAGGACTGTTTCACAGGAAGGCTGTGTTGAACTCAGGTGTATCTGATTTTAAAGCTAGTACTCTTTCCAATAGTTCAGCCACTTTCCATGGCTTCCCACTGTCTTCTGCATAAAGTTCAGCCTCTCAACCTGGCTTTAATTTACCTCACAATCTTGCTCCAAGTTAACATACCAACTTTATTTTCCACTTCTTTGCAAATGAACCTTCTGTTCCTACTAGTTGGATTCACTGACCTTCAAAGACAACATTTTCGTTTCTACTTGTACCTTTTTGTTCATGCTTTCCTTTTTAAAATGCCTTTTTTTTTCTTTCTGACATAACCACATTCTTCAAGTTCAGGTCTGCCTGCCCTGATCATGTTACCCTCATTAATTTCTTCCTTTTCTCCCCTTTTGTCTGCATGATTCTTTAGACAATAATATAATTGTGTGTTTCACATCTTTATGTCTTGCTTTCCCAACTAGATTGCAAGTTCCTTGAGGGCCCTGATGTACCTTATATTCTTTCATTGGGTTGTCTGTCTTTTGGTTGTAGCAAGCACTTGATAAGTATACCTATAGAATGAATAAACTGTAGAGCTGAATTTTTTTTTTAGATGGGTTTGATGTTGCCTGTGTACTCCTCACCATCACGCCCCTGGAGCCCAGCTTGCTGCCTGACACTTAGTTAGTTGACACTGGAACAAAGGGGATGGGGATAGGTATTTGAAGGAGGCACCTGTCAGGGACTTTATCCCCATTTTTCCTCAGTGGTTCTAACTAGCCATTCACATCTGTGAGGAACCTGAGGACTCAGCATTTCCTGGACTTGAGATAATGATGGAGACTGGCAGTTGTGAGTGGTAATTAAGAAGCCTGTAGTTATTTTAAGGTGGAGTGATGGGTCCCAGTAGTAAGCAAAAATAAAAACATTCAGGCTTAATGTTGTATTTTATATGTAAAACAATTAGGCTAGAGTTATCGGTTATATAAAAGTTCAGCTAATTTTAGGGAATAGTCTCTAAAATTCCAGACTATTACAGCACAGCCCAGTCTTTTCCCTTAAAAGCATCCTTGTACATTAAAAATAAACAGAAAACAAACTCTTTCCAGAATCTGTCTGGGGGCGAGCAGTGAGGTGGGGGTAGACTTCACCACATTTATCATATTATATTTAGGATAAAATTCAATTCTTTAAACTTTTAATTTAGAAGTTATTTTGTATAAGGCACTGTTTTGGCTGGGAAAAGGTTTTAAATAGTCTAGCAAGAGAAATAAAACAGGTATCCCAGAAACAAAGATCTAAGAGATCTAAGAAGAGAGAATTTCCTTTGCTAAGGAGTAGAGGGATCTTCCTGAGTGACATTTTTTTAGCTGATTATTGAAAGGATTTGGGTAAGATCTCAATAGCTATAATCAGGAACACAGAGGTGAGAGAAGGGTGGTGTGGGGGAGGGGGAGGGGAGAGCAAGGGGCAGGCGGCTTTCCAGGGTTTTGTGACTCTAAGATCAGTACTCTGTTACATTATAGCTGCATCTCAGCTGAAACCCAGCCAAGGCTCTCCTGGGAATTGGTGGTGTGCTGTGTTCAGTAATGGAACCTAAAGGATGGATATACAGATAGCTGCAGTAATTACGTATGGTGCCAAGTGCTGACTTACTTGACCATGACTTAAAGCACAAAATAAATCTTGTAAGCAATATAACCAGTGTGTTCCTGGGTAGCATCCAACTCGCTTAGAATGCTCAAAAAGGCTTCCTTGCATTATGGAAATGCTACTGACAGTTGAAACCTTCACAGTAATGGAAAGAAGAGGTTTATGTAACCTGGGTTGTAGTCCCAAATAGGCAGCCATCTGCGGGTTACTGTCCAGCGCACCTAACAGAGCTCTATAAATGGAATATTATAGATTGTACTATTTCAGGAATTGGTAAGCTTTCCCTCTACTCATGACAGAGCATTGGCTATACCAGGCAATATCTTCTTTAATTACATGATTTATATCCTTTCATCCTCCAAACAGTGCTATGAAATACACAATATTATTACCCCTATTTTCCCAGAGCAAAATTGAGCCTAGAAAGGTCGAGTAGCTAGTAAGTAGTAGAGCAGGAATCAGACCCAGGCAGTTTGAGGGTAGAGACTGAATACTGTACTGTGATGAAGAAAGTACAAACATTAGATGGCCATGTGGATTTCTAAGGTCCCTTCCTAACATTAGAACTAATGCTTTAATTCTCCTTAGGGATCAAGATGCTATTTGTGGCAAAGCACTAATTCATTGTCAGCAGCACCCAATTCCTAGAGAGTCAGAACAAAGTGAGTATTGTCATCATCATCATGATAGTTTTATTTTATTGATCATCCCAGTTAAACCTCACAGATTCCACAAGGTAGAGATTATGAACCCTTTTTTAAAAGGGGATACAGAAGTGCAGGGAAGTTCAGTAACTTGATTGAATCCACAGAGATGATAAATGGCAGATAAAACTGGGGTCTGACTTCAAGGACAGAGCATTTTAAAATTATACCACCGTGGGGTAAGTGGGTAATGCACTGTGATATTCAAAATACTTAGCTCTCAGTTCAGCACAGGCACCAACTGTTGGGGATTGAATCTTGTCCCCCCACAACAGGCATGTTCAGGTCCTAACCCCTGAGCCTATGAATGTGAACCCACTTGTAAAAGGACCCTTGAGGATGTTATTAGTTAAGGTGTGCCCAAACTAAATGAGGGTGGCCTAGATCCAATATGGTAGAAGTGCTTATAAGCAAAGGAAAATGGAATTCAAGGGGACCGGGAAGAGAGAGGAGAGGCTATCATTATGTGACAGAAAAGCCAAGAAACCCCAAAGAGCAGAGGCAGCCAGCCTGAGAATGCTACAGTCTTCAGGGAGAAAGCATTACCTTGCTGATGCCTTGATTTTGGACTTCTCCTAATCTCAAAACCATGAGCCAATAAATTCTGTTTAAGCCAACCCATTGTGTAGTATTTGTTTTAGCAGCTGAGAACCTAAAACACCAACTTGCTGGAGAGGCTGTCATAAACCACCACTGTGGCTCTACAGGTGGTGGATATGGATGTTCAGGTGGAGTGCAAACCTGTGCGAAGGACTTTGTCATATACCAAGACCATAGAGCTAGAGTCCAGAAAACTAGCGACTTCTGCATTCAGCAATTATCTGATTTTATACATGATATGTAGTATATTAAGGGGGGAAAACCTTCATTTATAATTATATTTCATTTATATTTCTAATTAGGGAAGAATAGTTTTACAGTGGTAATGTTATATCTTCCTTATAAATGGCTGCACCTTCTACCTCACTCCTTTTCTTCCCTTTACCCTCTTCCAGTCTCAGACTAATCTTCAGGATGGCATCCCCTCTTACTCTATTATCTCTCCTTTCTTCAGAGTCTCAACCAGCCTTTTTTTTTTTTTTTTTTTTTTCAGGCCACAATATAAGTAAGTCTTTCTCATTCTTTATAAAAACAGAAGACAAGACAAAAACGCCTTGGCCCTTTCCCTCTAGGTCTGGTTTTGTTCCATCTTTTTCCTGTTCTAAGAAGGCAGCTCCTTGAAGAAAGGGTCCTTACACATTTCTTTTACCTCCCCACCCACCCACCATCCCAAACCCTCTTCAGTCCTGTCTACTCATAATGGTCACTTCTATTCTTCCAGCTGCCACTTGCTTTCTGAGTTACGGCTCTCCTGATTTTTTTTCTTCCTTTTTTGCAGCTGCTTGGTATTGATCTTCTTGGTAGGTTCTTCTCCTCCTCTGAAGCCTCAGCATTCCCTTGAGTTCAGCCTTCGGCCCTCTGTTCACTCTTCACTTTTGCCTTGTGGCAGCTCATCTACTGCTCTCTTGTGCTACCACCAATGTGCCATTGATTCCCAAATCTACATGTCCAGCCTTGACCTCTTTCCTGACATCTGCTCCAGGTGCCTCAAACTCAGCGACTTCAAAACTCCACTTCTACAACTCCAAACCAGCATGATCCTTCTTGTGTTGTGTACCTCAGCTAACAAAACCCACTTCACTGAGGTACTGATTTTAAAATCTGGGAGTTGCTCTAGAGTCCTTTCTCTTCCTTAACCCCAACATCTAATTGACCATGAGACCCTATAGATCCTTTGAGACCCTTCTCAAACTCTCTTGCATCTGCCTTCTCTTCTCTATGCCATCGCCTCCATTTTTGCCATGGTTCAGGCCCTCATCCTTTCTCTTGAGGATTGTTGACTGCAGGGTCCTCCTAACTGGTCCCTCTACCTGCTGCCTGGCCTGCTTCCAATCCGTTCACACTGCTGCCAGTCGGTTCTTTCTAAAAGGCAAATTGATCACGATTCTCTGCTGTTTAACCCCTCAGCGGATTTACTGCACCTTCAGGATAATATCTACACTCTCAAGCATAGCACAGAACTTCCTCTGTGGTCTGGGGCCTCCCCTCAGCTGTGTATCAGAGTTTCCACTAATGATCCTAGTCCCCACTGTTCACCCCTGCCCATAGCATCCCTACTAAAGGAAATGTTGCAGGAAGGAAATGATAGAAGGGATGGGAGCAGACAAGAGATTATAGAACCAGAACCATCCTGTCCAGTACTGTAGCCACCAGCCACTTGTGGCTGTTGAACATTTGAAATATGGCTAGTCCAAATTGAGATGTGCTGTGAGTATAAAATACACCATGGCATTCGAAGACTTAGAATGAAAAAGAGAGTGCAAAATACATCATTAACAATTTTTAATATTTATTACATGTTGAAACATTAATATATTGGATAGAGTGGGCTAAATAAAATATGTTTCCTTTTCCATTTTCTTTTTCACGTGGCTACTGGAAAACTTGAAATTACCTATGTGGCTTGCATTTGTGGTTCTCATTGCAGTTCGCTTGGGCAGTGCTGTCAAAGAACATCTCTTCATTCCCAGGAGACCCGACTTGTACGAGCGAAGCTCATGAGCTTTGTGGATGATTAAGTCAGCCCTCCTGGTACAGAGAAGCAGCAATTACCCAGTTCCTTAAATCCAGAGGTATAAAGTGCTTGGGATAAGAATCAGAATTGGAGAGACAGATTTTGAAAGCTATAGCTGGGAGTTATACAGATAACGCACATGGTGTAGAAAGCACTATTAGAGCACATTGTCTCTGCAGGCCCACCGGGCCGCCATCAGGAGTGGGAAGGAGGGGGATACTTGTGGTTGGGAAGAGGGAGAATTTTGAGATAGACAGAAGCCGGCAAAGGAAAGGGGAGTCACATTTCCTGAAAGTGTCCTGCTAGTTAGGCTTTGGGCAGAACCCTGAGAGCCATGCGTTGGCCTCTGAAATCCCCCGTGCTGCCACGGATCCTTCCTGTGTGGGCCAAGTCCCAGCTCCCCTACTATCTAGCACCAGCACTCTGAGCAAATTAATGAATCAGTGAGTCTTGAGTCCCAGTAATAAATACATTATGCAGTCATTGTGCATCAGAGTGACGTGTCAAAGCCTGGCAAGTGCTCTTACAGAAGTTAGTTATGCCATAAGAGAGTGGGGACAGCCATCTGTGGACCAGTAGGCTGAAAAGGCTTTGAGAGAAGGGAATGTGGGCTGTCAGGAACACCGGAAGGTAGTGTTGTGTCCTAAGAAATACTAGTATGGTATGCTTATGATTTCACAGTGGAAAAAGCCACCAGCACTAGGAAACCAGAGTTCATCAGGTTGGAGCAGGAGGGAGAAACTTGGAGGTGATGGGAAAAAACCATGACTAGCAAGAGAAACACTCAGCAGGATTAGCTTTTAATGAAGTCAGCTGCGCAGTGTGACTCGGTGTCTTCTCTTGCCCTGCTTTGCATCTGTGTTCTGTTGAGCCCTTTGGTTCTGAGAAGAAACTCCCTATTTGATTTCAACCTGAGCAGCTGTTTTGTTTTGTTGTTGTTGTTGTGTCTTTACATACTAGGCATTTTGTATGAGATATTGTTAGGGGGAAAGTTCTACTAAAAACAAAAGTTTGGAAGTTAGACATCCACAGAAAGTGGTCTGAGAGGAGTGGTGACCACCCTGGTGTGGTTATTTCTCTCCATTTGCAGGATCCGGGACCAGTTTAGCCTCTCTGCAGTGGGAAATAAAGCACCTCTGGATCTGTATGTTAGACTCACCATCAGACTGGTCACGCAGTCTGTCTTGCTCAGGCAGTGAACCCAGTAGCTGTAACTCAGCCTCGTTTCTTGGGGAGCCAGGTTTTCACTTTGAGCCCAGGTTCCACCTATGTCCACATTCCCAAGTCTCTGCTTTGATTTCTTGTGAAGGAATCCCAACTCTCCTTGGTAAAGATCCAATCATATTTCTCCAAACCTCCTTGGGACAACAGTCTTGCTCCTGAGCTGCAGGCCCTAGGGTTGAGTCCCTGCAACTCTATTCCAAGCCACTTCAAAACTGACACCTGCCAGCAATGGACAGAAAATCCAGTTAGTCAGTTTAATAGATATTTGTGGAATTAAATAGTGTCCCTGTTTCCATATTCCCCAACACCAAACACTGCTTGCTAACAAACTGCCCCACTGGTCTCTGGGTCCCATCTGTACCAGGTGTGCAACCTGGAAGAAGGATAAGGCAAGTATAGGGCTTATTTTCTTAAATTGTGATGTCCCCGTTTCCCTGTCTCCAGGGGAAAGGCTGGTCTTATATGTGTGGATGAGAAAGGTGACTGCCTTTATGGTGTGATTTCAGAATCTGTACTGCTTAAAAGGTAATTCTAATACTCATAATTTCTCTCTTTCCTGCTCTCTAATATATGAAAGCCTATATTATAAAATCTCTACTTCCTTCCATTAAGACCAGGGTGGTTTAGAAGAAGAGGACAGGCTTCGGAGTTTGAAAGACTGGGTTTTGATTCATGTGATTGTCTGGCCATGTGAACTTGAGTAAGTTATTTAATCTTCCTGAACCTCAGTTTCCTCATGTATGAAGTGAGATTAGTAATGTCTGTGGTTTACTTATGATTTTGTTGTAACTAAATAAGATGAGATAAAAAATGCCCAGCCCCAGGGCCTAAAATGCAAATGCTCCAGAAATGGGAACAGCCTAAACTTAACAAACATATGTTCCTTGGGTTGGATAATTTTTCAGACCCTTCCCTGAGACTGAAATGGGGGGAAAATAAGAAAACTGTATCAAGGGGTATCACCTAGAGGTGAAAAAAAGGACCAGAAGGAAGTTGCCTTCCCATTTTGCCTAGGCCTAGTCCTGCCTAATGGTTTGCATGTGTGAAGACCTTGAGCTGAGATCCTGGGGCAGCATGAAGCCATGGGACAGAGGCAAGTTTACATCCTCTGCCAGGATAACGTAAGAATAAACAGAGCAGGATTTTTGAATCTCTGAATAGTCAGGTACACTGCCACCAAAATAAACATTTCTTTCTATTCTTTGCTGATAAATTATAAAGGAAGCCACTAAAATACTCTAGAAAGGAAGATTCATATACAAATTGGATACAAGGGACAGATTTCACATTTATTTTGTTGGAGCCATTCTTTCTTTAACTGGGGGTGTTTGGGAAGTTCTTTTGTTGTTGCCTTTGCTGCTTAGAAAAAGGGGGGAAAAGCTTTGGTATACTTAAGAAAGAATGATTTTGATTGAAGGCAACATTATTCTCGGTGTGGGTTGACTTTCATATGTTATAGTGATTGCTAATACATAACAGAGAAAATCCATTTATTGAGGTACCATAAACAGCAGTGAGAGCGTCGGATCTGACACGCTGCCGTTTCCGTTCGACGAGTGTTTATTAGAGGAATGCAGGCAGTCCGGTAATTTTTAAAGGGGGCAGTGGAAGATGTTATGCCAGCTAGTAGGACTGCTAATGTCCCTTCCCGTTTATTTCTTCTGTGAAATCTGAATGGAGTAGATGTAGGACATTTGCTGGCTTCCAGTGACCTTGATGGCTGCTCTTGATGCATTTGATCACCCCATTATAATACTATAGCCACATTTCAATATAATGTCATGTCAAAGTTTTGAACCCTTAAGGAGAAAATGTAAATCTGCTCTCTCAAAAATTAAAATTAAGGGCATTTAAAAATGTTCATAAATATTGGTTTGTGGCATTGAAAATATAAACCCATTTATTAAGATGAGGCGTGTTTAGATATTGCTTGCAGTATCTTTATGAATGTTACCCATATGAAATTAGAAGTGTGGAATGTGGGCATTGGAAATGGATAATGGGTACTCTGGTTTAACGTCACACCAAATGCAGGAATTTCTACACCATCCCTGGTCAGCCAGCTTCCATTTGAATCCTTCTAGGAATGAGGAGCTCAGTGACACTAGTATACAATGCTCCCAGATCTTAAGCCCCTATTCAGAGTAGGACCTTGTCTTATTTGTGGTTGAACAAATACTCATTGCCTAGCACAGATAAAAATGTTTTTAAAACTTCTGTCTCGTGGTTTCCAGAAATCTACCTCCCTGCAACTTCACCGTTGGTCTTCCGCCTGCCCTTGGGAATGCCACAGAATAAATATGCACCTTCTGTGTGGTAACTCTTCAAATATTTGATCATAGCTATTGTATTTCCTACTCAAAGTCTTCTCTTTTCAAGGTTACCTGGTCCCAGTTCTTGCAACTGATATTTCTCATCCTGTTAACACTCTTCTGGGCATATGTCACTCTGCCCAGGCCATTTTAAAAACGAGGCATCTTAAATTCGACATCTATTCCTGAGATACTCCATGCAGTAGAAAACACAGAGCTATTGTTACCTTTCTTGTTCAAGGTCACTCTTCTTTTATTAATCTAACCAAATATTGTGTTGATCTTCTTTTTAAATCCGAAACAGCACATTGTTAGTTTATACCAGCTTAGAATGAAACAGAACTTGCAAGTATTTTTTTTTAAACAACTGCTATCAAGCCAAGTCTCCCTCCTTCCGTACTCGTGCAATTAATTGCGTGAATCCAAGTAGAGGACAAGAATTTATCCTTGTTAAATTTTGTCAGTGATTTAGTCAAATCACTTTTCCTCCCTATCAAGACATATTTGAATTTACTGTCTTTTTATTCAATCTATTAGTGATATTTCTTTCACTTATGTATCAGTTGCACATCTGGGAATGGTACTCTCTCTGTCATTGATAAAATGTTGATGAAGTCAGGCCAAAGACAGAGCCCTTTGCTTTTCTGCAAGAGAGTTCTTGACATAAATATGTGACTTTTGTTGGTTTAGTTTTTTAAAAAAAACTAGTTTGATAATCTTTCAATTGTGCTTACTCTCTTGTCCCCAGGTTGTCTTAAGAGGATATAGTCAGGGAAGACTTAGTCAAATGCCCTAGTAACATTGTGAGCCACTGTCATTGTTGTTTACTTATTGCCCATCATCGAACCCCGTTTAAAGTAAAAACAAGGGAAGCGGATGTGGCTCAAGCGTTTGGGCTCACTTCTACCATTTAGGAGGTCCAGGGTTCGATTCCTGGGGTCTCGTGGTGAAAAGCAAGCTGGCCTGCGTGGCGAGCTGGCCCAAGTGGAGTGCTGGCCCATGCAGGAGTATACTGGCCTGCACAGAGAGCTGGTGCAGCAAGATGATGCAACAAAAAGAGACACAGAGGAGAGACAATAAGAGATACAGCAGACCGGGGAGCTGAGATGGTGCAACAGATTGAGCACCTCTCTCCCACTCCAGAAGGTTCCAGGATCAGTTCCCAGTGCCGCTTAAAGAGAAAACAAGCATACACAGAAAAACACAGAGAGAGCAGTCAGCAAGCGCAAAAAACAAAACAAAGCAAAACAAAAAAAACAACCACAATGGGGACAGGGGCGAATAAATAAATAAATCTTAAAAAAAAATAAAATAAAATAAAAACAAAGTTAATTTGGAGTGACTTCTAGATGGTGTTCATTTTTCTTTTGAAAAATGTACTAAAAATCATATCTTAATAACCTTGTTTTGAATTTATTTTAAAGGAAAATAAAATTTTTTTTTCAAAATAATTCATACATTGCCTATAATTTCAACTCATATGAACTTGTTTTGTTCAAAGGAATTGCTTTTTATTACTTCACTCTTTATAGAATCATTGCTCTGAAAATAAATTGATGAGGTGACAGGAAATCACTCTTTAGGTGTCACTCTAACCAACACGTGCTTATATTTACACCTCTTTATATGGACAGTAATCAGGCTAAGATTGTCCAAGCAGTGTGCTGGCACCTGTGTGAATGGTGCCGTGACAGTGTCACTGACGTGACCATGACAGAGAATGTGCTGATTTCATCATGTCACTAATGGGTGTGTTTTCTCTAAGTGGAATATTCTGTATTATTTGAAAAGAGTTTTTTTCCCTCACACAAACTTTCTGGCTTTTTAGATCGATGTCAAATATCTGTCAAACATACATACATTGTGTACCATTCTCTCTGTGTGTGTGTGTGTGTTTATATTCATGTACAAAATAGTATTTTTCTTTTACCTTACTTTTCACCCTGAAACCTCGATAAAAGACAAAATAATCTAAAGGAAGAGTAGCACTAAGAAACCCAAACCTATAAGTCAAGGAATAAAGTATCACATGACAAAAAACTATTTGTGCAGGACTATATATTTTACAGAGTATTCTCACATACTTATTTTCTTTTTTAAAAAATTCCAGTTGCAAAAATAGTGCAAGCTCATTGAATTTAGAAGATACTGAAATGGATAAAAAATAAAATTAAGTCAGCTATCATTTCACTACCCAGATATTAGTACTATTAGCGTTTGGTGTGTTTTTCTTCCAGATATGCATGTATGTATGGTTGTGTGTGTGTGTGCATATGTTTGTGTAGTTTATATAAAAGTAATCTCACGGTGGATGTAAGAAATTTGTACTGAAGAATCAGTGTAACATAGTAGTTAAAACTGCTTTGGAATCAGACACTTTGAGATTCCAATCTTGTTTATGCTACCTTAAGTAGTAACTATAAATTACTTAAACTCTCTAAACTTCCTTTTCTACTTTTAAAAAGTGAAGATAATATGGGAGGAAGAAGGGAAAAATAGGTATAATATGGGGGCATTTTCGGGACATTGGAATTGTCCTGAATGACATTGCAATGACAGATACAGGCCATTATATATCTTGTCATAACTTACAAAATTGTGTGTGAGAGAGTTTAAACTATAATGTAAACTATGATCCACACTTAGTGGCAATGCTCTAGCATGTGTTCATCAGTTGTAACAAACGTACCACACTAATGAAATGTTGTTAATGTGGGAAAGTGTGGGAGGGGTAGGGAGTGGGACATATGGGAATCCCCTACATTTTTTATGTAACATTTATGTAATCTAAATATCTTTAAAAACAAAACAGAATAAAAACTCCAAATGGGAAAAAAATGAGGATAATAATAGTATGCACCTCATAAGTTTGCTTAAGAATTAAGATAATGCATGTAAAGTTCATAACATGGTGCTTGGTCCATGATAAATGCTCAGGAAATTATTATTATTATGGGACAGTTTTTATTTTCTGCTTTCTTCAATTAAATTCTAGGGTAATTTTGTAAGTTCACAGCTCTTACTATACACTTATTGCTTATTTATGTTCATGTATGAATGATATACTTAAATGAAATTTTATTTTAAAAAAATTCTAGAGGAAAAGTTTCCCTTGCCATAAAATACTATTTGAAAAGTTTTTGGAATGACTGCATAAATTTCAATATATGGATATATCATAATGTAATCATTCTTCTATGGTTAGACCATTTCCAATCTTTATTATCATAAAGCGCACCACAGTTACTATCCTTTACATTAATTTTAATGCATATCTATAGATTACAGATTCCAAATGAATTACTAATGGCATTTTATGGAGGAACGGGGAAAAAAAACGAACAACTCATTAGTGCTTACTAGGTGTGCCAGATTATATTCTGTTCTTTACATAAAAATTCTCATTTAACTCTTGGAAAACTCTTGAGATAAATCTGTTACCCCCATTTTTCAGATGAGAAATCTCTGAGGGGAGATAAGTAGTTTGCTCAAGGTCACAGAGATAGTGGTAATGGAGATGGTATTTGAAGCCAGCTGTCTGATTTCAAAGCTTAAGATTTTTTTCCACTCTGGCATACAGTTCAGGTCTATCTTTTTGATGTTGGCAGAATGAATAGTTACCATTGTGCTTTCTACAAAACGTCACTTGGTACCACGTAAAAGATAGCATACTTGGCTGGAACTCTTGGCTTCCTCATTATAGTACCTCTTGCGTATGTATGTTCTCATATGTTTTGGAATCGAGCCCAATTAAGATGAGGGCTTAAGTAAAGGAACTAAAACACTGATATGCTTATTTGATGAAAGGAAAGCTCAGGGAAGAAAATATTTATTTAGTCAATAATGCAGAACTCTTTTGTTTCAGTTGTATGGCCTACACTAGAATTAGTTATCTTCCTAAGAATCAGAATATTTCACATCAAGTGATTAAATCAGTTTAGGGACTAAACAGTAATAACAGTCAAAGTAAATTGATGCTGTCAAAAGAAATTGGAAGTTTCATTGCTGGTATACTAGAAGAACCATTTGCTGCCTGAAAATGGAGTTAAACGGGAACAAAATCTTTAGTTTCTAGTTAAGATGATACATCAGAAAAGAACTATAATACTAATATGATTGCTGTAGGTATAAGTAGAGATATAGGGGAGACAATGTGTGTGGGGATGAACCCTCAAAGAATTATTTGGTGAACTGACAGGTTGTCTTTAAAAAGTCAGCCATTTGGAAAATTTATCTTGGCAGCTCTCAAATCTTACAGCATGTAGTGTGACAGTCAATTTTGTATGAAAAATGCATAATTAATATGAAGATCAAGGCACAGGTATTTCCAGTCAGTACCTAAGACAGTTTCTTAGAACAAAGAAACAACTGAAGTTTTCTTTTAATAGGGCAATCTTGGTTTGTCATTTTGTAGGGTTTGGTTCTTAGTAAAAATGGAAGCAAACAAAAAACCCTAGCAATAATATTTCATATCCAAGAGAGTTTATAACTAACTATTGTCTAGTCAAGAAAGCTATGTTAGGTTTTTGAGTTCCTGAATTTTTATAACACGTGAGCTTGCCCATTCTTATCTTAGAATGGTTCTGGTTTTCCTTCAGTCATTTTAGTTCTTATAAAAGAGAAGCAGTGTCATTCTCCGGTAGCTAAAAATGTTTTAGACCTTGACAAAATATGGGCCACAACTTGGCCTGTCAAAAGTATTTCTCCTGTAGTGGCATTACATGTGGGTGGTGCCCAACAAATTAAATTTGGGCTCTCTACATAGGTAGCAAGTAGTTAAGTCAGTGAACAGAGAATTGGACATGGAATCTGCAGGTTGGATTTAAGATGTGCCTCCATTGCTTGATAGCTGTGTAACCCTGGGCAAAGTGCTTTATAATGTCTGAGCTCAGGTCCCTCTGCTCTCAGATGGAGATAATGGAAGCTGTGTGGCCTAAAGTTCACGTGAGAGAATCAGACAGTGAGCAAACTAATAGGTCAACTCAAAAGTACATTTATGATGAGTTTCTAAGTTATGAATTAATGGCCATGGGTCATCCCTCTGGAGGAGGAGCTGATTTACCCTTTAAAATATTTTCCAATGAAGAATGAGAATATTTGTAAAATATTTGTAAAAATGCACCACTTGTGCCTACCTCACCAGACCCTTCTAACTCTTTGTTTATATTTTATCCTATAATAATGGGACAGGTCCTTTTCTCTGCCCTGGAAACCCCTCGTGCCTCGCTTGAAGGTTCTCCAAGTGAGGACACTCACTCTAAGGATGTATTCCTCTGGTGGGGGAGGGGAGCCCTTTGGTTTCAGTAGGTGATTCGTTTAACACAGTAAAGACCTTTTATAGAAATAGCCATTAAGATCTGTTATGTTGTATGTGTTGTTCCAAGATAGAAGCAAAACCTGTATATTTGATGCACAGTTTGAATTTCAATGAAACAGGCTCAAAGAAAAGACTAAAATAGAAAAAAAATTCCAATAAGATTGCATTATAAAAAATTATAGGAAACTCTTTGATGATTAAAATAATCATTTTGCTGGAGGGAAGAAGGAGGGAGAGTGAGAAGTTAGGAACTTTGACATTGGATAGTGTCCGTGCAGACTTTTTGGAAGTTTCTGCTTGGGCCTTCCCCCAAGCCCTGGTTATTGTAACTATGGGCTCAAACACTGCTTCTGGGTCTAGTTGCAAGAGAGTGAATCCCAACCTTGACGCGTCACTTTCTCCTTTCCCCTTGGCTGCTGTGGACTAATCTCCCTTGCATTTATTACCAACTAGGGATGGTGGCCCTCTTTTTTGGTCCTTAAGAAAGACAGACTTTGTTCATTGGCTGCTCCAGCTTGGGCTACACTGTAGGACCCTCATGAAGGTATTTTAGTCAATGAATGATTGATGGAAATGTCCCTGTGGAGTTCCCCAGGGATGGGAGTGTGTGGGCTAAGTGCTGGACAGTTTTGACAAGCTTCTGGGACCACTTAGCAGAAGGGAGCCAACTGAAGGCCCACTGATCCCAGGGCTTCTTGAGCCTGCTGGTGGTGATGGCCAAGCCTGCTCACTGTGCTCATTCTCTAAATTTCGTTTCTCTTACACAGGAAACTATTCTGAACTCCTCAACTGTTTTAGCGCCACATTTCATTCAGCTCCTTTCTTGATTAGCTACTTCCTGAGCCTCTGCTAGGCACTAAGCACTGTGAGAGGAACAAAGATGAATCAGACACTGTGAAAGAGAGAGCACACGTACCTTAGGTAGACAGCAAGCCAGGCCTCCAGAGTTGAGAAAAGGGAGATGCTACGTATGTAATGATTTTTTTCTGTACTTCCTACAATAATTTGTACTACATAAAAATCTATACCAATATTCATTTATGTAGCAAATGTCATTATAATGAAAATCCCTGTAATCTGTGAATTGGGCAAGCATTAGTAGAACACAATTCCAATACAGCAGGAAACTTTGGACCATCCCGTTGAGTAAGCTGAAATGGAGTATCAAGCTTTTCATGACTTTGATATTTTTCATTTCCATGTGTCAACAAATACCTGACCTGATATTAAAGTCAGTTAAATAAATATTAAATAAATAAATATTTCTTGCTCTAGTCAAGGCACAGCAGCATTTATATCCATGGGCAACATATCCCCAGTAGTCATATTTTGGTGAGGGCATGTATTTTATCACAAACCTAACTGATTGAACTACCTTCAGATGAATAGGATGAAAATTTCAACATAGCTATCATAGAAAAAGAAAAGCCAGAGAATCTATAATCTTGTCCCTCACTCCTTATTTAAGTCACTCCATAATTTATTTTGCTTGCTTTAATTGTAAGGAATGATAACATGGAAAAGATCTTAATTGTGGTAGCTGTGGTTTCTTTCTCTTTCAGTCGATCGGCTTTAGTTCTTCTCCCATTCCAACCAGAGGATTTCTCAACACAGCAGTTAAGGTAGTGGGCACAGAACCCAAGAGTTTCAAAGGAGGCTGGGGAGAAGCCCATTCCTATTTACTCTTTTTATGAACTTTTAGCTGTTTAGAAGAGTTCTGAAATTATCTGTTAAAAACTCCCAGTATTCCTGTAAAGAAATGGCCTGAAGCATCAGTCTGTAAACACTAACAAACCTGCTTACCGTTTGTTCTCAGAAAAGCCTAACATCTCTTCCCCATGCACTGTGAAAAGAAGAGTGACTACCATTTATTGGGCTTCTACTCTTCCTATGCACTTCCAATATCTCTTCTCTAATAGGCAAAATGATGCCTGAAGGCAGGTGTTATTATTCCCATTTACAGATAAAGAAATGTGAGACTTGGGCTCGTGAGCAGCTTCTCTAAGGGCACCAAGCTAGAAACAGTGGAAGCTGGGCTTTGAACCAGGTTTGTCTGGCTCTGATGCCATATGTAACCATCCTGTGAAGAATACCATCTCCAAGAGCCTTAAACATCTGTGCTAACTTCTGTGGTGTTAGGAGCCGGAATTTACCAAAATGCTACTCTTCCCATATCAATGATGGATGAATGTTTTGGGGTTTGTTTAAAAATCTTTATTAAAAATTAAATCCATAGATGTTTAGTATCTCATTTGACAATTAGTGATATTTATTACATTGTTGACCAAACAATATTTGTCTTTTGTGGTGCATAAAGAAAATCAGATAATTGTTTTTATCAAAAGTTTGAAAAGCTTTTTAAAAAATCAATTCTTTTTAAATGGAAGTATTATATTCACTGAATCGTTCCCTCCAAGGAAGTTTTGCAAAAGAGAATTATCTTAGGTGTGATGAACTAATCTTTAAATAAAGTCAGCAGCATCTTGTGTCTAAGTAAATATTTCTCAAAGAAGGAGTGCACACATGCGTACACACACATACACGCAGAATGAAAAGATAACAATTTCTATCACAGAATGAAAAGATACAATTTCTATCAACATGGCCATTGGTATCCTTTATTAAAACCAAGAAAGTCAAATAGTTACATGCTAGCTTAGTTCTTGTCTCTTCCTTTTGTTGCATACAGCACTGTTACTTTTAGAAAATAAATCTAATCCCTGACCCAGATATTTCACGGATTGTCTGGTTTCAGCCCCTTGTTTTTCGGACATTATTATCTGTTCCTAAGCTTAGCATAGTGTCCCCCTGACTGCCAGGCACCAGGGACACGTGGACCCTGGACTTTGGATTGGTATAGACTTCTTTGGGGCGACTCCCAGGGTTCAGATTGGGGCCGACTGGGGTGTCTGCAGTTGGCCTCAGGGCTGCAGTCTTGTCTTGTCTTCTGATTGCCAAGATTCCTTAGGATAAGAAGTCATCATGCTTGCAGCACACGTGTTGATATCCTTGACACTATTCACAGTGCCTGGCATTGTGTTGAGTCAGGGTTTGTCAGATAAATGAAGGGTTATACTGTTTTCTCTTAAAAATGGACGGTTGGGAGAAAAAGTCAGTCTGAGGGGAAGAAAGTCAGAATTCTAGATCAGGTTTAAAGACTCTAGGTCAATCCCCTCATTTCAAAGATGAAACCGAGAGAGGTCAGATAACTTGGAGAACAGAACATCACCCAGAGAGTTGGTGCCAGAACCAGCCACGTATTCAGTTTCCTGCTGCCTGCCCCATCCTTTCCAGTGCACCCCCTTCTCCCTGTCCCTGGTTGTTTCATGGAGGTGGTCTTCTGACTCTGCAGGATCAGTGACGAGAGCATTTGTTTCTTTGAATCTCCACACAGCATGTAACAGAAAATTGGGTACATAGGGATTCTCAGGAAATACTTGGAGCAGATGTTGAGTGAGTGAGTGATTGGTTGATTGGTTGACTTATGACGCTGGCCCTTATCCCCTGTGCCCAAGTGAGGAGTTCCTTGGAGTCATGTGTATATTATAGGCTATCTCTGGGAGAGGAGAATATTATAACAATGGCAATAACAATAGCTAACCTTTATGTGTAATAAACTAGGCATGGTTCAGAGTCCAGGCTCTAGGACCAGGTTACTGCTTTTAGAATCCCAACTCTACCACTTACCACTTATATTTTATTGGGATAGGGTATTTGACTTTTTTGTGCCTCAGTTTCTACACCTGTAAAATGCCATCATAATGACAATTGTGCCTACCTCGGAGTTTCTATGAGCATTAAAGGAGTTAACTCATCGGAAGCCCAAGAACAGTGTTAGGCACTTTCTAAGCAAGCAATAAATGTTAGCTACATTATTGCTGTTATGAAACTCTCACTATTCCATGCTGAGGCAGGGGTGCTGAATGCACTGCATGTGTTACATATCATCTAGTCTTCTCAACAACCCTGGAAGGAAGGTAACATTTAATCTCCATTTTACAGTTGAGTAAACTGAGGCATGGAGAAGTTCTGCCCCCTACCCAAGATTGCATAGCTAGGAAGTCATGGGTGAGGCCCAATTCCATATCTGCCTGACTCCAGATCCTGTGCTTGGGTGTGGGTATGGAGGGAAATGGGTGGTGTGGCTGCTAAATATGGGACTTGACCTTCAAAATTTTCTTTTTTTCCTACAGCACTCCAGAACCCAGACTGTTTTCAGGAACATCTCCATAGAGTCCCAGGTAAGGGGAAGTGATCCTTCATTTCTCCATGTCCTCCTCCTGCCCACATGGTCACTTGTCCCTGAACCTGACTCCTGGAAGCCCCATCGCAGACTTTGGTGGCCTTAGCTGCCTCTCAGGGTCTTAATACCAGAGTTCTGATTTACAGATGTATAGTCTGAAATCACTCATGATAGGACAGTAGGGGACCAATGGACCTGAGGCACCCCTCCCTACTACTGATATACCCCTGTCCCACCTATATCTCCTTACCCCATCTACATCCCCCTACACCACCTACATCCGCTGCATCACCTACATCTCCCCTATCTCTCCTACGTCCCTATACCCCACCTACATCTCCCTACCTCACTTATGTCCCCCTTCCCCACCTATATCCTCCTACCCCACCTGTATTCTCCTACCCATCTACACCCCCTTACCCCACCCACATTGCCTTACCCCACCTACATCCCCTCCCCACCTACATCACCCTGTCACACTTACATACCTCCTGCCCCGCTTATTTCCGCCTACCCTTTCTACATCCCCCTATCTTACCTACGTCATCCCTGCCCCACCTACCTTGCCTACCCCACCTACTTCGACATTTCTGTGGACTTCTTCATAGTAGTTTCATACATGTGAAATACTTTGATATATATGTGTGTGTGTGTGTGTGTGTGTATAAGCCTTTTATAGACATTCTTTTAATGTAGAAAAGAATTATGGTTAAGAGTGTTGGGCTCTGGAGCCAGATTGCCTGGCTTTCCCTCCTTGCAGTGACAGCCATTATTGCTTTTGTTGTTGTTGTTGAAGAACATGCTCCAGTGAATCTAGAAGCCAAGTTTGCAATCAGCAGTGCTCAGTCAGCATTAAGTGGGAGTAGAAGGAGACAGGCTTTTGAGCCAGACAACCCAGCTTTGAATTCTGCACCTGCTGCCTAGGAATTGTGTAGTCTTAGCATGTCACTTCTCTGAGCCTCAGTTTCCCCCTTTCTAAGATGGGATAATTATACTTATCTTGCAGAGTGGCTGCATGAACTTACACAAGGTTGACATTCAAAAAAATGGTAACAATTTCTGTTTCAGTTATGGGTACATCAAAAATATTTGCTGGTCAGAAAGCACGTTATTGTTTTAGGTTTATATTTTCTCAGAAATATTTTTATTTTCCCTCAGCAGCCTTGTTTAAATAATTTGCTTAAGAAGCTGTATATTCACTGTGAAAAGATCACCTCTAATCTAGACCCTGTCAAATGATAATAAATTCCAGGTTGAGGTAGTCCAAATTAATGAGGTCTTATTGTACCTGAATATTTCTGTGAAATATTTAATTTAAACTTGATTCTTTTGTCCATAAACCTGAACTTTAGTAGCAAAATGACTGCAACTTTTTGAAAAGGGCCATTAACATTGGTGGGAACTGATAGCTTTCCATGAATGAAAGAGAATATTTCACTTCCTCTTATTTAAGTTGCCATGAAAACACTCTATAGTTGTTCAAAGAGAATTAGTATGGAAGCAACTGGATTAATTTCTCTCTCTCTCCTCATGAACACACACACACACACACACACACACACGACATACTTAGGAAGGAACTTCTTAAATTTTGAGTTAGGCACCTGAAGAGTTGCTATATAAATTTTGGCAGCCTTCTCTCTATCAGATGAGCAAGGGCACAATCAATTTCTGTTTTCTTAGAACGTATAGCAAATAACCAGAAACTCTGATTATTCTGCCAGAAGGCAACAAACAGCTTGAAGGAAAGATGTACCAGTTAAAAACCATTCTGATCTCATTTTTGTCAGAAGCGTAAGATGCCTCCAGCTGTCACTAATCATATAAGAGGTGGAAAGCAGGAATGTTTTCA
The DNA here is from genome assembly GCA_026826555.1 of Tolypeutes matacus. NCBI lineage: Eukaryota > Metazoa > Chordata > Mammalia > Cingulata > Chlamyphoridae > Tolypeutes > Tolypeutes matacus. The sequence continues at coordinate 37,502,779 of JAKSZT010053929.1, read as the reverse complement.
CCTGCAAAATATTACTCTAATTGCATGTTTGACCACGACTTTTACTGGTTACTTAACCCAGAGCACTGACACTGGACATCCCTTGTATAACTGGTCTTGCCAGTTGGTAGTCGTCTCAAACATATGCCACAGGAACACACTTAAGGAATTTTCTAATTACAGCTCAAAGGCTTTATGTTTATTTTTATGCTTTTTCTGCAGACATCACTGATTGAAATGATTTCTCCCTCAGCATAATCCTATTGCCAGCAGTTACAAAGGACTTGGAAGATAGCAAATGAAACCCACAATAACCGAAGAGTTGTCTGAATTCAATTAGGAAGAGGCCTGTCCCATGTGGACACATAAGCCATATAAATCCATTTTGATTGTGAGCCCTGGTACTTATTTGGTCATGTTTATTTTGGATGCAAGGGTCAAAGCTGGATTTAGACCAGAAACTCCAGATCTTCAAGCCCTAATGTCTGATTTGGGTATTCATTGAATCCCTTAGTTCATTTCTTAATTAGCTCTCCCAGAATTGGAGGGTTGCTTGGTTACAATTATTTTCACAAATTTCTCATAAATCAAAACAAATGCACATAGATTTTTTCCCCCTTATAGCTCACACATTTTGCCTATTCTTGTTTTTATCAAAATAATAGTAATCATGTCTATAGCAATAACAAAACTAACATTTGGCAAGGCAGACAGTAGAGTATAGGATGTGCTTTTGAATTCCAACTCAACAATTTGTAGCTGCGAGACTTTTGTCAAGTTGCCTTCCTTCTCTGTCCCTCAGTTTTCTTTTATAAAATGGGAAGAAAAATAATACCTATATCTAATATATGTATAGCACTGTGCATATGGGTTAATATGCAGAAAGTGTCTGGCACACTAATAAATGTGAGTTGTTATGTTTAATATCAGTAAGACAATGGTAGACTGATGAACAGATTTTTCTGGTGCCACAAGATTGTCATCTAAGTATGTTCCATCTATGTACTGCATTTGGAGAACACTCCTGACAGTAATGAAAATATTGTTGTCTCTGAAGTTGGAATTAGTCTCTATTATATGTATTTGTATTCCTCAGTTTGTTGCAGGATTACAATTTTTGAATTTCCATGCTTGATCAATATCAGTATTCACTTGAAACCTTTTGGTGCAAAATTGCTTAAAAATTTGAATGAATGTTGTTGTCTCTCAGCATACAAAATTTTGGTCTCATTAAAAGGAAAAATGTGATTACAATATGTTAAAAAATATGTAGATATGTGTATATAAATGAGATTTGGGGAAATCATATTCAATAAATTCCTTGGAAACTTGCAAATTATTTTTAATAGATTTAAATGCATGTAATGTCATGGTTTAGATTTAATGAATGTGTAAGAGGAAGTCTAGGAAAAGATAAATCTAGTAGTTTAATGAGCTTTACTTATGGCTAAATGAGAGTTAGTTAATATTAAAATTGATTGGCAAGAGATGCACTGGAATTGCCTTTCATTAGTTTTTTTTTTTAAACTAGAATATAGGACCCAGCAATTCTACTCCTGTATGTGTCTATGTGTGTGTGTATATTCTAGTGAAATGTGCATCCAGAGATATGTATAAATGTTCTCAGCAGCATTATCTATATTCATCTCAAATTAGAAACATCCAGAATGTCTATTAGTAGTAGAATGGTGGTATATTCATAAAATGGAAGCATTAAATTAAATTTAAAATTGTGGTGTTTACATAAAATGAGATACTATATAGCAATGAAAACACAGTAACATGGATGTATCCTACAAACATAGAGTTGAAAAAAAGAAGATACAGAGAATATATAACAATGTTATTCTGTTTATATAAAGTATGAAAACAGACAAAATTAAACTCTATTGCTAAGGGGTGCATGCATACCTAAATGGCTGAAATTATAAAGAAAAGTGAGAATCTTATTACTGTAAGAATCATGACAATGGTTACCTCTAGGGAAGGGGGCTGGGGAAGAGAAGGAAGGGTGCTGACAACGTTCTGTGTTTTGACGGGGCTAGTAGTTACAAGAGTGATATACAATATATTACATTGAATATTAATGCACTTTTTAGTTACTAAGTTAAAATTCATAGTTTACCAAAAAAGTTTTGTTTTTTTGAACAAAAAGTAACTGTCTTTTCTGCCTGGGCTGGTTTGGCCATTGCCCCTGTACTGCATGGTTTTGGGCCAAGAGATTTCAGAGCCCTTGAGAAGATCCATTTGGATGGGGAAAAAATTGTTTAGCACTTACATTAAAATTAATTTTATTATCAAAACATTATAACTGATGGTGAACGTATTGACACTAGCAGTGTCCCTGAGCCCACCTGTCAGATGGTGAAAGGAGGTAGGTGAGAAGCTCTTGAGGAAGGAGTGGGAGCAACCAGCTCAGGGGCTTTACCATGGCTTCCTCACCAGTTCACTTGCTTTGGCTATTTTGTGAAGTGCATTGTACCTGGTAAAGTGGATTTACAAATTCTATTTTTTAGCTTTAACGAACACAAACTAAACAAGTACCTTAAATGGAGTCTCCAAAGAATTCCCATAAATGGAAGATAATTTTAGCATTGTGCAAGCAACAAGAAAATAGCAAAGCTTTGCATGAACTTGTTAGCCACATTATTAGGTATTGACAGTGACCATTGAAACAGATCTGTCAAGAAGCTGGCCCCCAAAATTCTAAATTATCTGGAAGATGTATGGCTTTATATCCACTGTGGTTAATCATGAACCTTGTCTTGTGTATGTTTGCCTTGAGATCTCATGATTAGTAAGCTGTTACATCAATTCTGTCATACTTCTTTTCTATTTTTGTCCATGGCTTATAAGGGTTATAACATTAATCCAATAATATGTACAATGTTTATGAGTTATAAACAAACAACTAAACATATATTGGGGATATATATTCAAAACATGTGAAATGAAAATACTGTTAAATCTAGAATATGTAGGAAATGGTAAACTTGCACATCTTGGTCCTAATTTCCTTTTGTTGGCAACCATCTACACTAAGCATTAGCATTTACATTTTACTCTGTTAAAACTTCTCCCAAGCCCCTGGGTTGGGGTTGGAGTATAGCTCCACTTTTTCCCTGTTTATTTGTTTATATTCCCTGTAAGATTCCCTTTTAACTAAGGATTCCGTGTATGAAAAGTTGAAACCATGGGGCAGGCTTTGCCAAGGCAGGAGTAATAGAAAGTACAAGGATAGCACATGCATCACGGTTTGTAGTGGGAAAGCCTACTGTAGTGGGAAAGCCTGCTCATTGCTGGCTGGCAATGAACAGACCTCTGTGGTCCACCTGGATCCGCCACCTGCCTACCAGGAGCAGGCTGTGGCACGTAGGCAGTGCCCTTTCTGACCCACCATTGCTTCGTCTCTCTCATGGGGGGGTAAGTAGTAGCAGCCCTTTCCCTCTCACAGTGTCATGAGATCACTTATGTTAGAGCATCTGAAAATGTAAAGTTTCCTACAAATGTAAGAAATTGTGATGACCCTGTCCCTCATACTTCACCTTTACCAAAATGTAGCTTTTTGTTAAAGTCCTGATGTCCTTCACCTACAAGGTTCTTTTTTGAGTACAGACTACAGAAGCTGCCTGGCTAGCTTAAACCAAAAAAACAATTATTTAGAATATTTTTTTAGTGGGAATGCTCCTGAGGTGTCTCACAGAACTGAAGGAAGGGTCAAAGCATCAAACTGCATGAAAGGCAGAAACCAGGGGTGTGCTGGGGATCTCAGCTCTTTTCTCTAAGCTGTTGCTGTTAATGTGGTCTAATGCTAATGACTCTCAGTCTTTGGGTTTCTCAGTTCCGTGCTTCAGGTTCCTAGGAGAGAGAATCGGACTGGTCCAGCGTAGGCTGGGTGACCACCTTCTGGCCAGTCAGCCCCGGTTGAGTGGACCAGGTCCTATAGTAGAGACATGATTCCTAGGGGCTCCAGCCCTGCATATCTGGGCCGTTTCAGATCAGCGATCCTGTATGTTTCTACCTATAATTGGGATTGTTGTTTCCATAAGTGCTTGTGACTCACCTTCCTTTAATGAATTTTAATGAAAGGATTCAAAGAAATACATGTACAGAGGTACATATGAGTTGTTTTCTCCAATAAATGTTATCATTACCTAATTGAGCCTGGGCTTGTTCTTTAGGTGAATACCAGACTTCAAAACATTTTCACTGGATGTTGAGAAATCTTCTTTGGGTCACACGGGGCTTCCTTCTGTTTAAGCTGTCTCTCTGCTTTGGCTTCATTTCTGCCTTTAACCACTGTTTTGCCTCTTGTTAGCAAGAAGGCATTAAATCAATTTTAGCGTTCCTAATGCTGACACCCTCTTCACTGACAAGCTGACTTGCCCCAAAGTTTTACGCCAAGGCAAAAAGATGAGAGTGGTGCACAGTGCCTGCATACCATAGGCAAGACAGCATATTATGGGCAAGTTTTCAGAGAAGCCTTGTACTTTATTCGAAAGAGCCTCACTTTTCTTGATCTTTGGAGCTATTGTGCCAAAGTCCTCCTCTATCCGTACTAGACTATAAGAGATTGCCTGTTATGGAACTTGTACCTTCTAAGTTTAAAGGACCTGAATTTGTTTCTCTAGTGAATTTATTAAAGTTTTTTAATCTATCCCAGCCATTCTTAAACATATACAGCTATTCCTCACACCAGATGGGTGTCTGATACATGGCGTTTATTCCATCAGGGTGCAAGCAATTACTTGCATTATTTCAAGGCTGGAAATGATGGAAACGTTCGTATGCTTGTAAAAATTGGTGAATGTTTTCCAAAACAAGATAAACATTGTTTTCCCGTATTGCCCTGACAAATCCTAAATAGTTAGGGTATTGTCCCCTTTGAATCATTTATTATAAAGCAAGAGTGTCAAATTCTTTATTCTTATTCTCATATGAAATAACTAAATTTTATATTTTCTCACACATTGAAATTTTCTTTCTGTGAAAAGAAAATGCATTTCTTAGAGAAAGCATATGCTGAAGAAACAGATATGATAATAACAATCATTGTTTTGCTTCGCCTCCATATTCCAAAGTGCTGAGTTATAATGTAATCTGTAATTCATACTTTTTAACCAACCCTCGATAGGTTATCAACCCAGTGCCTTATACTGGTTATAAGGATGATTTATTATTTGTCAGATTTTGAGTGCTGACCCATGAAATATTAAACTTCTATTGGCAGCTGTTGTCCAAAGGCTTGCAGGTGTCCTGCCCCATGCTTTGAAAGACTAGCATTAGCGATAAATCACAGCATACATAATTTTTCTGTAAGTTAATGGAAAGGATTTTGCATTCTGGGTCCTCTAGGCTTTGGTATTTGGAAGTCATATACATGGGAAATTAAAGTAAAGGGGTAAAATGTTCTCAGGCTTTAACCCTTGAACCCTGGGCCAGCCACAGTCAATAGCAAAAGCATCTTGGTAGCTTTGTTCTCCTAACCCTGAGATTTCCTGGCTATGAGAACTGACATAGTGCCAAGTAGAAGCCTAATTGCATTCCTCATTACTGAGAAGAAGAAGAAGAAAAAAAAAAACTCAAAGGAATTTTCCTTTTCTTTCAAGGGGTACCTTGAGCATTAACATTTTCTGGGATAGCAAAATTGTTTATAAGACCTTTGCAAAGCTTTCTGAAAAGAGAGCCTGAAGAGGACTCTGCCAGCCAATTAAGCATGTGTTGCTTACCCAAAGCAGCAAAGGGTTAAAGAGATGAAATCAAAGAAGTAAGAGAGACGTGGCTTTGTCCTTTAAGAACTTGTTCTCCGATTAACGAGCTGATGTCTTCTTTTCTTCCTCTTTCTCTACGTCCTGTTCAAAGATTTTGCAAGATAGTACATGATATATTCAGCTAGCCCCACAATAGATCTCTGACTGACTGACTGTAAATTCTGTGGTCTGTTTTGTTCACTAGCATTCCCAGTGTCATGCCCAGTACCTGGTTCATAAGAGGTGTTCAATTAGTATTTGTTGAATGAACGAATATATGCAGACAGGTCTTTCAGGAAGTTATGTATTGCACCAGATGCTCTGATCAAGGACTCAGTATCTACCTTTAGTAGATTGGGACCTTCCAATATGTGGAGTTTATATTCCAGTGGAGGAGCCAGACAATGAAGAAAGAAGTAACCAAGCGAATAAGCACAATAATTGTAGGTGGTGGTAGGGGCTACAAAAGATGTAAATAGGATGAGTGCTATAATGGGGACTAAGGGCTCAGAAAAACTAACCCTGGAACAACCTGATAGCCTAATGGTATCGAAGGAATTGATACAACTTTCCAGAAGGTTTCATTTACTCCGGAAGTTAACGTATCCAATGAAAAGGCTTCCATTTATCACAGCTTTTCTTAATGCAAATAGGTTGCAGAGTTCTTTCCTTACAGACCATATCAGTTTCTACTTTGTAGAATTTTGCTTTTAACACATCAGTTGGTTTGTGCCAGGTGCCAAGGCCAAGGGTTAGCTCTCGAGTTTACTTCCCTTTTTCTCAAAACTGCAACTTCTCTCCCAAAGCTAGTCAGCTGTCTCCCAAATGTGTGCTGTCAGTCACAAAGGGAACCAGAGGAGCAAAAGAAGGGGGATCAGCACAAATTTATCATCAGAGCTGAAAGAAAGAACCTCAAAGTGAATACCCTGCTGACTGTGGGTCAGAAGTGTTATCTTTGTATCTCAAGGACAGAACATTTAATAAAGATTTGGGTACAAAGTACACATCACCCTCCAGGCATACTGAACTATGTCAATCAGAAAACTGTTCCTTAGGGTTTACAATTTCCCCTTTTTCCTAAATTAAAAAAATGCTAATGTGAACCGTTGACTCTTGACAACACATTGTTATTATTGTATACAGGGCATAGAGTAAATAAGACACTCTCGCTTAACGAAATAACAGTTCATTTTAACTCAGCAAGCTGGAAGCAATTTTAGTTTTTCTTTTTTCTGTGCTTCTTTATGGAAGTAGGCTACAATCATTTTTATTCCACCAATTCTTCATAACCTTATGGCATGCTTCCTGTTTATGTTATGCTTTTAAGAGCTGCTTTTAAAGACCCTTGAGGGACATCCTTTAATACATTCCTTTTAAAAAATAATTACTCATCTATAGTACCCCTTCAGAATGTGTGAGGGTTTGGAAATATAGGAACTCCTTAATGAGATGTGTAATGGTCTTTGCAGAGTGTCACCAATGTTTACACCTAATTCAGCTAACATAAATTAGATTTAATTAGTCATTCTGGAAAAGCGGTTGTTATTTTTGAGTAGATTCAATATCTAAAACCCACCATTTGCCTTTTATGTATGGGTATTTTTAGATAAAATTCCATGAGTAGACTTTGTTGATGGAAAAAAAAACCACATTTGCAGTAACATAAAGTCAATTCTTAAGGACTTTTATAAATAATGTGAAGAATGTGTCTTATTGGGGCATAAGAGGCATCTGTGTGAGACAGAAGATAATGTTTATAAAATTCTTTGTAAACTTTAAAGTGATGTACAAATGTAAAGAATCATGTTATTGTTGGTCTTACCTTTGTGGCAGGCAGAACTTCTGGGCTCAACGAAAGCCCATAATTTTTTTGTTCTAATGCTGAACATCTTCCTATTTAGAGTATGATTTCCTTTTTCACATGGATCCCTATGTCAGATACTCTGAGTTCCCTTGTTGGGTCTGTCATACTGCACTTGACTTTTGAACCTTCAGTCTACCCTTAGGCCACCGTTGTGCCGTGTGGCATGATGCTCCAGAAGGAGCTGTAATTTCTAGGAAAAGACCGCGGCCCACATCACAGTCTACATAGGATGACTAAATGCACCACTGTGCCATCTCCCCAGTTCCTCACGGGCACTAGAGAAAGTTGGGGGAATCACTTATTTCTGGTCTTAGGTGGCCCCTGGTATGGTCCTCTGACATATGCTGTTTGCAGAATTTCTCTGCCTTGACGCTCTCTTAACTCTTGCTGCTTTGGTTTCTTCTTTCTAAAAAAGAAAAACTTCCATTGTGGTAACATACATATTTTGGTGTCTTCTTGAGGCTGGTAGGAGGCGTGGTGTGGAGGAGTTATTCCAGCCACTTGCAATTCTTTCTGTCCTGGTGAGTCTCTCTGTTCCTCCCTGACCCCTCAACCCACCTTCTCCCCACTTCAGCCTTTTTTTGCCCCCACTAGTAGAAGAAACTAGAAATAAGAAAATGTTTCCAGGTAACGTGCTGATTTTCCACTGCCCTCTCCCCTGGGTGAAGTTGCTCTTTTCCACAGCGCTCCAGGTCTGCCAGTTGCCGCTTTGTTCTGCACTCTTCCCAGAGAACTCCCGTGGGGTGGATGCAGCTGGAGGTGGGAGGGCTGAGGGGAGGCATGGCCCTTTCTCCGTGGAGTGCTCTCCCATAGAAGGGGTTCATTGTCCACATCAAGGACCAGGCCATGGGAAACAGACTCCCTGGCAGTCACCATGCATTACACAAATATCACTTCCATTTAGCTTGACCTTTCATTATACTCTAAAATGACTGAAAATACTTAAATCTTATGCAGTATTTTTCTGGAAACAAAAATAAATGGGGTTCTTTTAAGAAGCTGCTCTTGAACTTTTGCCCTTGCTCTTCCTTTTTGAGTCATTATAGCCAATTCAAGGTTTCCTTTTATCGTGTATTTTCCTTTTTCAAGAAATCATCAGCTAATTCCTCTACTGATAAAGTGATGACTCATAGAAGCGAGGCAATTTTTAAGGATCAGTGTACCTCCTGTGACTTTAAAATACTTAGTTCTGGAATTGAGTCGTGGTGACATTAAGAGGGCAATGTTCTCAGTGCTGTAATATATTAGCCCAGCCGGTCCTCACACCAGCCTTATGAGGTGGGATTACTGCTATTGTCCATGTTTTATGGCTGTAGACACCAAAGCATAGTGAAGTTAAGCAGCTTGCCCAGTGTGGTCACACCAGGAACAGTGGGTGGGGCCTGGATTTGAACCTAGGTAGTCTGCTTCAGTGCCCATGTTCTTAGCCACTGAACAAACTACCCAGGTGACTCAGGGGGTGTCATTTAACCTCTGGGAGCCTAGGTTTCCTCATCTCTAAAGTAGGAGTAGTAATACCTACCTTACTAAATAATGGCGAGAATCAAAGGAAATATTTGAGAGAGCTCAGTAAATTGTGAAGTGCTAAAACATAAGGTTTAAGCTTTGGCTAAATATTGATATGATATTTTCTGTTACTCATGTAGATGTTCTTCTTGAGTTTGGCCCTTGCTGCTTGGACTTACTGCTGTTTCAGATGAAAAACTATGCATTTTTCTTGAGGTCCTCTTGAAATTTCAGGAAACTACAGGTTTCTCAATGAAAGTGACCTTTTTCTTCCAAAATGGTGGCATTTGGGATATTTATATGCTAGGCAGAACTCACCAGGATGCTTTTAATATGCCAAGGAAGTTCAATGTTATTCGTTCTCTTTGACCCCATTAATGTAGCATTTAACACCCCCTCCATATTTTTTCTAAATCATGTAAAATTAATTTTTCTTCAAATCTCTGTCCTCCATATTGTGGACTTGTCATTAACTTCCCTTCATCATATAATTGTGGATCTGGGACCATGTCTCTTCCTGCCAGCCAGGGGGCCCTGACACAGAAGAGATACTGGGCAAGGTTTAGGTCAGTGGAAGAGAAGTGGAAAGTCAAGTCTAAAGATCAAGATTTAGAAATGCCAAAGACTAAAACAAACAACAACAACAAAAATGCTTCAAAACGCGGGTCAAGAGACTAGAGCCAGAACGCCAGAGAGACCTGATGGGTGGTGTTGGAAGAGTAGGATGCCTGGGAATAGGCGGCAGGACCCTGGGTATTTCCTTGCCACTGGCTAGGGGAGATAGAGCCTTTCTTCCTCCTTCTGATGCTGGGCCCTAAGCATTTTGGGGGCTAACACCTCTTCTCATAAGGCTCTTCCAAGTTGGTATGTCGGGGATCTGAGTTCTTACCCTTCTTGGGGGAAGTGGGTAGCTCGAAGGCCTTTTTCTTTGGAGCTTTTATACATCTTAGGAATTGTGTTCTTTCAAGTTTTTTAGAGGACTGGTATTGCATCCCCAGGGTCACCCTGGTTTGGGGGTCTTCCAGGCAGTGTTCGTGATCACAATGAGTCATTTTTCCACTTTTCTGGATAAGAACAATGCCCTTGCCATTCAGTCTCCAAATATAGCAAACACTTATGATAGAAGACTTTCCTTAGGAAAGGAGCTGGCAGGCTCAGTGATGTGAAAATGTCCAATTTAGAAAACACATTTAAAAGAAAAAGCTGTTTTCAATCTTTTTTGGAATCAGGTGGCATATAAATGAATAAATTTTAAAAAATTAAAAGAATATATGCAGCCTGACAACACATTCCACTTTCTCTCTTTAGTCTTGCAGGTACTTGTTGATTTTACCCAAACTTCAGATGTCATTTCTAGCACTTTATTAAAATGTCAAATTGCAAACTGGTTCAGACTTCTAATTGGGAGCATAACTTGGATAATAGATTTTCTAGCTGATGCATGTAATCATCAAACATTTTTGGTACAAAAAATGTTACCAGAAATTAATCATCTAGAATCTCTTTAAGAATATTGGTAAGTGTCTAAGAAGAGACTGAAACACAGGGCATGGAAAAAAGGCATTGAGTCCCGTAGAAAAAGGCCAAAATAGAATGTGTAAGTCAGTCATAAATGGCAATCTATAAATAGGAGCATCCAGCATAAAATCCTTTGATTGATGGAAGGTGGCTGTAGTTAACATCAGAATTCTAGATGTAAGCACATCACACAGCTACCAGCCCAGCTGGATCCATGTTTTTCTTCATGCCGTGCTGAACTGACCATAGCACTAGCTTGCATGTAACTCATGTAAATCAAAATATATGACTTCCTTCCTAGAGTGCAGTTTGGCAATATGTATTTTTCAGAAAATCCTTTAAAATGTGTTCGCTGTTTTGTCAGAGGAATTTTATTCCTAGGAATTTATGCTAAGAAAATAATTAAGGATATGTGTAAGACTTTAGCCACAAAGATATTCATCACAGCATTGTTTATAATAGGGTAAATAGGAAATTGCAAAAATGTCCAACAATAACAGATTTGTTAAGTGCATTATGTTACAGTCATACAGTGGAATACTACTCAGCCATTACAGATAATGATGTAGGTAAATATTGGTACTGAAAAGCTGTTCACAATAATATTGTTAAGTGAAAGAACTATGTGGCAAAATTCAAATATGTACAACATAGTCACATTTTCATTAATATATGTGTATATTCTTAGAAAATGGCCTGAAATATATATAAAGGTTTTTAACGTAGTTCTTTGGGTGATGGGATTATGGGAATATAAAATGTTCTTCTATTTTGCTTATCTGTGTCTTTTAATTTTTCTACCTTGAACATGTACTGCTTTCATAATGAGAATCAACAAAGATTATTTTCAATTAAAAGTGGTAAAAATGTGTGAGCTAAACCCCATGGAAGTGTCTGGCTCTGGATAACTGAGAAACCTCATGTGATGCTTTTCAGCTGAGTTTATTTGTAAACATACATCAGCAGAACATGAGTCCTCAGTCTGTGCCCTGATTTTGAGAACAGAAATTGCTCTTTCATACACCTGATTTAGCAGAGATTAGCTTCCTTCCTAATCTTCCTTGCAGAATGAAGGAACTCAAGGTAATAGACCATCTCTGGGGTTCCTTCCTACTCTCAAATCCCAGGTCTACACTTTCTAGGGTTACTCAGAGAAACTGCTGAGTAGGACCCTCTCTGCATTTCTCATAATTTCTCATAATTACACCTGCCGAGTGATGGGAGTATATTAATAAGGCTTCATCTCATTGTCTGTAGTATACTCAAACTAACCCACTCTGCAAGATTATCCTCGATGTCTGTCTTCTGCTACTTGAAGAGAGACCTTCAAAAGACCAATTTTTACATCACTTTTTGATTAACCTAGTTTTCTACCTTTTAGGGAGCTTATGGTGAGGGTCAGGTAGCTAAGAACTGCTCAGTGTTTCAGGGAAACTTCAGCACTAGGTGGGAAGCAGTTGAAGGAGACTGTAGAGAAAAAGTCACTTCCACTAGAAAATAAAATTCCCTTCAGCTCTTAAACCCTCACAGCCTCCTAGGCTCTTCCTTTTGTATGTTAAGGCAGGCCCCTGTCTGTCTACACCTGCCGGACCTGGTTTAGTTCAGTGAGGCAACATGTAATATATTTTTCCTCATTAATCACGCTTAGTAGAAGTCATGGTATTACAACAAATATCCCCTAATATTTAAAACAATAATTTCAGAACTACTTCACAGTAAACATAGCAGTCGGTTACTATAACTGGCAAGCTGACTTCCCAATTCTCTGATTTGTGACTAGAAATTAGTGAAAAGAGTATTTGTTGTGCCTGGAGTTAGGAAATGTACATTTGATCCTTTCTTGACCAAGGACTTGTCAGAGAACCTGTCTTTTTGGGTCCAAGTTTTTCTCCTCTGCAAAGTGGGACAGTTGATTTCAATGCTTTTCAAGTTTCCCATATGAACTACAAAGATCATTTATTGTTGCCTGCATAACTCAAGACTGAAGGCAGAGCATCTGTTAGCAGTCTATCCCTCTGACTTCTCTGCCACTTACTTTGCTTGGTCCAATAAACCATTGTTTCTTTGTTTATCTTCCTTTTCTCATGTCATACTAAATAATTTCAGAGAGAATCTCTGAAATGTTGGCATTCTCGGTATCCTCAGATATATGATGTGTCTTTGTCACTAGTGAAAAAAGATTCTTAAAAGCAGCTACTTCCATTTTTTTTTCTTCAGTTTTTTTAAGTCCATCCCCTGAAAACTAAATGTCAACTCAAAGATTCCTACATTTGCTATCATTTTTTACCATCATTTCTAACCTAACCTGTAGAAGTCTAAGGCATAATTGAAAACACAAAGATTCCTGACTGGAGACAGTAAGTTTATAAGTCTTCAGTATGATTTATCCTTATGAATTAAGAAGAAATTAGGATTTGTAACAATTTTGGCAACATTTTTTTCATTATCTAAATAGAATTTGCAAAATTGAGCTGCTGCAGCTCCTGCATTTTTAATTATAGATGCAATGTTTTTAAATTGAGTAATAATTTCAGATGAATCTACTGCAAACTTAAAAGGTTTTTCTCACAAAAGATTTTACAAATCAAATACTTAAGTGCTTTTAACTCAATCTCTATAGACTCTGACATATGTAATAACTCCTTTACATATGGAGGGTATCCAGCTTTTTTCTGTGGTGAGAGACAGAAAACTCATCTGAAGCAGGCCATAGAAAAGACTACTAACTGCCCACCCAATATCAATTCTTTCTTCCTTTCTTGGTAACACACCCTGGTTTTATTCAGCCAAAAGACTGCGTTTCCCAGCCTCAGCGGCAGTGGGGAGTAGCCAATGCAGAAATCATTAGGGGGACTTTCAGAAAACCTTTTTAGTGGGCGTTGACTCTGCTGTGTATTTCTCAACTGCTTCCTCTATGTTGTCTCGACTCTGAGCCCCACGGGATCACAAGTTGGCCGAGGCAACTTCAGTTCCTTCATCCTCTTCATTCAAGCCCAGCAAGAAAGAGAAGGCCCAGTTTCCTAATAGCACAAACAAAGCCCCAGGTTTGGTTCTCCTTGGCCCACTTGCCATTTGAACCCACAGCTAAGCCCGTGGCATGAGAGGCTGATGGCTTCAGCCTGGGTCACATGCCACACGCCCTGGGGACCCAGATTGGAGGTAGCTTCACAGGGTCCCCCAAAGCAAAATAGGAATTCTGTGGCCACGAGAAGCAGGAGTGGATACTGGCAAATATCCATCCTACCACGTTTGCCAGTTTTTCCTCTGAGTTATTATAACTCAGTCTTATTAACAAGGCATGACCATTTGGTTTGCAAAGTTACACTGAACAATGTTTTAGACATTGGATTCATTGATAGTAAATGAAACTGAAAGCTCAAGGCCACACCGCTAATCCAGATTAGATATCAAAATATATATCTTAGCATTTTCCAGACTGATGCCTTGCTCAGAAAGCCATATAACTTCCATTTCTCATAACACCCTAATACGGCCCTTGAAAAGGACAGAATTGAAAGTTTTCCAGGAAGATAAAAACCCACAACTGTATTTTCCAATGTGTCTTCTTGATGCAGCAGAGAACATTCCAAACATAAAGTTGTATAACAAATTAGAGCCGAGTGAAATTTAAAACGACTTGTGGTAAAACCCTGGAAAAGTGGTACTTTAGAATAGTAATGTCAGCAGGCTGTCCATTATGCAAGCCTAATACTAGATGGAGGAGTTAGAGGACAATGACAAAAAAAAAAAAATTCTGTTCTTCTCTTTTGTATGAGTGAACATGTAAAGGTGATTTTGAAGTGATTTACTGCAGTCACATGTTGGATCATGGTAAGCAACAAAATAGGCGATTATAGCCACAGTTTTGAAAATGTTCAGATGGCCTGCAGTTAGTTTAGCGAAGGGGCTGCTGCTTATAGGAGCCAGTATTGATTTTTCAGAATCCCGCCCGCTTTTCAGCAGAAGGGCCAATCCTTTGAAGCCACAGGAAATGTCGTGGAGAGTGGACTGCAGAAAGCATTCCATGGTCATTGGGAGACTGGCTGCCGGGGGGGTGGGGGGCAGTGAGGATCTGGTGGAGGCAAGGCTGTGTAGTGTCATGAGGGAAAGTGCAGTCTGCAGTTACATGACCTAGGACTGTAGGTCCACGTGAACAAGGAGATCTCTTACATGCTCAGAGCCTCACTTTCCTCATTCCTGAAATGGGGGGATATAAGAATGCAAAGAGGAAAGGCATGTTAAGCTTCTCGCCCAGTGCCTCTGACCCATGCTAAGTGCTTACAATAAATGGTCATTATTATTCTGTTTCAGAGTTGAACCCCCAAAAGAGGGAGAAGAGTTGTTCAGCTCTCCACCTTTTATTTTTCTTTTTTAGGTACTAGGGATGAGGGATTGAACCCGGTAACCCGGTACCTCATTGTGGGAAGCTGGTGCTCAACCACTGAGCCACATGGGCTCCCCTGAGTTGTTTTTTTCGTTTGTTTTGCTTGTTGTTTGTTTTCATTTCTTCAGGAGGCACCGAGAACCAGACCCTGGACCTCCCATGTGGGAGGCGGGAGCTCAATCACTTGAGCCACATCCTCTCCCTCTCCACCCTTATGTTTTTCCTCCTGAGTTTCATTAGGGAAAACAAGAAAAGTGTGAGAATAAGGAAGTTGAAGACTGTCTCTGGTTCACTCCATTCTTGCCAGTGCTTTTACTTTGTTGTGTGAAAGAACCGAGAGTTGATATTGGCATGCCCACCACTGCTTTTCGCTGCGAGTCTGTTGTTGGAAGGCTGGGGCCATTGCAGAGTGTCTAAGAACAGCAGCTACTTGTCTCGAGAGCAGGGAGAACCCAAGAAGTCAGCGTGTCTCAGGCCTGCAGACAGAGCTGGATCAGGTGAGACCTGCTGGGAAGAGGAAGAATCTCAGAAAAGCAGGACCCTAGGACCATAACCCTTCATTTTACAAATGAAGGCCCAGAGAGGCCCAGAAAGAAGCGACTCCAGGCCACATAAAGAATCACAGATAGAGGCAGGAACTCCACCCAGCTCCCCCATGCCCAGTCAGGGCTAACAGTGACTCTAGCCACTAGAATTTACTGCTCATCCTCAGCGCCTCCCCTTTAGGTTTCCTGTTAGTTGCCAGTCTCATTGGACCACTGAAGGACAGGAATGCATTCCTTCCTTCTGGCAAATTCAATTTATTGGAAGTCGCTGCTGCACTTCCCCAATGTTAACACCTGTAGGTTTTTTCAACTGTGGGCTCTCAATTTCCCTGGAAAGGAATTCACAGCCCCTGCCTGGGGTCCTAGGCTGTAGAATGGGGGAAGGGCTGGAGGTCTCTCTGGTTAGTGCCCAGACTTCCACCTAAGCCCTTTGTTTTCAGCCCGGTGCCTCCACCTGCCCTCCACAGCCTCGTGGGTCCAGTTTTTCTAGAGAATAAACCTCCCGTGTCCGGCAGGAATGGAGAGGGCTGGTTGCCTGGCTGCGCTGAGCTTTTCTGGAGTTCTGTGGGAGCCCTGGTTGCTTCTCTTTTGCCTTCTTCTCTGTAGGCCCTTCCATTTTAGATGGCTCTGCTGATCAGGTACCACTCCTCTGCCTGCTTTCCATCTTTCAGAATGGTTGCGCCATGTCTCATTCATTTTTGTCTCCTCTCTCATTTCTTGTCCTTTGGGTTTATATTTTTTATTTATTTGATTTAACATTTTCCTCACCATCCTAGTGCAGTTACATGAAGGAAGCAAAGATCAGCATGTAGATTAACTACCCCCTCCCTCCTTAGAAATGGAAATAGCTATTTTCAACCTTTTTTGTATATTGTCCAAAAGTTCATTTCTCTTAATATAAGGTTCTAATGTGGCTCTAAACCCCAATGGATAGTGACTGACCAGGGCTGAGCACAGTTTTTTTTTTTTTTTTTTTTTTTTTTTGAGTGTTGGGGATCTTGGCCTTCAGCGGTACAGAGAATGGGTAAAGGAAATCTCATTTCTCGGGTGTGAGGAGTTACCCTCTGGGAAGTTCACACCATATGTTCAGTCACTGCCAAGAACCTTTCGAAAAACAGATCTTCCCTGGTTTTGTGTTATCACCAAAAATTAACCTCACAGCATGGTTCACAATCATGTTTATGAAAGTGTTTTGAAAGTGAAATGCACCATTATAAATCACTGGATGAAAATCAATGGGAACTCTGAGGGAGAGGCATATTTGTATATTTCTTCCATAACTGAGCACATGCTGGGAGGAAGTGCCAAACATCTCTGTCAGAGTTTGTGTTTTTAGATCCTCTAACCGGCAATAGAGTGCTTTCCTCCAAGTATATACAGACTGGGAATGCAGAGGAATAAATGTTTAAGTGAACAAACTTAGTGTATGGAAAAGGGTTTTGTGCTACAGCAACATGTTTTCAGTAAGAACATTTGAAGTCAATACGCTTCTCAAAACACTGAGAAATTAAAATTAAATGAATAGCACCTATTTCATTTTGCTGAGGACTAAAATTTTCCAATAAAAAAAATAAATACATTACCCTGTCAATAACTTTTCTCCAACACCTGATGTATTTTAGTTAATACTGTATTATTCCTAGTATTCTGACATACATAATTAATTACCAAAGGGATTCGTGTAACGTAGTATTCAGAATTGATGGATGACTTACATAGCCTTAAACTGAAGGATGAAGCATTTAATTTTTTTGTATTCATCCTCTCCACCCAGCCCCCATTTATATATATATAAAATCCTCACTAGGGATTATAAATTGAATTTTTATTTTGATAGAACTACAGTGCAGCCTTGTGAAAAATGTGGCTAATAACAGTGTAGACCTTGGTGTAAGGTGCTGTGTGGACTTTATGCAGGAAGCCTTGGATTCTAGGAAAATCTGAGGAATTTGGTTATAAATCCCCTGCCGCTGACATAGTTCTTTAAGACAATGGGAGCCCGTGTGCTGTTTCAGTTCTAGCATATCGATCTTGTTCTGTGTTGTTCAATTATTAGCTGTTTTCTATTGCCTTTTAATGGATTCCAAGAATGTTGTTGCATCTCTTTCTCCAGTCTATCTGGCTACCTTTTCTGGTGTGTGTAGTTTCCCATTTCAGAGTACGTCTCAGTTTCTTTGTTTATGTGCTTGAAGAAAGAACCAGAGACTGATATGTTGTCATGTCCTAGTTCTTGCTTTTCATAAATGTCTGATGATGTGACAATGCCTCATGGTTTACAACCAAAAGAGTATTTGTATTCTGAGTTTATTTTCTTGTGTGAGCAAAACTGATGATTTAAGGACTATAGAAAAGGGCATACACTTAAAGACATAAAATGAGTTTTTGCAAGCTCTACATAAAATACAAAATGTTTCGGTTTTAAAGTCACTACATAATCAGCAGAAGTTGGTTTTTTTTTTTAAAGGTAAAAAAGTAGTGTTTTGCTCTCTCTTTTAAATATTATCACAAATAACTGGTTTAACTAGTTTTTTTCCCCACCATATTGATCAGTTGCTCTGGCCTTGTGCAGACTCAGCTACAAAATGCTCTTGTGAACTTTCTGCTTTTTGTTTGTTTGTTTGTTTTTCAACCTTTGACTTAAGAATAGCTGGATTAATGGCAGGGGCCTCAGTCTCTGTTCCTGAAGGCTCTTTTCCTCACACTGATTAATTTCTCCCCTTCCCTTTTGATTATAGGAAAAATCAGGTACGCGGTAACTCATTGCCAGCACACCTGAATGCATGGGGGCAGCTCCCCTGACAGTTGCTTCCTTGTTCTTGGCCTCATGGTCCTGGGAGGCAGAGAAGTTCAGAAAGGGTAATGAATTCCTCTAGGTGGTGATAAGCGCTGCATTCCGAAAGGATTAGCTGCGCGGTAACCTCCCTCTATGAGGGAAAAAATGAGAAGTGTGGGGGCCCACATTGACACACAAAAATAGCCACGCAGTGAGCTTTTTAGTGAGTTCTCAAAGCCACCTTCCAATTTTAGCTGTCACAACTAAGCCACTTTGACAAGAGTATCCCCATGTTGTACATGATGAGGGGCATTCTTTAAAAGGTTTGGGAGCATTCTTGCTGTTGCTGAGAGGAAGGATGCTGTTTTGTGGTATCTTCTGCTTTACCATAAGAATTACATCTGGCCTCCATCAAGTGCCTCCCTGGTCAAGGCACAGAAACATTTTCAGGCTTTTTTTTCAGGGTTATTTTCGGGCTTTTCAACCTAGGGGAGCAAAGGAGGGGAGGGGATGAAAAAGTCCATGAAATTTGTTAGCCATGTCTGAGAGCAGTTCTGGAAATGGAAATTGGCCCTGTGTAAATTTTCCTGAAACAGCATGATCACTGCAATGAAATTTGGGAGTTTGATTGTGAAACTCAAGTGGAGTTCCCTTGTATGTGCTTTGACAGATATATTTGGTGAAACATAAAGGCAGTATCATTCCTTTCTGCTAATCGGGGGCCAAAACCAACCCACACACATCTGCCTAGCCATTCTTCATTGCCTGTTATAAAAATAAATCTCTCATTTTTCAAAAGAAGTCAACACCCCTTAAAACAGAAAATGAGAGCACATGGATATCTTCCCCAGATCTTCTCACTCTTTTCTCTAACCCTTCACCACCCCCCACCCCCAAAAGCTGTGATACTCAAAATTTTCAAACTTTAAATCTAAACACCCTCTGTCTTGTCAAATTCCCTCCTTCACAAAGAAATCTGACTTAGTTAAAAATATATAAAAATATATATATATATAAAATATATCCTGAAGGTGTTTCCCACTCAAAACACTTTGTTCTTGAGGAATAGACACATAATCACCTCTTAGTGAAACAGTGACTTCTGCAAGGACTGTACCATAGTCTAAAAATAATGTGGGAATATGCCACACTATTGTGGGAACTACAGCTCTTAACGTTTTCTTGACAGAACTTCTCTGGTCCTCTCTTTAGTGAGAAGAGAACATTCCACAAATATCAGAATGGGCCTTCAGGAAACATACCCAATCCATATCATGCAGAGTGGTGTCCATGGGAAGTGTACCCTCGTGATGTCAGTGCAAGCATGACAAAGTTAAACATTTGTGGAGTGAGTTTCTTTTTGAGAGGAGTCGCTTCAGGAAGGCATGCTGAAGCAAAGCTATGCTTAGCTAACCATGAGTAATCATTTGCCTATGTCCATAATTTTAACAGGGTGAATCATTAGCTTGGATCCTCTCTTTCATCCCAAAGAGAAAAAGATGCGTTGGCCAAGGCCATGAATTTTAGCGAAGGCTCTTTGTTCTTAGCGGAAAAGGATGTTGATGTTCCTCTCCTCTCTACAAGGAGTTGACTTTAACTTTAGCCTCACAATCCTGGAGGTGCGGTGTAAGAGCCTGGTAAAGAATTGCGTTCAGCCATCTCACTTACCTCCTTCAGACTCCTGCCTCTGAAATCCTCACCAAGGTGGGAGGCTAGTTATTGCCAAGGATTCCACTTACCATCCTTTCTTCCCATTTGGGGGGTAGTTTGTAGAAAGTACAAATAGCTTTGAATTGGCTGTAGATCTATTTTAAAGTGCTTCTTAGAATACATGAGAAAATGCCTTTCAGTTTAAGAGAAAATAATCATGAGTTTGTTAGTTATTTGCTGTGACTGAACAAACTAGATTTTAGCAACAAAGGCAGTATCTTTGAAGTCTTGCCAGGGTTGTGTTTCGTAGCTAAACATGACATTTAGGAAATGTCAGCTGTGAATGACTTTTTTTAAAAACTGCAGTAAAGTATGGTTAGATATACGTACAATCCCTGACTTACAAAAACTTGACAAACAAGTTTCCAATAGATATAAAAGGCCGCCCTCCCCCAGCTCTCCCTTTTCAGGCATCCCTTTCATTTCTCCTCATCCCCCTTCTACCCACCTCCTTTCAGTGTCCTCCATGCCAGAGCCACTTCAGTACTGCTGTGGAAACTGCCTGTGGAAAAACCGTGGCTTCTGAAGTGGAAGAAGAAGCTGTGCAAATAGGTCTGGTTAGGGAGCCTAACCCCAGAGCTAGCTCCTGGGCAGGACCAAGTGGACTCCCCAGTATTTTTGCTAATGTGATAAGCTTCTTCTTAACTTCATTTACTTTTATTCAGTTGGACTCACAAGAAAGCTTTTTAAAAATCCGGATATCTGTGAGAGAGATAAGGTGTAAACAACCGTCAGTCATTTATACATTCATATATATTGGGTCAAGCTATAGTGATCCACACACACAAACACGGAGATCTTGCTTGTGTTTAGTGTTTTATAGTTCACTGTTTACAAAAGGTTTCCACACACACATTTGATCTCCACAGCTGCTTTATAAATGGTGAAACTGGGACTCAGAAAAATTGAAATATTTGAGCTGCTGGAAGCAGGACTAGAAGCTACAGATTTATATTCTGGATTGATTCCTTTTTCTGTTCCATAATCCATTGTGTGTGTGATTATTTTTATGCATGTCTGTCTGTATACACACTCATACCCCTACTTTTTTAAATAGTGAAGCAAACACATATTGCAATTTGGGGATGATTAGCAAACAGAATATAATTCAGAGAATCTGAAACCATCTCTGACCTCAATATTCTGCCATTTTATAAAATCCCTATACCTGGAAGGTGAAAATCAGATGACTAAGCCTTTTTTCATAAGCTTTAGCAATTGAGAGTATTGTGTGTGTTTATAAAACAGTCCCAAAAGGCTGAATGTTAAGAATTTACAACTTGACTGAGAAGTAGCTATGTAATGATTGATTAAATGATTAGTAAAATTCCTGAATTCTATTTCTGGTTACAAGCCACACTAATAGTATATTTACATCTGTGGTTTTGACTTACATGTTATAAGTAAGCACACTCTTGGTAAGTGGACAAAGTATTTGTATTTACGAAGTGTATTTGAATTTTATACCAGAACCAGGTGCCTTAGGTATTTTCAAGCGATAACTTTTCAGATCAAAGCTTAAATAACACAATTCTGAAACTGAAAATGGTAAATATACATAGAAGCACATTATCCAGGTCTATTTATAGAAATAATAATGATTGCTCTAAATAGACCATCTCACTGGCAATGAACATATAATGGGAAAATCATAAGAGATGAACCAGTGCCATTTTCTGACATAGAAAATTCTCACATTTTACATAAAGCCAGAAGTAAAAATGGTTCCAAGGAAAAACATGTGTTAAGAATTATAAGTGTTTAACTTACAAGGAGGCGAAAAAATTGGGCTATCACAAGCCCTGCTTTTTCCCCCAAAATATGGAAATAGTTTTCCATTCTCTAACTCTATGATGTCACACTCTCAATAAGAAATAGTGAAGGAAATAGAATAATGCAAATGAACAATAAACTTGCTTCCAATTAGATTTAATAGGAAATTAAAATCTGAACACAGCTTGATAAATACCCAATAAATCCTTAAGGATTGTGGAATTCTTATGTCCTAGAATCTAGGTGAACTTTGTGACTACAATTGTGTAAAGTCCTACCTGAATATTTTCTTGAGAACTATAGTATCATCCCCCAACATTCCTCACAGCTGTTTTATTTTGTTTATTTTACCTTTATTTTTGGGCCAGTATTTTGAACTTCTGCTTATCCTTATAATCTGCCTCACTAAGATAGATGTTTATTACTACTACTTCTGATGGCCATTTCTTTGGCAAATCTATATAATTATGCAATGGGCTCTGCTGCAGTCCTTGGCATTGCAGGCTCCATGAAGCCACTGAGATGCACAGCTCGTCCACTGTATCACTGAAAGGTTTTCTCCTTTCTGAGCATCAGCAGAAGTTTGGAAGCTCTGACTCTCAGCTCAACCTGTCACTTTCTCTGGAGACAGGTATGCATTTACACACACCACAGATTGCTTCCTTTTGAGAGACCTAGAAAGGGGAAAATCAACTATACAACTGATGTGATTTACTTCATAAATACTTCTTTTCTTAGTTTAAACAGGGTTTAAAAAGCCAACCCAGGCCAAATTACTTTTTCCTCACTTTAATATGCCTTGGCTAAGTTTTAAAGCACAGGTTATATTTTATATAATGAAAATAGAAACTTTATTCCCATTTCACATGAAATACAAGTATAGTGACATGGCTTAGATCAATTTACATTCAGATAAACCATCCTAATGCTAACTGTGAAGTAGCACTGGATTTTAAAGTCTTCGTGGTTAATATTAGAGCACCAGTAAATGTACAGGAGCAGTACCCATCTCAAAATGTATTGCACACATCATCTTTGTGAAATGACAAGGCTAATTAGTTTGACTTCATAGCTGAAGGCACCCAGGCACACAGAGCCCAGGAGAGGCTTGCTTAACCACTGAGACGAGGAAACCGCTCCGATGTCAAGCAGCTAATGTTCTGTCACTTGCCAAACATTCTTGCTACAAATTTATCCTCTGAAATGTTCATGAACCAACTAGACCAACAAACTGTGTGGTCTGGATTAAATAATATCTGCCTTAAAGGAAAGAAGTGAAGTTAGCCAGAAGGCCAGATGGCAGCTGTACTTTTGCAGGGCTCTTTTTGGAGAGTGAGCATTATATAATTTTTGGTAGTTTCTTACATCTTATGAGACCATTTTTAGAGTAAGTCATTGAGAAATCTAGCGCACAGGTTTCAGGAGGTGAATTGCACAGACCTAGGCAATCGTGTGACCTGTCCACAGAGTTATAGTTAGCTGGTGAAAATGCTTGGATTTCTCTTTCTTCCAGCATTGCTATGACCTATGACCTATGACCCGCTCCTCTCTCTCTCTCTCTCTCTCTCTCTCTCTCTTTCTTTTTAATGTACTGGGGGCTAGGGATTGAACCCAGGACCTTGTATGTGGGAAGCTGGTGCTCAACCACGGAGTCACATCAGCTTCCCTGAGTTGGTTTTTTTGTTTGTTTGTTTGCTTGTTGGTTTTTATTTGTTTGCTTGCTTTTAGGAGGCACTTGGGGACTGAACCCGGGACCTTCCTTGTGGAAAGCAGGTGCTCAGCCACTTGAGCCACATCCACTCCCCATATCCTATCTCTTTTATTACACAGTTGGGTAAATTATCCCAGAGCTAAGTCCATAGCTTACAATACTAAGTTCACATATAGGAAAAAATATGGCTGAGAAGATGCATGATCTTATTATTGATTTTCATCTTGTGATCAAAAAGATAGTTCACTTACCTGCAGCAAACCAGCAATTGTTAACTGCATACACGCAACAGTGGCATTGCCTTTTTTCAAAGCAGATTGCCATTTCTAAATTGCATCATCCAGCAAATTTAGTAATATATTGAGCTCCTGAAGATTTAGTCCGTTTTTCACTTTTAAGACTTTTACTTTGAGGTTATAGAGTGAGCCCCAAGCTTCCAAATAGGAGCATGAAGACATCACCTCACACTGGGGTTACTCATCATAGCACGTCAGAGTTGAAGGAAATTTCAAGAAATCAGTTTGGGTTGTACAGTTTCAAAATGGTGGGATCATCTCTAGGCATGTTTTCTTTCTTCCTTTTCTTCTCTCATATCTCTTGATTCCCAAGGCTTAGTCATATTTCTTCTAAATGATTTTTATTTTCATACTTTCTTCTCCACTACCATCCTTCATAATTCTGGTCAGATACTCCTGGTCTTATTCCAGACTCTTATGAACTGCTATAACCAAGTCCAGATATTTTTCCTTCCAGTCACAGTGTGCATCCTGACCCTAGTCTAATCTTCACAGACCATGGATACCATGATGTGTCTATTTCTTAAAAATTTACAGTCATCGTATATATATATATATATATATATATATATATATGAAAATTTATTGTTTCAGTTCATTACTTGTGCCAGTTTTTGGAGATGTCACAAAAAGCAGTATCATTTCTCTGCTTAAAGAGCTTAAAATATGGTGTATTTTTTTAACAAATCAATTTTATTGATACATATTAATAAAGCATAAATCCATCCTAAATGTACAATCAGTGGTATTTGGTATAATCACATGGTTATACATTCATCACTGCAGTCATTTTTAGAGCATTTTCTTTATTCTAGTAATAATAATAATAATACCAAAAAAACAAAAACCAACCAAACAATCCAACTCATCACCTCTCAATCTCGCTATGCTTCCCCTGGTTCCATATTTTTTCTACTCCAAATCAAATCCAGATTTCTCTACATGGATTTGGTGGCCTAGAGTAACTGCCACCTTCCTTATTCTCCCCTCTCCTGTGATAACCAACTTTATTTCCTGCAACTCTCCAGTATTTTGGCATTCCAGACAGTGTCTGTTGAAAGCCAACCTTTATTCCATTTCTGTGATAAATCTGTTCTCTCACTTGGAATACTCCTCCCTTTTTCTTTCTAGCTTATAAATCCTGCCCATTCATCAATCCTTGGCTCAGGCCCCACCTTATCCTTCCAATTCAATTCAACACACACTCATTTAATCCCTGCCATTAAATTGAGAGTCACCTTACAGCACATGGTGGAGAGTGCAGGCTTCATGGGACTGAGTTCCTGCTGTACTGCCTGAGTCTGTCTGGACTACTCCAGAACTCAAAATCCTTCTCTTCTGAACTTTGACAGTTCTTAAAGTCCAGTCCAGAGGACTCCAGATGGACTCTCAAACTAATCCATTGGGGTACAGGAAAAATATATTGGAAAACATATTTATATTTTCCATACCTTTTCAAATTTCTATTTGAGAGTATCTTCATAAAGTATATATCATATTAGTATAAAAGCATATGTTTAACATTTACAAATAAATATGCATACATTGGCATCTATGCACGAACATTTTTACTGATGGAGTCAATGATCAAAAAAAAAAACATATAGACCAGGGGTTCTTAACCTTTTTTGTTCCACGGACCCCTTTGCCAGTCAGGTGAAAACCACGGACCCCTTACTAAGTCCACACTATACTGTGTATTACTTTAATAAATATATCACACCCACACCAACATGTCCCTGCAAGAATAATGTTTTTTTTCTGAAGTTCAATTCAAGCTCATGGACCCCTGGTTAAGAACCCCTGATGTAGACCCTCCAAATTCAAAACAATTTCATTGAGGATTTGAGAGGTCAATAAATTTCCCTGCCCAAGTCCATTCATTCTTTCATTCAGCAGTTGTTTGCTACCCCCATACAATGTGCCAGACAGTATTGAAAGATATAGAAGGCAGGCAGGAAGAGATCAAAATGCTAGCTTTATTTCAGATAAAAGCTCACTGGAAAATGTGGCTTTAGATTAGGGCCAAGATAATTTGCCAATACTGCTGAATTAAGCAGACCCAGGCAAAGCTTGAAAATCAAAGCCCACTTCTACAGGGCCCTACCAGGGGGCAGGGCCTGCATCTCCAAGAGAGGGTGATAAGGTACTCTCTTTGAAGGCTAGCAGACAGATCCTAGGAGAGAAGAGAAGGGAGAAGACTGAGTGGGGCATCCTCGGTTGATTGTTTCAAAGGCATCTATGAGATTAGCAGCTCTCTCTTGGAGAAGAGGAAACAGGTGGCATAGTGGAGGAAAGTCAGCAGTGTTCCCTTAAAGAGTTTCCCTCCTAATAAGTAAGATTCACTGTTATTTAAAAAAAAAAAAAAAAGAAAAAAGAAAAAAAAAGCTGCTGACTCCTCCCTGTTTTACCAAGAGAACAAGCAAAATGCCTAAAACCTGTTGATGGGGATGAGAAGGCTCTGGAGGCCTAAGATGGAGATGCACTTAGGCCTGGGTCCTGAAGCCGCCATACACGCCTACCACAGAGTTTATGATCTGGCTTCCCAACACTTGTGACCAGGTTGTGTGAGCGTGTGTTTAATAAAAGTGGCATGGCTGTTCATCTCATCGGGATACATTGTGAAACTCCTTTCCCAGCTCCAAGACTCCATCCTTCTCTCCTACCCACACAAGCATTCTGTTGCTACCATTAAAATGTGCAGTTTCTAATTCACAGAATGAAAGACCTAGGTCAAGGCATGTGGTCATTAAAAACAAAAAACAAAACTTGTTGCTTCTCATCGCCTGTAATCACAAAACACAATGATTGTCATTGTGATGAGAAAGAGAGAGAGAGGCTGGATTCCATCTTACCCCATAAAGCCCTGGTCCCTGGGTGAGGGACCTTGCTGAGGTTATCTAGTCCATCCTCACTCACTTCTGCCTGCCCTCACAGGGATAACACTAACATGAGTCATTCTGAAAGATTAAAATCTATTCTGTTTTTAAATATCTACAGAGAAAGAGACTTCACAACCTCCCTCAATAAACGATTAATCACAGGCTCATACAACACTTTTCTCCAAACTCTCTTAAGACTTTCTTGACAGTTTAAAGCAGTTTCCTTTCCATAGTGGAGGGTACAGTTTATCACTGTCCTTTGTCCTATACAGCAATATTAAATCGACCACTAGATTTATGACTGAATAATCCAAACTTATGCCATCCCATACCTTTTCTTGTTTCCCTTGAATCATCTCTGGTGCCTTTCTGCAGCCTCTCAAGTTTTCCACATATCCCTATTTAATTGTGGAAACTAAATATAAGGATTATATGACAGTTTCTATGTGCTTCCATATATTTATCCCAAATATTTGGTTTTAAAAAATAATAACGTTAACTTTTTATTTTTTATTTTTTATTATTTTTTTTTTTTTTAAAGACTTTCTTTATTTATTCATTTATCCCCCCCTTGCTGCTTGTGCTCTCTGGGTCAGCCAACCACGCCGTGCGGGCGGGCTTGCCTTCACCAGGAGGCCCCGGGAACCGAACCCGGGGCCTCCCATATGGCAAACGGGAGCCCTACTGATTGAGCCACAGCCGCTTCCCATAACGTTAACTTTTTAAAAACCATTTTTTAATCTATGCATTCTGATCCCTTCGGAATATTAGGGCATTTATAGATAGGTATTTAGGATATAGAAACCTTCTTAATCCAAAAGTAGGGATCCTAGAAATTTCAGGAAGGGCAGAGAAGGACATCTTGAACTAGATATTTGTTAGGGTACTATTTTAGCTGTTAAAATAAAAGCCAAAACAACAGGGGCATGAAAAGGTAAAAGTTTATTTCTCCCTCGTGGAACCGTCTAAGCATATAGGCTATTGTGGAAGTTCTACAGGCTTAGGGGTCAGTCTGCTTATCTGGTTGCTCTGCCACCCTCACACCATGGCTTCTGTTTCATGGTCTAAGGTAGCTGCTCCAGTCCTGCTGTCTTGTCACACTTTAGTCAGCAAGGAGGGCAAAGGAGGGAGTAGAAAATACATTGGTTCCTTTTAAGGGTATAACCCAGAAGTTGTGCATGTCACTTCTATTCACATCCCGTTGGCCAGAACTTAGCTACATGAACATACCAAGCTACAAAGGAGGCTGGAAAATATGACCTTTAGCTGGGCCATCATGTGCCTTACTAAAGGGAAAAGGAGAGAAAGATATTGGGGGACAACAGTTAGTCTCTGTCACCAAGTTTGTAGAGCCAACCTGAGAACCATGTTTAACTGTGAGTTCAGCTAGGGTACTTGCAGCAGAGTAGAAAATACTTTTTGCTATAAAGAAGGAGAATACTGAGATATATCACTCTTCCTACTCTTCTTCCTACTCAAAAAGAAATTTACCATTACATCCATGGTCAATTGATTTGTAACAAGGGTACCATGCCCGTTCAATGGGGGAAGTCTCTTCAACAAATGGTGCCAGAAAACTAGACGTCCATATGCAAAAGGATGAAGGTGGAGCCTTATCTCATACCATATACAAAAATTAAATTGGAACAAAGACCTAAATATAAGAACCAAAACTGTAAAACTCCTAGAAGAAAACATATGGAAGCATCTTCAGGACATTGTGTCAGGCAATGGTTTCTTAGATTTTACACTGAAAGCATGAGAAACCCAAAGAAAAAAATAGATTAAATGCTCTTATACTTTCAGTGTAACTTTTCTGTAATCTAAAACTTCTTTGAAAGTAAAGTTCATTGTATAAAAAAAAAAGTTTTGTGCATCAAGGGACTTTGTCATCAAAGTAAAAAGACAACCTACAGAATGGGAGAAAATATTTGGAAACCACATATCTGATAAGGGTTTAATAGCCAGAATATATAAAGAAATCCTATAACTCAACAACCAAAAGACAATTAAAAAATGGGCAAAAGACTTGAATGAATATTTCTCAAAAAAGATGTACAAATGGCCCATAAGTACATGAAAAGATATGCAATGTCATTAGCCATTAGGGAAATGTAAATCAAAACCACAATAAGGTACCATTTCATACCCACTAGACTGGCTACTATTAAAACAACAGAAAATTACAAGTGTTGGTGAGGATGTGGAGATATAGGAACAAATGTTTATTGTGGTGGGAATGTAAAATGGTAACAGCTGCTGTGGAAGGCATTTGGCAGTTCCTCAGAAAGTTAAGTATGAAATTACCGTATAACCTGGCAATCCCACTTCTAGATATATACTCCAAAATATTGAAAGCAGGGACCCAAACAGATTATTTTCACACCAGCGTTCATAGCAGCATTATTTACTATTGCCCAAAGGTGAAAGTAGCCCAAGTGTCCAGCAACAGATGAATGGAGAAAAAAATGTGGTATATAAATACAATGGACTTTTATTCAGCTGTAAAAAGAATTGAAGTTCTAACACATGCAACAACATGAGTGAACCTTGAAAACATCATATTGAGGAAAATAAACCAAACATAAAAGGCCAAATATTGGGTGGTATAACTTGATATGAAGTAATTCAAATATGAAAATTCTTAGTCAGAAACTAGACTAGGGACTACGAAGAGTATCAGAAATGGGGAGTTAATGCTCAATTGGTACAGAGTTTCTGTTTAGGGTGATGGAAAAGTTTTGGTAATGGATGGTTGTGTGTTAGCACAACATTGTAAATGTAATGAACACCACTGAATTATATGTTTGAATGTGATTAAAAGGGGAAATTTTAGGTTGTATATATGTTACTAAAATTAAAAAAAATTTTAAGCCATTGGATTTTATATCACTGTGATTCCTAATGTAAACTATGCACTATAGATAATAGTGTAATTATAATAATATTCTTTCATCACTTGTAACAAAAGTACCAGACTAATGCAAAGTGTTAATAATAGGGAAAATTGCATGTGTGTGTTTGTGGGGGCGGGGGTTTGTGGTAATTCTGTACTTTCCACATGATTTTTCTATAAACCCACAACATCTCTAATAAAAATAAATAATAAGCAAATAAATAAATACTTTAAAAAATAGAAGTTGAAGCTTAACTCTCTAGAATCTTTTGGTCCTGCACAATTGAATTAAAAGGAGCTTTCTAGGTGGTTTTCTGACTAAATAGGTTTATTACAAAACCAAGATCACAAGTTTGCACAGTTACTGTGGTTTCAGACCAGAGAAGCCATGCTGCCCTATCTCCCCTTGACACAGATCATCCCATTAGTCTGAATTACTGTTAGACTTCTCTGAAAGGGGCACTGATATATATTTGAGGTCTTTGGTAATAAAAATAAAACTTTTTAATTGCTACTCAATGAAAATGTTGTTATTTTCTATTTTGCTACTACTACAGCTATATTACTTTAAGAACGTCTCTTCTATGAAAATAACCATAAAAAGACGCTTTGCTGATTATAGTACTATACATACTCCATCTGGGACTTGCATGTCCTATTCGTTTACGTGACTAGCCAAGCGCTTTTTCCTGTTAGTGTCCGCATTCATCTTTTTCAGTTGTAACCCTGGTTTTCATCTTAACCTGACAGGACCAGCCTGAATTTTGACAGTCACACTGATTTTTATCTATTTAAACTGCTAGAGGCAAAATCTGATTCTGTCCCTGGCTTTTGTTATTGAGAAAAGTAATAAAAACCAAGGCAGAATTAGATCAGGGACATCCATTATTTCAACCATGAACAAAAAATAAATATATAGCTGTATCTAAGTATAGGATTAATTTTTTAAGTGTCCAGGGGATGTTAAAAATTACACCGTAAATGTGTTTCTCAGCTCATCGTTTATTTGATACAAAAATGCTAGCATTTCTACTGCATATTGTAGAAATCAGAACGAAAGCTCTCTTCTGCTGAGTGCTTGTTTTGTACCTTCTTTTCACCTATTCCTGTGGCCAAAACTTTAAGCCTTAGATCAATAATACCCAAACTGAACAGCTGCTTCACAGCAGAGGAAAAACATTGAGCTTTTGGTGAAAGATAAACAATAGGTGCCTACTTCAGTATTATTATTCCCATTTGCATATATCATTCATTCTCAACAGGGGTGGCATCCTTCCCAAGGGGGTGAAAATTGGTTCCCGGGGAGTGAAAAAATCAGGCATTAGAATGGTTTGTGGCCCTTCTGGGTCCACATAGTACATAAACAGATATATAGTATATCTGTAGTATTAAAATTTCTTGGGAGGGGGTCAATTAGAAACAAACTGTCTAAAAAGGCTTGAGGGAGTGCAGTAATAATAATAATTTTAAAAAAGGTTGAGAAATGCAGTGGAGATGAGAAAACAGAGGTGTAGATAGGTTAGGTGACTTGTCCTGGGTCTAGAATTTGAAAGTGTATCTGTCTGTCCCAAAAACCTGTACTGTTTGTTACCCATGTTATATGTGAAAATTAGATTTCCCTGTCAGCCAAGAACCACTTATTTCAGTTGTTTGAAACCATTGTTAGCATCAGATCCTTTTTTATCAAGGGAGCCACCATCTAAAAGTATTAAAGGCAGAAGACTCTGATGAGAAGAGGTGGTTAGTTATATGAAACCCAGTCTACTAGGTCCCTGCCTTCTCTACCCTTCTCCATGAAACATTTTTCTGAAAGAAGGATTCTTCAAAATACTGTCTCGTTGCCTTCCTTCTTCCTTTCCTTTCTGTTTCACTCAAACTGGAATAATTTGACAAAACTTGAGTCAGTATGCTTCCATGTCTCTAACCTACAGTACTGATAGAACAGATTTGCAGCTTAGAGAGCTCACAGGAGACCACGCTATTATGCTTGCTTATGAGTGGTCAGTGAGAGGAATGAGCATGCACATTCTTGGGCCATTCTTTCCCTATAATAGAGCTTCTTAAGCCAAATTCCATCAGAAGGCTGCTGGATGAGTTGCAAACTAAGCAAGAAGAGGAGTTACATAATTTGCATGTTTCATGGCATCGAGTCCTCGAACCTCTCCAAAACCCAGTGTGGTAGGTAGGATTCTGTCCACACTCTGATGTCTGGAACCTGTGAATGTATTACCTGACATGGAAAAAGGGATTTTGCAGATGTGATTAAGGTAAGGACCTTGAGTTGGAGAGATTATCCTGGATTTTCCAGGTGGGTCCAGCCTGACCACACAAGTCCTTCAAAGAGGAGAACCTTTTCTGGCTGAGGTCAGTCAAGGGAGATGTGAGTATGGAAGAATTATCAGAGAGATGCTATACTGCTGGCTTTGGAGATGGAGGTAGGAGGCCATGAGTTGAAGAATGTGGGCAGGCTCTATATGCTGGAAAAGACAAAGAGATGGATCCTCCTCTGGAGCCTCCAGAAAGGAATGCAGCTCTGCCAACCTTGATGTTAGCCCAGTGGGACCCATGCTGGACTTCTGACCTACAAAGCTCTAAGATAAGCAGTTTGTTTTGTTTTAAGCCATTGGTTTGTGCTAATTTGTTACAGCAGCAGTAGAAAACTAATATACTCAGCTTCCTCTCCTGTTCAGTGAGAAGAATAGCATGATCTCTGTCTCCAGTTTGTTGTAAGCATTAAATAAAATGATTTGTGGAAAGTGCTAAGCATAGGGAACAGAGTGATTTATCATGGACTTGCCAGTTTGATGGGCCGGGCTCGTGCTCTGAGTGTACTTTTCCCATGTTTAGGTTACTGGTAGACTTCTTTTTTGGATTATGCCAATGACAACAGTCAAGTCTTCATACTGGCCCTGTTACTTTAAGGCAGAGGTTCTTAACAAGGGGTCTGTGAACTTGAATTTAAATTCAAAAAATATTATTCTTGTGGGCACGTGCTGGTGCAGGTGTGTGATATATTTATTAAATAATACACAGTATAGTGTAGACTTGGTAAGAGGCCCGTGGTTTTCACCTGACTGCCAAAGGGGTCCATGGAACAAAAAAGGTTAAGAACCCCTGCTTTAAGGTTGCTCTACAGATCTCTCCTCAGATTCATCATGCAGTGATTTTATATTTCATCTCTCAAGATGCTTTTATTTCACTTGTTGCCAAGTTGTTGGAAGTTCATTTTAGGGTCCTCCATATACCACCAACTCTTAGGTCCTTCCCCAAAGCAGCTCCCCACCCCGACTCTCTTCCCCCTCTTTCAGCTCTGACTGAAGAAACACCTGAAAAGCATCCATGGGGTCTTTTGAGAGGTGAGGAAGGGACATTCCCAAGAGGCAAAGAGGAGGGAAGGCCCAGCTGCCACGTGCCCCAGTGAGGGAGGGAAGCTCTTTGATGGGCTCTGCAGTTCCAGAGAGAAGCATTCTAAGTCAGGCCCTGGCTGCCCTGGGAAGACATATGTCAGGTGTACTGTTTTCTTTTTTAACTTAAGGAAAGTTATTTATTTCTTTGTTTCTTTTAAATAATTAAGAAGATCTCACTGAAAATAAGAATCTTCGTAATGGAACATTCACTGACTTGCTTCAGGTCAGTTAAGTCAGTTGAATAGAGCCTGGTGTAAAATGAAGTGAAGGCCACGGTTTTGGTTTTTTTCCTATCGTCATTGAGTCAATTAAATTCACGGAAAACAGCTTGTGCGTTATCACTGGAAAAGAAACCAACAGAACTGTATTCCTATTCCCCAAGCGCTAATACTGTATACGTTTACATATGTTATCTTTTCCTCACAACATCACTATGAAGTAGGTATTATTGCCCCATGTGCAGCGCAGGAAGTGGAGGAGGGTGGCTAAGGGACAATGGGAGCTGGTTTGGGCACTGGTTTCACTGGGACAGCAGCATGACTGCTGGTTAGGCCTGCTGCTGCTGGTGCTGGCTGGTCGCCTGGCAGGACATCTCAGTTTTCAGCCTTCAGGTCCACACAGTGGACATTTTCTGTGAATACAGAGATGATCAGACCCTATAATGATATACTGAGGCAAACAGAGTTTTCGTACAGATGATGGCTCAACCAGAAAGCATTTGCCTTTATCTTTAGGATATTTCTTTCTAAGGACCAGGACACCCTCTTTCCAGGATTAAGGGCTGCTCTTGCCCTCCACACCAATCTGATCTCACTCTCCCAGTGTTGTTTCTGAAATAACTGTCTGACCCTTACAATCCTTTGCTTGTGATCCTTTAGGGGCTCCCTGCTGCCCTCTGGATAAAGCTATTAATACTGCTATCTGATTGACAGGCCCCTCTCTCTAGCTTCACCTCTTTTTCTCTCTTCATTCCTCTCCAGCAATGCTAAACACCCCCATTAAGGCTTGAATCACTTTTGCCTCTGGGTTTTGGAGTCTCCCGTTTCCTCTTCTGGATCATTTTCTTTCCCTTTTCTTCCCTGTTTACCATACCCATTCACATGGCTAATTCAGGGCCCAGCTTAGGATGTAACTTCCACCTGAAAACTTTCTTGACTCTCCGAATCTTGGTTATGTGCCCCCTACCTCATCCCCAACTCAAAGTGCTTTAATAATTACTTGGACTTGCCCTATGATAGCTTATGTTGAATTGTGTCTTGTTTACTTGTCCAGTAACCCTCACCAGAATAGAAGTTCCTTGAGGCCAGGGTCCATATTTCCTTTCTTGTTGTTGTATCTAGTGCCTGGCACAAGCCTAGTCATATAGGAGGTGCTCATTAAAATTGTCTTGAATGGATCAAGAGTGGAAGACCCATGTTCAAGTGCTGGCCCTTCCACTTTCTATTGACTTTTGATAAGTTCCTTATAAATTTAGGACCTCTGTTTCCTCTTTTATAAAGAGGGTAATTCATTTGAGATCATATGAAGTTCCTTTCAAACATGAACACACTGGGATTCTATTGCAACTCATTAGCCATCCAGAAAGCAACCATTTTTGCAGATTATAAGTTGGAAGCTTCGTCATGGACTTCAGTTCTTGAACATGGATTGCTTATTTCACTCCATCCACTACCATATGTTAATGGTCAACAGATGCATTACCTGTTCTTATGTTGACTTTTCTGTCCTCAACCCCAGATTTATTTAACTGCAGGATTCCTTCTTCATATAGGCTGGCTAGTATATCTGAAAGGAGCCTTTTGAGCCTAAGGAAATAACTTCTCCTTCTGTCTACTTTTTTATTCTCATGTCTATCTGTTTTCACCTAGAGGGAGTTAATGAAATCTTTTGCTGTATTAAGAATTTCAAGTGAAAATAATTAAATAAGCCATTAGGTGAGAACAGCAGAATCAAATAAGAAAAAATACCTGCAAAGTTTGATTATCCATGGACTTTAGTTGGTAATAGGTATAATACCATTTATTAACTGTGTGAAATATTTTCCAGAAAAAAAAGTATAAAAAGCAACATGCCCACAATAAAGGTATGAATGTCAAATGTAAATAATTACACTCTCTCACACTTGAAGACTGGTAAATTAACTCCATGATGGAGGAATTTATGTCAAATTACAAGATTATACTTGAGAATTATACATTTTGGAGGATGCTACCTTCTGTATTCTAAAGCTTATTACCATAGGAAACAGAATCACACTGTGTTTCAGGTATTTCTTGCTAGCAGAGTAAATACCTTTAGATATGTCATTAGTGTGTAGGTATGAAATAAATTGAAGTAGTAATTTACTAAGAGTTTTCATAGGTATAATTAATTTTTCCTCAACTTGCTGTACATTTTCTGGTGATTGTGAAAAATTCAAGATTTGAAAATGGACTAAAATGTTTTCAAAAATTATTTCTTAGCCTTATTACAAAATCTTAATATTATTGAAATGATATCTCTGATAGACTTCTTTAAATGTACATTTTAGCTAATTTATCTGATTGGATAAAACATATGTAGTCTTAAGTAAACTCACAACAAATGAATTTTATTCCCTGTTTTTAATTGAAAATTTTCTTGCCCAAAGCAGAGTTTCTTTTATCTTTGGACAAAACTGTATTTAGTTTAGCTTTATAGGCTAATTAGCATTGGTTTCTTTTTCTTTCTCTTTCCATTATTTACATGCATTGTTGCTTATTTAGCAATCCTTAATGATCCCTGACCTCCTTACTCAGCAAAGCCCACTTCCAGGTCAGGTGACCATGACCCCATGTGATCAGAGCACACTCTGTTAGCAGCACATCAGGAAAACAGCAGAGACAAATGGATTTGTTATTTCTCTACTTGACAAGTTATTCTGAGCTCAATTAAGAGGCAATGAAAATGATTTGATGACTCAATGCTTGTACAGAAATCTTGATGAAAATTTGTATTTTCAAGAAAATAAGCGTACATCTTTATGTTATATGGAAAATTAACAATGGTGGTTTGTTTTGGGGGTAGCTTTTGCATTTGGTTATAGATTACTTATGTTTCTTTGCAAATTTTTAAGTAGATTAAAGAAATTAAGAATGTAATATCCATATGTACATGAATTCCAATTGAATGTGAATTCTAATTTTTTTGCTACACATGGGGTAAGTGAACATGTAAATTAAAGTTCAAACCTTAAACATTGCTGGTCAGGCCAATGATCAACTGAATGATATTATAAATTTGTCTATATTCTTTTAAAATTTAACTCTCTCTTTCAGATCAATGATTCTTAATTAGTGGGTGGTAAGGGATGTAGTTTAAAAACACAATGTAGTGATTTGTCTTATAGCTTTGATTTTTAAAATTACAATAATTACTATACTTAATCTGCTATTTCAAATAGCATTATAGGAAAATATATAATCAAAAGATTGAGAAACTTGTTTTAAATTGGAAGTAAAAGGTTGGTCAAAGACAGAATATGTGACAGAGCAAAAATAAAAGGAAAATGAACTCTTTCACTGGAATAGTGCCATGGGCTGTTCCCATGGAGTAGGAATCCAGATCTTTCAGGGGAGGCAGAGGTGTGGGAATACAAAGACCCAAGAGAGAGACACAGGGAAAACACTTGGCAAAGTTAATAGGAGAAAGAAAAAAATGCAATGCCCAGAACAGTTCCTAGCACATAAAACAATCATTAAATAGTTTTGAGTGAATAAACGAATTGAGACCTCCCAGCTGTACTGATGGGTGTGATTTACTCCTGACCTGGAGTACAGAAATGACACAGAGGCAGTAGATAGGAGTGATGAGAGACAAACTATTTGGGCATATGCTAGAAGTCTTATTCATATTTAAATGAAAATAGGGTCTCAGATACCAGTTTGCCTCACTATTTTCATCCCTCTTAAGGTAATGAAGGGAACTACTATTTTCGTTCAAATTTTAACCAAGAAGAGATTGGTTAATAAAATAGAAGTGAAAGAAACCTTTATCCATTTATTCAAAAAATGTTTGTTGATAGTGTACTATGTGCCAGACCCTTGGAAGATCATGACTATATCATTTTAGCTTTCTTGATAACCAAGGAGCAGATGCTGGATATATACAAATATATACTACAGGTTTTAGAGGAAAAATTTGAAATATTTTGGAGAAGTGGATAAGGTTCTATAGCCTGATGCTTTAAAAGAGACTATGACTGAAAAGATGAGAAACCTAACCCTTAAGTTTGGATCAGGTCCTTCCTGTGTGCTTCCAAAGTACCCCATACCTTCCCTCTCAAATTTATTGTGAAACTTTGAGCTTCAGGAGAGCAGAGCTGAATCTATGATATTTATCTTTGTATCCTCAGCCCCTAAGACAGTGTCTGGCACATAGCTGGTACTCAATAAATACATATGTAGAAAGAAAGAGAGAAAGTGAGAGGGGGGGTGGGGAGAGAAAAATAAAATTCTGGTAATATAATCATGAATGTATCTCAGAATTATCAAATGATACATTCACACATTCACACATACACCACAAATTGAACATTCCACTATTTTTTTTGAATGATTAGAATTAGAGGTTTGAAAGGTCTAAAAAATGAAGAAGAGAGATGGCTGTGGCTGCCAAGGGCATGCTTGAATTAACTCAAAATGTAAAAGGCCATTGAAAGAAAAATGCAAGGAAGTGCAAATAACCGAGAACAAATACCAACGATGGAGATAATCCCATTAGAATAGTGTTAGGAAGATTAGAGTCCAGAGTGAGTTGAAGTATGTAAAAAATTCTAAAAACAACAAAAGAGACTTAAAAAGTTGGCAAGGAACAATCCTACAGAAGATGAAGGTGGCAAAATAAGCCAGACACAGAAAACTGGAATGCTAGAAAATAAGTGAGTTGTGCCCATTTTTATAATGACATAGAATTTCTGCCAAGCCTGGAATACTATTTTTACCACATTTTTTATTTCAGAATTTTGTTTTATTTTTGTAGAAAAAAGAACAAGGAAGGGATAGGCCTTCTGCTGAGAAAAATACAAGACTATCCATCTATTCTTATTCTTGCCTTTTAATCAGGATAATGGTTTCCCACCTGATAAGGGATGGAAACGGCCTGAGAGGGAACTGAGGCCCACAGCAGCATAATACTCTGTCCTTAGCCCCTTTTTTGTGTATTGGGGTCTCCTGGCCCAGATGGCGTCCACACACCTGACAAGACTAACAGCTCTGACTGGCCAACTGTAGTCAGTCATCTTGGGGGGATTCCAGAGAATGGAGAAAGTCTAAAAAGTCTGATGATAGACAAAAAAACAAAAACAAAAAACCCATAAAGTCCCAGCAGAATTCTAGAATTTATTTTGAAACTTTTTAGAACATTCAGAAAAGGAAATGATGATCATTAGGCCCAAAGGAAGAAGTTCAGCAGGACTAAATGTTTTCCTGTTCAATAGAGTAACTATTACAGGATGAAGAAAATGTTACAAATATGGCATATATGACTTTCATCAAGGCAGTTTTCACAATCTCTCAAGAATTCATTGTGGACTGAATGGGAGAAATAGGAGCTGAATAATTAAATAGTTATACTTTTCATAATGAAGTTTGCATAAGCCAACCCAAAGAGAAACTAAACTAAGCTAAAGAAGGAATCAATATGCTCCCAGAGTGTGATCTATAGACATCTACTTCTGATTTATTCTCAATTTCTCTTTATCAGGATTTGAATGATGGTGAGTTTGATGAAAACAATAAAAGTAACTAACATTTATTGAACACTTATGTGTTAAACACTCTTCTAATAACTTTCCACATATTAGTTTACTGAATCCTCACAGCAATCTAATGTGGTAGGTACTCTTTTGTCACCATTTTATAGATGAACAAACTGAGGTACAGAGAATTTGAGTAACTTTTCTTGAGTTTACACAGTTCTTAAGTGACAGAGCTATGATTCAAGCCCAGACTGTCTTTCAGTTAGTGAATGACCAAAGCTAAAATGTACATCTAAACTAGTATCCAAAAGAACCCTAATAGACTGGGGAAAATGACTAAATGAACAAGACAAAATTTGTTTGAACCAAATATGAATTCATGGACTTAGGTTCCAAAAAATCAACTGCAAAATAAAGGGGGAGAAGTGTAACTTACTGACAGTTCATATTAAGAAGTCTCGGTGGTTTTAATTACTATTGGCTAGGGAGGCGGCTGTGGCTCAATCAGTGGGGCTCCCGTTTGCCATGTGGGAGGCCCTGGGTTCGGTTCCCGGGGCCTCCTGGTGGGGGTGGGCCCGCCCGCGGCGTGGTTGGCTGGCCCGGCGAGCGCGGGCAGCAAGGGGGGAATGGGTGAATAAATAAATAAAATCTTAAAAAAAAAAAAAATTACTATTGGCTCATTATGACTAATGTGTAGTGTAACGTGATTGTCAACAAAATGCAATCTTAAACTGCATTAAAAGAAGTATAAAGATGGGAAACGGATGTGGCTCAAGAGGTTCGGCGTCCGTCTACCATATGGAGAGACCGGGGTTCTATCCCTGGTACCTCCCGGTAAAAAAAAAAAAAAAAAAAAAAAAAAAGAAGTATAAAGAAGTATAAAGCTGTGTGTGTGTGTATGTGTGTGTATAAATGATCAGGAGGTAAAGAGACTCCAGACTGTCACATGAGGAATGAGTGCTCTCTCATAAATGAAGTTCTGAAAGTCTGACAATACAAAATGTCTTATTCACAAAATAATTTAGGGATCTATAAAGTCCTTTCCAATTCTAACATTCTTTGATTCATGAATGATTCTGTACTAGAAAAGAGAAAGCCTGCTGAGGAGGAATTTTAAAATTTTGGAAGAGTGATCAAATTTATGGCAGACTAGGAGCAATACATGGGAAGTTAGGAGAAGGCAGAGTTGACCCAAGTTTAGCTAAGAACTTACTCAATTTGTCTTGCTTGTGCAGGAGAAGTCTTTTGAGGTATTGAGTCTCCCATGATGGTATTTGTTTGATCAGGGGCTGATGGCCACTTAATGAGGATATGGGGAGGGGATTCACTCACAGTTAGAAGATGGGCAAACTGTGTCTCTTGTGACTCTAGGATTCCAAAAATCTAAACCATCACTGGGCCTCTCTCTGTAAAACAAGTGGTGAAGAATGTATGGGATGCCTGAGTGTTGGAGCTCCATCCCAGTTGGCAAGACTGTGGACAAGTTGAGACCTGGTGCTGCTTTTCATGGGAGTTAAAGATTGAGCGACGAACTCAGTCAAACACAAATTTCTAAGTTAGACAGAAGGTATTTGTTTAGCCTTCCTGGTGACCATTCCTCTAAACTTTGCATCAAATGGTAAGTCACAAATTGTTTTCCACCAAAGCCATATATTTTGAGACATTTCTGGCCCTCGGTTATACTTCCACCCCCCCACCCCCCACCCTCAACTGCTATTTCAGATTCCTAGGTACAAAAACCCCAAAGAAAATAATTGACTTCTGGGAGTGTGCCTGAACTTGACTGGGTTTCAGATTTCATTTCAAGATTTCCAACAACACATGACTAAGTCACAGCAGGAGCACTCTAGATGCCTCTTGGGGAAAAAATGCGGTACAGACTGAGGAAAGAATACAAAAATGACATTGTCTACCCTTTTGAAATCCCAAAGTTACAGGGGACTCAGAGGTCCCCCATCTTTCTAAACGGTGGAATATCCCTGTTAAGTGGCCATCAGCTCTGCCCAAACAGATTCCACAGTGGGAGACTAACTACCTCCTAAGAAAGCTTCTCCTGCCATTTAAAGACACCAGATGTAACAGGAAGAAAGCAAAGGGAGCGAGAGGAGATAGCAGGTGAAGGAAAGGGTGAGAAATGTGGGAAATGCTTGGGGAAGGGATATTCCATGGTGGTTTTTCCCCATTCAGAAGTGGAAAGCAAATTTTAAAGCACTGAGGAAAAATTGTTCTTCCTTCCACTGATACCCTTTCCTTCCCTCGTTGGCTTTCTTTTTTAACATGCCAGCTTTAAATTTATGATTCTAGTTCTTTCAAATACTAAGATTATTAATTGAATGAATTGACAATAGTTATTTTTTTTAATTAGAGAAGTTGTAGTTTGCATAAAAATCATGCGGAAAATACAGGTACCTATATCATCCCCCCCCCCATTAGCACCTTATATTAGTGTGGTACATTTGTTACAATTGAGGAAAAATATAATTGTACTATTAACTATAATGTGTGGTTCACATTAGGGTTCACTGTGATGTACAGTCCCATGTTGTTTTTATTTCATTTTTATTCTAGCAACAATATATACAGCCTAAAATTTGCCTTTATAGCCACATTCAAATATATAATTCAGTGCTGTTAATAAAAACCGAAACCAAGTTAAGTACAACTGTTAGCCATTCAGATAAAGATACAATAGTAGATAATTT
Source organism: Tolypeutes matacus (assembly GCA_026826555.1). NCBI lineage: Eukaryota > Metazoa > Chordata > Mammalia > Cingulata > Chlamyphoridae > Tolypeutes > Tolypeutes matacus. The sequence goes on along the minus strand of JAKSZT010053929.1, from coordinate 37,461,367 downwards.
TCAAAGCCATTTTCATTCTTTAGTACTTCCTCGTGTTTTTAAAATAAGCGTTTAATGAAACAAAGTAGCTTTTCAGCGTCTGGTTATCTGTTTTTGAAAACTAATGAAAAGACAAGTTGCATCAAGTTTAAATGTTTTTTAAAAAAAAGAATCCAGTTCTCGACTCAAATTACAGAGAAAATGTAAAGGACCTAGATTCAAAACCATGTAACTAAAAATACAGTGGGGTGGGAAGGAAAGTTGTGGTGGAGGTCGGGGATGAAAAAGACTGCCCTGTTTTGATCCTGATGACAAAAAGAAAAACAAAACAAGGATGTTACCTCTGTGCTGCATTACAGTCAGGACCAGTATATAATGGAAACCGCCTTCTCATAAACTGCCTTCTGGTGTTATCTAATTGCTCATTGCCTGCTAATCATATCTTCCTTCAGGAGCCAGTCTTAAAATTACAGTGCCTTACAATTAGCTAAACGTATTGCACCTAGCCGAGACACAGAGTAGACCCCAGTAAATATGGACTAATTGATTTCATTGCTCTAAGCAGGTAGGTTTTCTTTCTGGCTTCACACATACTCACTTGTTTCTGCCAGAGAGGTTTCTGTTCTGCTCTTCACACTATCCCCATAACTGCCAGGGCCAAAGAGCACCTATTCTCTGCAGCCCTCTTCAGTTAAACCCACCTAAACTAAAGCCATGTCAACCCTGCAGAAGCCTCTTTTGTGCAGATGGCATAGTTGTTTTGGAATTCCTTTTAAGATTCTGCTACTGGCATTCCTATTTATCTTGGCTCTGATACCCCGGCCTGCCCTGCCCCACAATATACATTTTCAAGAATAGGCATTGAGTCTCATTTCCCTTGGGGGTACACACACACACACACACACACACACACGCCACATGCAGTGTCTAGCACAGAGGAAGCATACTCAGAGGACATGTTCCGTACTTGGATAATGACATTTTTAGCATTAGTAAAAAATTAGACAATTCTGATTGCTTTTCTCTGTAAGTCTGCCAAGAATAGGTATAAATGGAATCAAAGTTGTGATAGATGCATCTATTTCACTCAAACAGGTGAAATAACTTAATACATTTACACCTCAAAATTGCTTTAAGGTAGATTGGATGAATAACAGAAAGTCTTCCAAAGGGAAATAGTGTGTGGTATATATATTTAGTTGAGAGGCCTATACAATATTTGAGCTAGTATACAAAACACAGTTTTGATTCATTCAATCTGTAGAAAAATGATTTGGAAGCAATTAAATTATATATTGCTAAAGCTTATAGATTCTCACCAGTTTCTGGTTCCACCCCCCCCCCCCCCCCCCGTGTGAGTTGAATGATACAGCAGGCTGGAGTTCAATGCAAAGTAGCGAGAACGCGGTGTCTGCTGTCAAGCCTTTTATGCGATAAACTAAAGGGATAGACAATACAGGCCATGAGGAGGCCTACAGAGATCCATAACATGCATCCATATGGTGCCAACAGCAATAAAATGCCTATCTGTGGATGGAGTTACCTGGTATGTAATAGTCAAGTTAGTGGTTGAATGTGTTTAACATCGGATTGAAACCAGTTACTTTTTTGTATTCTCAGACTCCATGGAAAAAGGTAAAGTTCATTCTTTCTGTTTTGGAGGGAAGTGTAGTCTTTAGACAGAGGACTAGTCTAGTGATTTGGTGAATCCTGAGTATAAAACTCTGCATTAAAAAGAAATATAATAAGTAGAGGATGTTGGAAAGGTCCTGATAAAGAGGTGGGATACATGGGGTCCGATGTGGGAAGATGTGGAGGGCTTTGGTGCTCATGATTAAACATCAACTCTGACGATGACAAAAGACGTTGCAGAGTTGAAATACGGTAGAGAGGAAGAAGGGGAGGGGATTGGAGGTGTGGAAACTGATGTGGCTAGAACAGCACTTGACATTGCTAACTTTAAAGGTGGCATTTAAGGTGATCACATAGTACTAGGTGTTAAAAACAGGGAAATAAATTATTAAAAACTCGTTGTAGTCAATAAAGGAAGAATAAAATGAGGACACATTTGTTCCTCTTTTTCCACATGTCTTTACTGAGCACTTACATGCCAAAGGCTCAGTGCTAGGTACTTTGGAAAATGCAAAGATGAAGTGGAATTTATCAGAGGCAAGCTTTTAAAAGGAAGGAATTCTTTTTGTAATTCATTAAATCTATTAATGTCTCATATATTTAAGCACTTTAAAAGTATTTATTAATTTTTCCCATTACAGCATATTTCAGGTGACTAATTTCTATTTTTTATTACAGTTAGAAATTGAAAGCAAATTTACTAAGGTAGTAAATATGACCTCTAGAATTTCAAGCATATCATAAATTGGTCAAAACGAGCTTTCATTATCTGTGATTGCATGAGAATAAACTCAAGGGCATTAAAATCATATTAGTTCTCTCTTTTATCCATCTTGATATAATTACCTGAAATTAGAATGTGTGAAAGGAGGTTTAGTAACTCTTAGATTGTTCTCTAATTAGCTCTACAGCTTTATTTGAACTTTGCTCTTTCTGTGTCTGTAACTGCTTATTGTCCTCTAAAGACAATTACCTTAGCTGTGAATTTGGTCACTAGATCACTGATCACATCTGGTGGCCACCAAGCAGGAAATCGTGACCTGGCATGTTGTACTAGGGGGTTTACTTTGCTGGTGCTGATGGTTGAAGAACATGGAAAATGAATGTCCCTGTGGACACAGGCAGAACGCTGAGAGTTTATATCCCCCTTAGCAGCACCGCAGTCAGGCCCACGGCTATGGCTTCCATCTCCTCCTCTCTGGAGTTGTCCTTGCCCTCCCAGAAGGCACTATAAGGTGATATTGTCAATGGGGAGGAGGTGAGATGTACCCAAGTGGGGCAATTTATGGCCAGGAGGTCAGACTCCAAGGGCCAGCTGGTCTCTCACTAGATAGTGGCTGTACTACCACCGAGGGCCACGGAGGATCCAATGAGACTATTTATCTTACAGCACTTTTATAGCACTTACTGTGTGCCCGGCACTGTTGTAATCACCTCTCAAATATGAACTCATTTCGCCTCCATTACCAACAGTAGGTGCTGTTGTTATCCCCATCTCAGTCATGAGGAAATGGAGGCATAGAGAGGTCAAGTAATTTGTCCAAATCCGAAAGCTGGGAAGAGGAAGAGCCACGATTTCAACTCGGTAAATTGTAATTACTTTTTATCTGTCTCAAGAGGATAAGGAAGGACCTGAACAGCAGAGAAATAGGCAGTGTTTCATCTTTGTGGTTATTTGAGAGTCCGACTTTGCCCAGGAGTGGTTAGTGAGATGGGCTCTGATAGTTGGGACCCAGAATGTACATTCTAGTCTTTAAAAAACCAAACCAGCAAACAGAGGGACCAGGTATAGGACTAACTTGCCTGTACGTAGAGCAGGCAACTACCCGATAGGTAAGAGCCTTCTTCACTCTGCCCTCACAGGGTTATTCCCACACCTTGCTCTTCCACACTAGTTTTTCACTGGGAAAGCCTGGAAGTTCACCAGAAGAACTTCATTTCTTTGGATGACAGCATGGCCCTGATCAAATGTGTAGTCCCTTGGACATGGCAGTATATTATTCATAATCGTGCAAAATTAGCTAACGGGTGCTTCCGGTTAGATATTAAACCAGGGACGGGTTTTAGAAGGGGAGGGGAGAGAGACAGCCTTAAGGTACCGTGCTAGGAATGTTTGCGCATTGATTGATACGGCTGTGCTGGTGTCACCCGGAAGATGAGACACCATAGAGGACGCCCATATCCAGAAACTGACCTTTGGCTTGGTGACGGCAGCCCAGCCTGCCCTGTCTCTTAGCCTCTGGGCCAGTCAGTGTAAAGGTTACAAGTTCAGCAGCTATGCCAAGGGACAGGAAGAAATGAAGAGCTGAGCCTTCACTAACAAGGACCTGAAGGCGAAAACACTGGGCATTTTTACAAAAAGGGAACAAGCAGTTTGTCAGGTGAGTCCCTCTGAGCTTCAGGCGGCTGAGGCCACCAGCCCAGAGTGATTACTCAGCCACACCCAGGATCCTGCCACCTACCCCGGTTTCTGCCTCACCTGCGTCACTATTACGATGACTTACTGGCCACAGTGAATGCATTTGATAAAGGTGCCCGGTTGGGAGACAGGCATTATCTCTCCATTGAGAAAGACAGTAACTTGGAACCATGCACCAGGAGCCCTGATTTGGAAGACCAGGAAACCTTTAAAAGTGAGTTGAGGCTGATTTTTGTCAGGAAGCCTTAGGAAGGAAGAGAAAGAGGGTGGGGGGTGGCACGTGACGAGACAAGGGGACCGGCTGTCTGCGAGTTCTCTTCTGCTGGATGTCAAGGCTCTGCCTTTGTCCCCTGGCTATTTCTTTCCTATGAAATGCCAGTCTATTTAAGGTGGCACATTGGATACTCGCTTTTTATCCAGCCAGTGCCATTGACATTTCAAGGAAGTCTCTGCTACTTTGAGAAAATCATTAAATGTTTACCAGGAGACTTCTGCCTTACTGAACTAGGAATATTGTGAGTTTGCTGGAATAGAGGTTTTTGAAAACAGAATACTCTCTGATAAGAGCACGCCTTTACTGGGTATTTGTTCCATGACAAATTAGCCAGCTTCTCCAGAGTTAGCTAGGCAACGTATAGCTTCTGTTTGCCAAGTTTAGAGTTTCTCTTTGCCACTCCAGAGTTATATTGCAGAAGTGCAATCCATGTTTTCTTGGGGGATGACTGTGCCATCTTGTCCTTACAAGGATGCTATGTAAAGTTTTAAAAGCCTAAGTCCACACATTGTGTTCCTTTTAGCTGTTAGGTCCTTTTGTGCTGCTTAGTACTGGAGGACACCCACTCCCGTAACTGCGAGAGGGCCCCTGACTGTCGTGCCTGCGTCTCTAGGGTGAGGTGCAGACCATAGCCCCAGCATTTTGTTCAGACCTAGAGTCAGGCCAATTCCAGCCTAGTCTTCCCCGCCTCCTCTTCTGGCTCTTTTTTGTGTTTTTTAATGAACATATCTGTTTCCATTATTGATCTATCAAGTCTTTGGGGGCAAGAGTGCTGAAGCCAGGAGGTTGGGGTTCAAATCTCAGCCACTTCCTAGCTGTGTGTTGTAAGTAGTTTACCTTTCTGTGCTTCTGCTGTTTCACAATCAAGAGTCCATACTGCATAGAGTTATTAGGAGAATTAAATGAGTTACTACATGGAAAGTGCTTAGAGCACTGCTGTTTCTACAGTAAGAGGTCAGTCAGTGTGTAGCCATTGTCAGCATTCCCCACTGAGCATGGCACATTGCAGGTGTTAATAAATGTTTGTCAAATAATAAGGGAAAGCATTGCCCTTTCTGCCAAAATCCCCCATAGCTAGTTGAAGAGACAGGGGAAAAGAAAGAAAGAGAAAGTCTTATTTCTTTTTCGACATTTGGGGAATTTGTGGTAAAGTAGTGCTCTGGGGTATAAGGAGAGCTGCTTGATCTTTTTGTCTATAACCCTTTGGGATTTGCTCAGTTGGCGAGGGAAGGGTGATGAGAACAAACCAGAGTGATCTCCAAGAGAGCCGATTACAGCGTGCTTGGAGAGGGTGAAAGTTATTCTTCTGAACCTCTTCTCTGCTTCCCATAACGCTGACCACTTCGCCTTTTCTGAGACATCTCTGAGGATGGGCATATTCTAAAGACTTACGCTTACATCATCGCAGTCTTAAAAGAACAGAGCATAATTGAATTGCTGATACAAGTGGGTGCTTGCACCAGGTCCAGGTCACCCACATCTCTATGGAAACACATGTTTTCTTTAAAGCCAAGCAATCAAAAGGAGCCTTATAGGAGCCAGCGTCGGGTCACTCTTAGAGAAAGGCATTTATTCATATTCTCAAGCTGTCAGAGACCTATGAAATGAAATAATTTCAAATTAAATAGAAAAAATCACGCCACCAATGAATGCTAATAAAGCCTTCCATGCTTCCTGCCCCTTGCTTGCCATGCCTGAAATCGGCTGGCTGCCTTTACTTTAGCTGTCCTTTGCTCTTTTGCTTCCATTTGCATTCTGCTGCCCTGGGGAGATGGTTTGGCGCTTTATGCAAAAATGACTAATTTTCATTCATAAGCACTTGCCAGTACTAAAATGGAACATTTAAAGCTGGGCCTGCCCTATGGCGTGCTTTGTGCTCCCTTTGCGGTATCTCTGTACGTGCAGCATGTACAGCTGTGCACACAATGAACAGAAACTCTGCCTCCTTCACAAGCACTTGGGGCTGTTGAGTGAAGATGTTCTTCCATAAAGGTCTAAAACTTGAATCAGCACATCTTGCCCTAGATCTGCTCGAGCGATATTCTAAGTGATTGGAAGCTTTTATCTGCCTCTGGAAGCAGGCCTTTTCAAATAAGTATTGACTGTTAATGACCTGTTTAAATAAAACATTCAATTTTCTGTCCTCACCCATCCACCATCCACCCCCACCCCCTGCAAAGAACTTTGTAGGCAATGACATTTCTGAACCAAAAGCTAACCCTGCTCTTCAAAAGAGGCCGCCAGGGCTTTTAAATGTGAAATTTTTTTTCTGACATTTGCCCTTAAAAAGCTTTTCAGTAAAGTTGTTCTAACAGTGGGTTTAGTAATTCAAGCATCTTTGAATAAAAATGCAACCTTGAGATTTTTTTTCCTCCAAATTAAAAAATCTAAATATCTTCATATGAAATTCACATTTCAATCACCCTTCTCTGCGGCACTGTTTATATTTCCTCATTCCTAATAATTAAAGCAACTTTTCTCTAAGGAACAAGGCACCGTACAAGAACTTTTATTAAACTATGGGAATTAACTAAACCGCAGAAGAAGGAGCTAAAGTACTTGGAATATGAGACCTCCATAATTATAGGACCAGATAAGGAATAACAAAGGATTGAGGGAAAAGAAAAAAGGGCACAAATTGGAAGATAGAGATTAGGTTAAGCAATGGAAAATAATATTAAATTCAGAAAAAGTCCCAATTTTATAGAAGGAAAGCTATTTCCCTCTTTACCTGGCATGCAGGTACGCCCCTGATTGTGCTCTGGGGACTGGGCAGTGGTCTCCTGAACAGTTTAAAGGAGATCAGAGAGAATACTAAATGTCTTTTCTTTAAAAGGTGAATCGTCAGCTTTCTGCTACCCTAGCTGGTAAATGGTCCCATCAACCCACAGTGCCCTTACAGACTTGTAATACCTGTTAGCTGAAAAGGACCTTCGAGGTTATTTATTCCACCCTCTTATTCTATAGCTATGAGACCTGAGACCCTCATGCTATCCTCAGACAATCTAGAACTTTCCCGGAGATGACCCATCAGGGTTCATAATATAAACAGATGTGCAGCCTTTTCCACTCTCGTTATCAAAACTCACCTGTCCTGTTTCCCATTCTCTCAGAGCACTGCTCTCTGCTAAGGGCCAACCTATGGCAAGAGGAGAATAAAATGAATTCAGCCGTGATAATGTACCTTCTTTCAGAGGTAATAGCATGCCCTAAGCTAAGTAAAAATGCATATGTCTCGTAAGAAGTTCATACATGGTAGGAATCAGCACTCTGGGAGACAATCGCGGCCTCTGTTTTGGATGAGAGACTTTTTGCTGTTTCTCAGATCCCATCGCCCAATTGACTTCTGCACACAGGATCAGCCCTGATTCTTCCTCTCTTAGTCGACCATTAGAAAATGTCTCAGGATCTGCATGATCACAGCACTGCTAGGCTGTACCAAAGTCTGGTACATAGATACTTTGATTACTTTTCATTTAGGACAAAGAGGCAGTTAAGCATTAGACCCTGAAATGGCCTGTAGATCTCGGGCAGCGCCTCAGCACCGAGGACACCGTTTGTGGCTTAAGACTCACTCAGTGCAGCTCTCTTGTACTCTCACCTGAGAGAGGAAGCCTCAGGGGAGCAGCCAGCGCCGTATAACCACGATATTCCTGCCGGGTGTGAGCTTAGTGGTTTTGCTCTGCAGTTTGCGGGCCCTGCATATGTTCACAGCATTCAGCATACGTCTGCCAAGCCTGAGAAGGCGGGACCGTCAGAGTTGGTTTACTTCTCCTCGCGTAGTGCTACCTGCAGTTTATATACAGTGAGCCCCACGGCTTGTTAATAATGGTTTTGAGATCAGACTGCCTGGATTTGAGTAACCCTGCCACTTAGGGTGGGACCTTGGGTTAATTACTGAAGCTCTGTGCCTCAGTGTTCACATGTATGAAATGGGGATAATCCTCATACCTCCCTCATAGGATTTTGAGGGCTTAATGATAAAATGTGTGTCAAGTACGTAGCAGAGTGCCTGCTACATTGTAAGTGACCCATAAGTGCACTAGTTATTATTACTAATATGTTGGTGAAAAGACTGTTTCTTAACAAAATAATATGTAGGAAACCGACCCCCCTCTTAGCTATCTAGGCTTCTGTGAGAAGAATCTCCTTGTTGTGTTTAGTGATTAGGATCAAGGAAAAGACCTTTTCTTAATATTTCTGGGATGGAGACCTCAGAGCAGCGGCCCTCAACCTTGAGCTAGCAGCATCTGAATCACCTGCAGGTGATTAAATCCAGAGGGCTGGGCTCCACCCTCAGAGTTTCTGATTCATTAGGTCTGCTGGAGGCAGAGAACTTGCATTTCTAACAAGTTCCTGATGATGCTGATGTGGCTCCTCCAAGGGCCACACCTTATTAACCACTGCTTTAGGACAGCACTTTCCAATTAAAATATAATGTAATTTTTTTTTAAGGTACTGGGGACCAGGGATTGAACCCGGGACCTCGTATGAGGTAAGCTGGTGCTCAGCCACTGAGCCACATCAGCTCCCCTGAGTTGGTTTTTTCATTTGTTTTTTTTTTAGGAGGCACCGGGAACCAAACTTGGGACCTCCCATGTGGGAAGCAGGGGCTCAACTGCTTGAACCACATCTGCTCCCCCACATATGTAATTTTAGTAGCCACGTTTAAATAGAAGCAGATGAAATTAATTTTAATTTTCTATTTTATTTAATCCACTATATCAAATGTTGTCAAATGTTTCAGGATATAATTAATGCAAAAAACTATTAAGGAGACAGTTTAAATGATTTTTATTGTACTAAGTCTTCTAAATCCAGCATGTGTTTTATACTTACAGCACATCCGAATTAGGACTGGGCACATTTCAAATCTGGTTTTGCATCAGAATGACTTGGGGAGTTGTTATTTTCAGGTTGCATCACCTCAGACCTATTGACATTGGGGCCCAGAAATCTCTGTTTTTAGAAGCTCCCGGTTGATTGTGGTGATCAGCCTCGAAGTCAAGTTGATCCCCAGCCTCTATCCTCTTGCTCATTTCCTTACTCTGAACCATTTAGCACTTATCTACCCTCTTCAGTGATAATATGATAATTTATACAATAACCTATTAACATCCCCAAATATGCAGCATATTTTTTATGTTTTTATAAATCATGGAAAATTTTGCATAAATGACCTTGAAAAAAATTGTTGAAGTCATTATTTAAATGTTTTAATGTATTTCCTTCTGGCTCCCAAATCCAATTCAAGAAGAATGATATCATACATGAGAACAGGAAAGTGAATCTAAGAACAGTAATAGGCTTCAGAAAAACAAAAGTGAAACTTATATTACTGCTTCCACAATAAAATAGGAGGGAAGGTGGAGATGTGAAAGTCAGAAAGCAATCTGGCATTTTATTTATTTATTTATTTATTTTTAAGATTTTATTTATTTATTCATTTATCCCCCCCTTGCTGCTTGTGCTCACTGGGTCAGCTAACCACGCCGTGCGGGCGGGCTTGCCTTCACCAGGAAGCCCTGGGAACCGAACCCGGGGCCTCCCATATGGTAAACGGGAGCCCCACTGATTGAGCCACAGCCGCTTCCCACAATCTGGCATTTTAATGCATTGGTTTTAACACATATTTTATATGATTGCATGAGAAACATATTTTTAAAACTTAGAGTTTAGTAACTGCTCACATTGCCATATTGTCATGTATTGATCCCATAATACATATGTCATATGTATTAAATGTCATTAAATTGTATGAATTAGAAATGTATTTGCCAGAATTTGTACAATTCAGGTTTATTTTTCATAAAGAATGTTTGTCTTTGGTATAAGCTAATAATTTTCTGGCTGGTATTAATGCATATTAAATAAGATCTTTGCATAGTGAGCAGTTTAGTTTGATTTAACTTCACACATGAAGTGATTGGTGGTAACCATATTTGTGGTCTATTAATTTTACTATGTGACATATAGTAAACTGGAGAAACATATAGATGATATATTAAAATGGTAAAATTATTTTCTTTGGATTGATGTCTCTCCCTAGTAGGTTTTTGACTATGGAATATTTATATCTACGTGGATGAAGAGGTTGATCTCTTTCATAAATAAAATTTCAATCAGCAGTAGAAAAAATTTCAATCAACAATTTCCTTTCAAAATCTTAGATGATATCAATTACTTTGTAATGTTATTACTAAAAGCTAAATTGCAATTTTTTTAAAAAAAGTAAAGCAATCAATACCTAAGGTATTAGAATGTTGCTTCAGTTTCAGTACTTTTCTTTCTGGGTATCTTAATTTTCATTGATTAATTGATATGCACAGAACATGTATCCTTGGAGTTGAATAGTTAGGCCACGGTTATCGGTTGCAAGAACAATCTTAAGTGATAATAGGAACTGGAAACCAGGTTCTTTCCCAAGACGTGGGGAATCCTTGTACCTTTTTTGTGGATTTAAGTCTCTTGCTGTCATGGTATGTTGGAGTATAGGCATCCATCATCCAGCAGTGAAACACTACCAAGTGTGATGATCAAGCATGATATGAAGGAAATGGGAAGGTCTGTTATCCCCAAACATCTGACGCTTACTGTAAGGCCTGCAAACCACAGCACTGGAGGCTTCTCCGGTTAACCTAGGGGTTTAAAACATTGAGGACTGGAGTCGCTCAATTCTGTGCCTGTAATTTGAGAGAAAGTGAAAATAAACTGCCCAGAGGAAAAGTTATTTTTTAATGAAGTTAATTAAGATTTACGTTAAGTTGACCCATCTGGCCAAATACACAGTCCATAGCAGAAAACAGAATCCCGAAAGAATATGGTTGCAGCACAGTTTCATTTCCATAGAGAAAAGGAATCAGCTCAGGAAAGGTAATAGGTACAGAATGCCATGCAAGTGCAAGGTGTGCTACTGAGCATTCTGGAAGGGCCAGTGCTCACCAGAAGGTAGGACACTCAATGAGGATCTGTGGGGCACACTGAAGATCAACCTCACCTGTTCCACAGTTTCCCTAGGGCTTGTCTTTATCATAAAGATAATTTGACTGTCTAGCCTCTTCGACTCTTAGTTCTTGAAAGCAAACCAAATTTATGATCTGTTTAGATGAAAACTTTTCATCTACTCTTCTTCCCAATACGTCTGTTATATACCAGCCATTAGAAAGCCATGATGTGGAGGAGATCTTGTAATCTGCCCAGAAGGTAGCCCTGTAGAGGCAGCCCTCAAAAGGAAAAATAAACGAAGAGTAAAATGGGGAAAGAACAACTCCCTACAATTATTATCATCCTATCTTCCCAACTGGGAAACCTATAATAGCCCCAGTCCCGTCATAGTCAGCATTTTCCTTCCGCATACACACAAAAAATGTAATTAATCTTACTGACATTACTACCAAAGAAGAGTCTTCCTTGAATTATATTTGCAGTGCAAGAGAAAAGGAATTGCTAAGAATATAGGGGGGAAATGCATTTTGTCTCATGGCTATAGCTCACCAGTCAGTACTGCCCCTCTTCAGATCTCTGAAATTCTCTGTCCTCACTAGAATGCCTCCCTGATTCCTCTGTGGGTTATGACACTCCAACCTTATAAAATGCCACATATTCAAATCCTAGATGTCAAATCCCAATGCAAAAACAAAAAATAAAACACTTCCTATAACAGATTTCACACATAAGGGCAAAATTAGATGTGTCCAGAAGATTCCATTGGTCAAACCTAAAGAAAAGCATCGAAGCTCACAGGTCCATCCTAACAAATGGTTCTCAAATCACTTGTCATATTCAGTACTTCATAGTTGCATTAGTATAACCTGTACCTCTATTGGCATCTCCCGCCTCCTCTCCTCCTCCTTTTCCCTTTCCTCTATCTCTAGTTCTCTCTCACATGCATACATACATACATACACTATCTCATGCATAAAATCCCATGTATATACAAATTGTTTACATAATGCCAAAAACTTCCATTTGAATCAGATAATCAACCATCCAGAAGTCTTCAAATATGGTTGTAGATAATATTGAAGGCATTGTAATGAAAGGTTTCACTTTTTATCCATGCCTTGTTAACAAAAACACCTGATTATTTATCCCTGCACCTCACACACTGCTCTCTTCATCCCTATTCATTGTTACAAATAATCAGAAAATAATCCTGTTGTTTTTTACCAGTAACTGTCTGGGGCAGGAATAAATGAGAATGAAATTCAAAAATTATTTCCGTTCTCCCATGTGCCAAGTCAGAAGATGTAGAATTTACCTTTTGGGAGAGTTATTTAATTGATTGGAAAGCATATTCAGTGGATTGGGTACTATTTGTAGAGCATATGGGAAAAAACTGCCAAATTGGAGAGGGAATGTGCAAGGTTTCCCCTACTGGCATACCCAAATGCACGTGTCAGTGGCAGTAGCATTTGGGAACTTCTAAAAATAAAATCTCACTGTTTCTAATTGTGATTTTATATACTAATATATCTATGTGGAGTCCTATATGAGAATAACTAGAATGGTAATAGAGCTGGGATGGCATATTCTTCATCCTAAAATCAGTAAAAAAGCAATGGATTTGAATTTATGCTTTTTTATTTATTTAGACCTTGGTTTAAAAGAAAATAGTGAGAGTGGAGGGGTGAGGGTGAGAAACTAGTGAATTTTTGCAAGTTATCTCTAACAGGTATCAACTCTAGGGATGGAGAACTCTCTTTCAGCAAAAGTCAAAAAGTATGTAAGAAATTACTCCAGTGGCTCTTAATTGACAATAAGCATTAAACATGCAAATAAGTAGTGTATTGATCTCTTGTCCTGTCTAGTTGCTAATTTCATTTATCCTCTATCTCATAAAAGAGATTGACACTATTAAAGACGTAGGGTCTACCTTCTGTAAAAATAGTGCAAGACTTAGAAGTGAGGGGAAAGAAAACCATGACTTGATGTTAAGGTGCAGATCTTCTCAGAGTGGTTCTCTTCGCAAAGACTGGACACCAAAGGCAGAAAACCTAAAACATTTTAGGGAAACAAGGATTGTGGGCAGTTTTAAAGGTCTATTTGAAATTGGAAATCATGAGTTTATGGTCATTAAAAATTGAGCTGAAAGTATAAAGCTATTGATCCAGAAAGATGCTCATGATATGTTGGCGAGTGAAAAAGCAAGTTTAAAAACTGTTATGAACAGGGCGATCCTATTTCTTTTGATTAAACCTGGACCTGTTTCCTCTTGTAGGCCTTGATGTAGTTATGTACATGGAAGAGCTGCTCAGTAAATGTTTATTAGACTGACTAGGGTTTGATAGAAGCTTTGGTACAGAGAGCACTGTGAGGACAGTGCTTAGCTAAAATAGGTACAATTTCCCTCCGCTCACTGTTTGTGACCATCTTTCATTTACATAATAAGAAGAAACAAAGTTTGGGTGCATACTCATCTGTCTTTGTCATTTTCCATGTCAATACAGTGTGAATAAAAGATTTTACATTGTCTTCTAGAGTTATTGTAACATGCTTTTAGAATATATCTAAGTCATGGGAAGCAGCTGTGGCTCAATCAGTAGGGCTCCCGTTTACCATATGGGAGGCCCCGGGTTCGGTTCCCGGGGCCTCCTGGTGAAGGCAAGCCTGCCCACACGGCGTGGTTAGCTGACCCAGCAAGCGCAAGCAGCAAGGGGGGATAAATGAATAAATAAATAAAATCTTAAAAAAAAAAAAAAAAAAAAGAATATATCTAAGTCAAATCCCTAGCTTGAAAGTATTTATGATTATGAGAATGAAATTGTTTAGCCTGTTGGGAAAGAGCATAAAAATAACACATAGAGATATAAATTTCAAATCATTAAGTTAATCTTTTTTTTTCCTTCTTTTTATAGGGCTTATTCCACTAGAAGCAAGATGGCTGAACTCAATACTCATGTGAATGTCAAAGAAAAGGTGAGATCAAGTTATATGCTGGCTTGTCGAAAGCTAAACTGGGTAATGTAGTCTGTAGCTGGTAAAACTCTATTACAATGGAAAAAGGGGAAAATGGTTTTGGGGACTTAGCTAAAGAATAATAAGTAGCATTTACTGAATGTATATTAAGCACATTTTTTTCATTTAATCCTGACTATAGCCGATGAAGTAGATATTATTGTTATTCCCGTTTTATAGATGAAGGAATTGAGACAAAGATAAGTAATTTGCCTAAGTTCACAGCTATAAATGTCATAGCTGGGATTTGAACCCAGGTGGTGTCATTCTGCAGTTCATACTATTAATCACCAGGCTGGATTGCATCCAGAGCTAGGGTAATGTTACTTCTCCAGAAATGACCTTATATATAGAAATATTCAAATTTTCACCTGGTGGTCCTGCTGAGTAGCCTTTAAAGTTTCTTTCAACCCTGAAAATTCATGACTCTGGAAATCCCCACTCCTTATCATTTGTTGGAGGCTGATTACACTTCAAAGCCTTTCTAAGTCTTGCCCTTCTCTGTGACAAGTCTTCCTCCACTTAGGGTTAGAATCCCTCACTTGACATCTAGGCTACCTTATAGTCTTAGCACTTAATGACGCTAAACCATAGGCCGTATGAGACCATGGAGATAAATTTGTCCAACCCATTCATTTTGCACCATAGGAACTCAGGCTAGAAGTGATTTGCCCACAGTCATCCTGCCAGAGTGGGAGAGCCTGGACAGGAACCCAGGTCAACCCCTTGCTCTTGCCACCACCCCACAGGCCACCACAACCCCAGCCTCCACTATATGTAACCTTCGCATGGGCATCTCTTTGTATCTGCACAATACCAAGATGGAGAATGGAGGATGAGAAAAAATTACATTTGTGGAGTCTTTCCTCTTTATTTCATTCCGCAAAGATTCCCTGGACCCCTACTTTCTTCCAAACACTGTAGATGCTGGGGATATGGCACTGAACATGTGTAGATGAGGTTTCTGCACCTATGGAGTTCACACTCTAGTGCAGGGAAACAGAATAAACACCAGAACTCACAAGTGAAAACAGTCGTTTCAGACAGTGATAACTACAACGAGGAAAATACAGCAGGGTGGAGTGATGGGGGGCATGAAGGGAGGGGTCTACTTTAGACTGGGTGGTCAGGGAAGCCTTCTCTGAAGAGGTGATATTTGAGCTGAGGTAAGGGCAACAGGGAAGAAACAACTGAGAGCAGAGCGTTCCAGATGGAGAAAAAGAAAAGCGAACAACTATAGTGGACTGTTGAATGTGTTTGGAGACCAGGTGGTCAGAGTGGCAGGCAGAGAGAACGGTGATAGGAGATGAGTTCAGAGAGTATGGCAGGACTCAGAGTTGGTAGAACATCGGCTCTTCACCTGGGTCCTCCAAGCGGTAAGTGGGTAGAATTCAAGGAAGTACGAACTTGGATGGGAAAAAAACACGTTTTTATTTAAATGAAATTTAGCATTTCCTTCAATCTTGAATTTTGACAAGAAAAAAGCCCACAGTAGTAGCAGTATCTGTGACTTTCACAACTAGAAATTTTTATATCAGATATTTTCATATCAGATTATATTTGTTGCACATATCCTGAAATATTGTTTGTTCATCACGATTTCAAAATTACTGTAGTTACGGAACCACCACCAAATTGTATTTGATGTGTTAACAAAGAACCACATATAGTACTATAGCACAAATTTGCTTTTTTATCAATATTTTAACTGTATATCAAGATGGGTGGTTTCCTTTGTAATTATATGTATTTTATTTCATGCATTTTAAAAACATTATTCTGAGAAGAATCAAATCTTTATACAAAGTGCGGAAGTAAGCTGTTGGAAGGTTTTAAGCAAGAGCATGACATGATCTGATATGTTTTTAAACACTTACCCTAGCTCTGTCAGCTTCTGTGCTACACGTTTTATAAATCTTCATACTAAGTAACTTTATAAAGTAGACATTTAGCCTGCTTGATAAGGACATAGAGGCTTGAGGTTAAGTGACTTGGTTAAAGTCAGACTCTCAGGAAATGTGGAGGAGCAGGGATTCACACTTATGCTGTGTCGGGTTCTAAAGCCTGTATCTTTCTATTACAAACTGCTTCTCAGAGTTTTCCACCAAAATATCCTCAGGGCACAGAAGAAATTTGTTATGCCAAGATCCCAGGGACATGGTCAAAACCAACTTCCACCAATATACAATTTATTTGGTGTCTTACATATCTTAAAAATTCATGCAGATTCTTCCATTGTATTCCATAATATATTACATATTTTATTTTTATACAAAGCTGTTTTAACTTATTGAACACTGAATAAAAAAAATAGCAGAAAAGTCTTCTTTTATCTCATGGCTTCGTATTCTCTCTGACTCATAGTTATGTATCCCGGGTGAGAATATATGTTTCCCAGCTTGAGAAGCTAGGTCGGGTACCACAGTGCTGACCAAAGATTGGCCCTTTTCCAAAGGTCTGCTGATGGATGGATTGAACAGCTCCTGGAGTTGGCTGTGGGAAGGAAAAGTGCTTTAAGGAATCAGTCATAGAAATTGAGTCGTGCAAAGCAATGCTAGTGGACAGACCAATATGGTAGGCTCAGCAGTCAGTGATAGAGTGTCTTAATCAAACCAGAGGTGGCAGTGAGCCAGTAAGGAAAAAGAGGCTGATCTGTCAACACACAGACTCAGAGGGTTCAGTGTGAACGCTCCATGCATTGGCGTGGGTACCACATTCATCCACTTGTCATGCCTAATGTGGCATCTGCATATGAAGATTAACAGTAGATAGTGTTTTGCCATTGCACTTCAGTAACTTATCAGAATGTTGGCATTATTTTGAAAGAGGGTGATGTTAAAGTTGTAAATATTATCAATCTGCATGACAGTGAAAGTAGAGCTCCTCTACTCAATTAGTGAATTCCATCTTCCTATGTCAAAAGGTTAATAGATTTCTCAACCCAATAAAATAAATCATAATAAACAACTAAAACTTCTGATCATTTATAATTTTACATTGATTTATTTTAGTACATTTATTTCCTTTAGTTATTAGCTTTTATGGCCTTTTTATGATTAGCTTGTTTCTCAATCTGTCATAGAGCGATGACATTTTTGTTCTGAAAATTAAGAATAATAACAACTGTTGAGGCTTAAATTACAAGCTTTTAGAGATCAGAGGACAGATCTATGTAGTGTTTTCAATACAATATCTAGTCAAGCACTGTGGGAAATTAAATACTTAATAAATGTCTTGCACTGAAATGATTTCATCAGTTATTGCTAGTGGGTCCACTATTGGTTATGGTGAGGAAATCACTACTGTCCTCATATGGCTTTTCATCTCAAGGGGTAAGTAGTTAATAAACTTAAGGTTTAATATCCAAGACAACTGAACAATTGACGCTCTTTGTGACTGTTTTATTTTTAAATATTTTTTATGTTATTGGATTATAGCTGTAAGGATTTAAATTAGAAGTACTGTTGGAATCAAAGTTTGGTCTCCTTTGCATGATGTACATCATCTGCATGATCTGACCCCTGTCTTCTGTCTTCTTTCTCATCTTCATCTGCTGCCACATCTCCACACGCCTCCTTCAGTCCAGCCAGCCTAACCCTAACTGTTTCTCCTCTGTACCTTTGCAAAGGCAGTTCCCTCTTTCTGGGATGTCCTTCTGAGGGATGTGACCCTCCCTTACCTTCCTTTCAGGAACCCTTTAAGATATCTCCTTTCTCCTTCCTCCTCCCTACCCACCCCACCCCCACCCCCATCAATTCTTTGCCCTCCTTCCCATTCTCCTTTGTATGTCACTGGGTTCTGTGCATTTTATTGCACGTGGTGCAATTATTCGTTGCCTCTGTCTTGCCATGTTAGATTGTATGCTCCTTTGAGTTAGGGACTGAGTCTTACTCATCTTCATTTTCTTGGGTTTGACACATCCCCCAGTTAGAGTTAGATAAATGAATAGATAACAAATGAAACAAGCCTGCTTGAATACTTTCTTTAGAGATCGTATTCCCCATTCATGATACCTGCAAAATCTCAAGGCTTCTTGAAAAATGCAATGTAGATTAGTGAAAATGTCATCTCAATTTAGTACTCTCTCTACTGTTAAATGAAGTAAGTTTTAAACAGTATTTTACTGTTAAATAAAGCTTCTAAAAACAGATACCTGCTTAGGGTGACCACCTGGATTGAGCAGAAAAGTAGCATCTTTAAGAAACGGTTCTCAAATATAGGTGGTCTCAGGTGGGCTTAACTGTAACACATGAGGCCCTTCGTGGGAGTAACTAGTTATATCCTGCTGCCTCCCTCCTCCTCCCCCAAATATCCTCAAATCCCACTTTGTTAAGGAGAGGTATCAGGACAAATCTTTGGGTTTCTATTTAGTACCTACTTTTTACAACTCTTTTCCAAAAGATGTATTTCCTAAGAAATTCAGCACTAGAAACTTGTGGGTGAGCATACATCTTTTCTGGTGTGAAGCACTTTAGTCTCAATTTATGAAATTTTAAATGTAATTCTCAATGGAATACGAAAGGATTATTAGAACTGGTATAGATAAAATAAGATTTGTAATCAGATATTTTAACATGCTTTATTATAAATCAGTTTAAATTTTAAATAGAATACAATTCAGCAATAAAACTTGGTGATGTAAAAGTAAAGGGAATCCTTGTCTGTAAAATGGGTTTAGTATTTGCTGAGTATCCAGTTATGGACTGATAACTAATTCCAAACATAGAGAGATGCCTGAAACACCCACGAGGACCTAGTACTCTTAGGAAGTGCTCTCAAGGGAGGTAGGGCCGTGGAGAGAGTATGGACTGTGGAAACAGAAGGCAGAGATCGTCAGCTCCCAGCAGCACCACACGTAACTCCGCTGAGCCTCATTTTTCTAACCTGTAAATTGGAGATGATAAAACCTACCTCACAAAGTCATCAACTACAATAATAAATGTGGAGCTACTTTACAAGCTCTTAAGCATATAAACAATAAAGGTCCTGGGGGAGTTCCCCTTTCATGTGACATCTGTTTATTTTCCACTTAAAAAAAGGAAAAGGAGCTCTAGTTAACATTTTTGCTTGGAACTCAAAATATAAACCCATGTAGAAACTGAGGTTAGTAAGAAAACAAAATTAAATGACCCAAATGAGAACAAGAACATAAAACTGGATTTCACTTTTCCCATTTTTTATAACTATTGCCGAGCCTTACAAAAAATAAGTGAGACTAGGCAATGTGATGATAAGGAAAGGGGGGAATTGCTCAGCCTATAATATCACTGCTGAGCTGTGCTACTTACCATGAATGGCTTTTAGAGCTGGTAAAGTTAAAAAGGTAAATTGGGTTGTAAACAATAATCATACAGACTCATTAAAATGAAGGAGGAGGAATAGGAAGGACAGGAAGAGCCTTTTGTCCACATTCCTGCAAATGACGAGATAGAGAATGCTCCTGTCTCTGTGTCCCAACGCCGATGCCACAGCAGGTGGGCAGATATCCCGTTTTATTAGCTATTTTTCCCCTGTAACAGTATTTAAGCTGTGTTTTACAAAGTACTGAAATATAGTTCAAATATTTATGCGGGGCTGGGTTATGGTCAGAAAAAAAAACCAAGCATTTAATTAAAGAGGTTTTAGCAGCATGAGAGAGAGGACAGAAGAAACGCGTCTATCATGTATCTTTAAAAATATTAATTTCATATAATAAAGCACTCATTTCATGGGATTTGAGACAAGTTTTAATGATGTGCAGTTGTTTTAAACAACCAAACCATGCAAGCTTTGGAGCAAATCTTAATTTCATAATTTTGTAGGCGGATTTAAGGTCAATTTAGTCCAACCCTTAAATTCAAATAGCAAGAGTGCTCTCAGATTTCACCACAGACAAGTTCATGTCATCATCTTCCCATAGGAAAGGGTCATTAAATATCCCTTTCAGAGAAAGGAGAACATTGACAATAGTTGTTGCCTTAATGCTTATGTACAGAACTGCTGTTATTGTTGCTTGGCAACTAGAAGAGATTTGACAAGGAGTCTAAAGGAACTGAATGAATAAATGGAAATGTCAGCATCAGTTTCAAAGGATAAGAAGAAATTTAGTATTGCAGGATTAACATGGCATTGCTTTTTCCAAGCTATATGATTAGAATTCACAGTGTTTCTTTTCTGCTTCTTTTACCCATACCCCCAGCCTTTCATCCTAGCCCCTTTTGCACTGTGGCTGAGAGGTGTTTACAAAATAGATGGTTAATGCTAGCAAGTACAGGAGCATGTCAAAATTAAAACCTTTTGTGTCAGGAAAAAAGTAACCTCTGTTGGCAGTCCCTTGAATTTATAGGTACTTTACCAACATTCCAGTTATTTCATACAGTGATCCTTCATATTCAGTTTTCCAATTTTTACAGGTAAAAAAAATTGTAAAGGCTGCAATGGTTTCTTCCTTTCTGACACTGAGCACTTAAAATCTGTTTGAATGAATGAATGAATGCTTGAATGAATAAATAAATACATCCAGCACTTAAAAGTATACTGCTTTTATTATTAAAACCACTTTTTCTCTGTAGTCATTTCTCTACAACTTGATTACAAGCTCCTTATAAACAGAAATGGACTTTTAATTTATTAGTGTTCCCAATAGCTCTTATGATAGTGATAGCAAAGACTTCACACCCCCAAATATTTGTTAATTAATCAATATTTAGTAAAATAATGTAGCCAAGATTTTATAACAGTGTTTCTCTAGTAGGAGGGAGGTGGGAGAAGGAAGTAAGGCCATGCCTCCCTGGGTTGGGTCAAGTATTAGAGTGTCTGTGGGGAGAAGGCAAGTGTGATTTGAAAAAACATATTTGTGTTAGAGTCCTCCAAGAAGCAGATGCCAAGATGGGATTAGGTGAGCAAGAGATTTATCGAAAGGAACACTTGTGAAAGATAATGGGGAAGAAGCAGGAGCAGGCAGGGAGAGCCTTCAGACTGCCATGCAGGTCTGACACCTCTGAAAGGAGAGCAAGAAAAAGGAGCATTGGGGAAAAAGAGTCTCAGCCTGCGGCACAGTTCTAAGAAAGCTTCAGCTGGGCTGATGAGGAGCCCTTGAGCCAAAGTTGTCTCTTGGAGGACCCCCCTGTCCCTCAGCATAGGCCTTCCCTTGTACTGCCACTGCCTCAGTCATTGAGCTGGAGCATCCTGAGGGGATGGCCTGGGCACAGGTGCAGTGGGAGCTGCCCGTCAACTCGGCTTCCCACAGGAAGAGGTTACCATGCCACCACAATAGTCAGGAGTATAACAATGTTTTATATTTAAAAATGAAATTAAAATTCCTATTTTGGAATTCAATCATGTAAGAGAAATGTGTGAGATTTTTATATGTATTGGAAAGAAGAATGAATAAAAAGTTTGAAAAGCAAACAGTAATAGGCTAGAAGTTAGGCAACAACAGTGACTAAGGATAAGAGACAGGGGAACTATTTTGGAGTAGATGTTTATTACAGGCTTTAAGTAGTTACTGCCAGAATCTATAGCTTGTTTGGGGACATAAATTCCTAGAGATCCTTCCTCTCCTGCCCCCCATGAAAGATGGAAGCACTTGTTTACAAATATAGTAAATAAATTTCCTTTTTTTAGTTCATCAAAGAAACAAAGCCATTCCTCCCACCTACTTCTTCTACATCCCAGTGTCCTTTGATGTACTGAATGATTGGGGGATGGACAAAAACATTCATTTAAAAAATGGTTGGAAAATACTTAAAGTTATTAGTAAATTAAAATGCAAACTCTGGAATTTCCATTTCCTTAGCAAGCTGAGCCATACCGGTATGGGGAGGCTTCCCAATTTCAAGGGCAAACGATGATTTAGTCATCTTATTTTCTGTTTAAAGCTTACTCTTTCTAGTCACGTTTTAAGGAAACAAAGAGACATGTTAATTCTATTGAAAAACTGTGGGCCCTTTGGAATATTGTGTAACCTCTCTTGATTTCAGTTTCCTTATCAACCAGACAAGGGAATTCATGTCGATGATCTCCAAAACCCTTTCCTACTCTAATGTTGAATGAGCCCTGTGGTCTTTTCCACCTCATAAGCACCATGAAAGCACCAAAAATCTGGACCACACCAGGTGTCAGAGGACCTGGGTGCTAGCCATAGTCCTGGCAGAAGTGAGCTGCCTCGATTTGAATGTAGCACATAACCTCCCTGTACTCCAGTTTCTTATAAAATACAGGCATTTGATTAAATCATCTCAAAGTCCATCTACGGTTCACTGATAGGGCATTCCTAGTGTCATCCTGTCTTCAGGACCGTTCAGAGCCCTGCTTCTCAACCCTTGAAGGTAATTATCAATAAAAATGTATCAAATGATGACTGAGGATCAATTATATAACTTAAACTGAGTGTTTATTTTTATCAGCTCAAACTGTAATCTCAGCTGTGCAACTAAGGCTGAATGCATAAACTAATTTTAACTTTTTTTACTGTCTTTAGAGAAAAAGCAAACAAACTCAGGAAATCATCGGGAAACAAGATCTGGTCAGCCAGATGATAATTTGATGAATGTTTAAACCAGTTTGCCTTTTATTGGCCAAAATGAAAAATAGTATGTAGGTGAGCCAATAAATTCCCCCCATAAAGGGAAAGTGTTCCCGTTTCCATGGTGTTTAGAATGGTCTTTCCTTCACACCACAATGATGAACTAGCCCAGGTTAATATAATTTAAAGATTAACTTAACTCCCTTACTCTGGTATTGAGTAAAGGGTCAGAGTGACTTATACCTTTATGGTACTTTTTGTCTGAACAGTTCTGAGAATAAGTGGGGGAAAAAAATCACAGAGAGAGTGGGTATCAATAATTACCTTTCTCCCCCAAGTGGAGACCTTAAATTCCAAAGAAAATGAGGAAATATTTTACTGAATTTCTAACTTAGAAACAAAAGGTAAATTAAAAATGCCTTACTTTTCTACTCAATTTAAAATATCAAAAACAAAATACTTTGTGGAAATAACATTGCCTTTTTTTGTTCTTAGTAATAAATCAAATATGGAATTCATCAGAGAAAGTAGCCAGACAGAATATTTACCTAAGTCCTAATATTGTGTGGGTATAACCAGCTGGCTTAAAACAGACGTCCAGTGGACTCTGGGGCTTGCCCTGCCCTAAAAGTATGTGCAAGTGTAACTGGTAGTACTGGGAAAACATAAGGAAGAATCAAGCACAATTATAGAAAACATGCAGGTGTATACTGAATACATGCTAGCTAAATGGGTGAAATGAAATATGTTTCAGGCTCATTGTTTGTCAATGTAGATTTAGAAGGGCAACTGCCATTAGCAGCCATTTGATAAATGAATATATATTCATTTATATATATAAAACACCTGCAAATATATATATAAACACCTGCAAATGCCAAAGTAAAGGTCAGAATTCTGATATGAAAAATTGGTCATGGACTAATTTAAGAGATTTAAGATACTTCATTTTATTTTTACTATTTCTTTAGATAGGGGAAAAGTCCATTTCAGTGTATCTTACTCTGCAACAAGTTATCATTACTTCTAGTAGTTAAAAAAGTTATACCTAACCTAAACTATCCATTTGCATTTAATATTATAAATGAAAATTTATATTGTTATAAATTATGTTAAAGTAATTTGCCTTTTTTCTTCCTCAAATGTTCAGTTCCTTGATGAAATATAGACTCAGAATTCATCAAAAGAAATCTGGGTGGTGATGGTTGTTTTTAACTCTTTAAATCAGATTGTATTTTCTGAAGGTGACTACAACATTTCCCCCATCAAGAGCTCCCCCATCCTTAAAATTGGGTAGGCTTTTTTTAACTGGTTGACGAGCAAAGTAGGAAGGAAGTGACGCTATGTGACTTCCAAGGCTAGGTGATTCCGTTTCCACCTTACTAGTTGGGATACCTGTGCCAGAGCTAAGGCTACCACTTAAGCAATACAACTGTTCTGAAGCTGCCATGCAGTGAGGAAGCCCAACTAGCTAATAAAGAGACACCGCATGGAGATGCCCTGTGACTACATGCCCAGCCAGAGCCCAGCTGCACCAGCATCCCTCTCTTCCACTATCCCAGCTCCAACCACCGCTGACTGCAGCTGCATGAGAAACTCCAAGGCAGAACTGCTCAAACTCCTCCTGAATTCCTGACCCACAGAAACAGTGAAAAATAACGAATTGTTATTTTAAGCCACAATGCTTAGGGGCAATTTGTTATGAAACAGCAGATAACTGGAATACTCTCTCAAAGTAAAACTGCTCTAAACAGTAACTATCTTTGAATTTATGATATTGCATAAATAATGGAGAGGTGTGGATTGGGAGATAGTACAATCGGGTAAATTACTTGATAGGCGAGCAATTATACCTGAAAAGAAGTCTGTCCTATGCCAGCTTCTTTTCTTTTCGTCATACACTATCTCCTGATTATCTATGACTTCCATTGCATCATTCACTCATGGTTTCCAATTCTGGATGGACTTAGAATCACTGGCAGACAATGCCCAGGCCCAGATTTAACTGCTTTGGGGTGGGGACCAAGTATAGGTATATTTTAAATATTCATCAGGTGATTCCAGTTTCCAGCCAGGGTTGAGAACCACTGTTTGATGCTGACAATGACCAAGCCTGTATCCCTGGTTCAGTTATTCCTTGGAACTTCAGGTCCATATATTCAGCTGCTTTCTAGATATCTGTACATGGATGTCTTATAGGCCTATTGAAAAAAGTAAAGTTAGTTTACCCCTCAAGCATACTGCTCTACTAGTATTCCTTTTCTCAGTAAATGACCCCACCATCTACATAGACACTTAAGCCAGGAACCAATAAGTCATCCAATAAGTTTTCTTCATCTTCCTCATCCCTTGCATCTAATTAAACATAAATCAATCACTTCCTTCCAAGTAATTTGCAAGTCCTCTCTACATTCCCCACATTGACCCAAGCCCCCATTTTGTCTCACCTGGAGGTTGTTTTAGAATCCTAAGTGGTCTACTCTCATCCACTGGCTCTCTTCCAATTCATCCACATAGAAATCAGAGTGACTTTTTAAAAAACACCAATATCACATCTTCCTTTGAGTAAAACCTTTCAGTGATTTGCTGCTAGAATAAGCCCCTAAATTTTAATTTGGCTTGCTTGGTCTTCCAGCTTTTACCCCATGCTTTTCTTTCTAGCTTCATCCAAACCCCCTTCTTTCTCACTTTAATGTTCCAATTATCCTGGATTTCATTTCGTTGAACATGTGTCTAATCATCCAGTCCTGTCCATTCACAGATACTGTATATGCTTCCTGGAATATTCCATCTCTTTTCCCCTTCCGCTCCCCTGACTTGGTCATACTTAACCTTCATACTCAATTTAAACTAATGTCATTCCTCCAAGGGGGCTTCCCTGATTCCCTGGATTAGGATAGGTTCCTCTGTTACAGACACCAAAATCATCTTTACATCCCCTTTCCTAACACTCATCATAGTTAACATCTGCCTTCCTAGACTATAAACTCTTAAAGAAGGCCAGAAACTGTGTCTGTTACTGCTTAAAGTTCAGCTTCTAGCAAAGAGTCTGTACATTATGACTAAATGAATGAATGAAGAAATAAACAAATGAACATGGATTAAGAAATCAATATCAAGTCTAAGGGAAGTTCTTTTGGTAATGCTCTGGACTCTGTGCTGGGCCTCAGCCCACCCAAAATTCAAGCCAACAATTTGGATAAGATAGAGAAAATGTCAACTAATTTTAAAAAATAACACAAAAATTGGAAGAAATAGCTGATGTGTTCTCTGTTTTTGGTGACAGAAAGCAAGCTTCCAAAAGATAACAGCTGGCTAGAGTGATGGGTCAGAATTTAGAGAATGAAATTTAACAAAGATGAATGCAGAATCCTGCCCTTGGGTTCTAGTAGTTGCACAAGTATTGGATAGAGGACACTTGTCATGAAAACAGTCCAGGGTTTATTAGTAGCAAATATGCTCAGTTTGAGCCAGTAACTTGTTGTGCCTCTTAAAAGTGCTAATGCCATCTTAGACTCCTTGGATTGATAAATGGGGTCCAACCAGGGCAGGTGCAAATCCCATAGTCCTCTGCTCTGATCCAACCACCTCTAGAAAACAATGCTTTATTTATAGGGCCATATTTTAATAGGAAAAACTCAGAGGAGCTTGACCAAGATGATAAAAGCTTAGGAAACACAGCCTTTGAAAAACAGCTGATGGATACATGTTTACTCTATAAAGATAGAATTCTAAACACTTTAGTCCCTTGAAAAAAAATGAATGGCTAGTCTCTAGGAAAAGGCTATATTTATATACTGGAAAGCAGAACTAGGACCAAGGACTGGCAATATCTGTCTTCTACTCTCTGGCCACATTCTTTTCGTGATCAACTTCTCATATCCTCTCACTCACTTTAACATCTGCTCTTTGTCCTCAACAGGATCTCTTGTTCCTTATTCTCATCCTGGTCCCCCAATCCATCATCTCCCTTCAGAGATCAGAGGTGCCTTGACCAGTTATGTTAAAGATATTCAGCCCCCAAATCCCTGAGCTGTAGGATCTACCACTATCTCTAAATCAGAGTTTGCAACCTTAGGTCATTCCTTTCCTCTGCCCCTGCTTCTAGCTTGTTAACAATTTCTAGGCAAAGCTATGCCAATTAACTCCGTGACAATTCTATGCCATAGAGTGTTGGTGGACCTTCCGTCCTGCTCAGCATTCTTCATTTCATTTAGGTCATTTCCTCTCAATTTCCCATAAGGACAGCTCTAAACCTTTACCTTTCTTCACTTTTTAAGCCCAAAGGCAAACTCCAGACCTCTCATGTGAAGTAAATGGTTTCCAATTTGATGTAAATTGTCCTCTTCAGAATCTCAAAATTTTATCATATCTTTACCCTTCCTTTCTCCTCTTTTCTCCTTTCTGAGAAAGAAAATCTCTCCTCCCTTCCAAAGTTTGCTTTTCCACATGGATTTTGATACCATTTTCTCACATATACCCTCTTTCCTCTCTTTAAATGCTTTCTCCTTGCTGGCTCCCTCCCCCATCCGTGGACATGTACTTCAGAGAGATTAATTGTGCAGAAATTCTTTTAAGATGAGTTAGAGAAGGAGAAACTAAGTCCGAGAATCCAGTTAGCAGGTTTTCTCCAGAGTCTAGGTGAAAGGCAAAGGGAACCTGTCCAGGGTAGTAAAGCATGAGAAGTAGAGAACAGGTGAGACTAAGGCAGGATTTTGTTACCAGAATGACTCGAGTTAGCCGTTATTGGTGACTTTGTCTTATTTTCTCAACTGATTTGTTAGTTCCTTTGGGGGCAAAGAGTTTGTCAGATTCATCTCACTTTCCCTCAAAAAGTTTGGCTTGAATGAATGGTTAAAATTCCCCAAAAGGGACTGGGGGGAGGGGAGACAAGCTACAATCTGTTTTTTTGTTTTGTTTTGTTTTGTTTTGTTTTTGTTTTTAAGAGAATAGTTGGTAGGGAATCTCTATTTTAGGAAGAAGAAGAGAATAGATCCTTGTCTTTTATTCTAGTTGTCTGTTATATTAGTTTTCCGTTCCTGCTATAACAAATTACCACACACTTAGAAGCTTAAAGCAACGCAAATTTATTCTTAAAGTCTTGGAAATCAGCAGTTTGAAATGAAATGGGTCAGGGCTAAAATCAAGGTGTCAGCAGGGCTACTTTCCTTTTTGGAGGTTCTGGGGGAATTCCATTTTGCCTTTTCCAGCCCCTGGAAGCTGTCTACATTCTAGCAGCAATGGCTAGTACAGTCTTTCTCACAGCACATCACTGACACTGACTTTTTTCTGCCTCCTTCTTTGGCTTATAAAGATTCATGTGATTAGGTTGGGCCCCCTTGTATAATTCAGGATAATCTGCCCATCTCAAGGTGAAACTGCCAGCAACCTTAATTCCACCTGCAACCTTTAAATTTCCTTTTCTGTGTAACCTAACATTCACAGGATCCTGGGATTAGGGTGTGGACATCTTTGTGGGGCCACTAGTCTGCCTACACTACCTGTAGTTTAGACCTGGAGACTCCCAGGCCCCACGCCAAGTCTCTGGATCAGAAGCTGCATTCTAACAAGATCCCCAAGAGATTTGAATGTACTTGAAAGTTTGAGAAGCACATGGCTAGACTATTTCTAGGATCCTCTCCATTTAAAATTTCCCATGATTCTATGAAAACTGTGGTTTTTTTCTGTCTTTGAATCTTCCTTCTCCCTTCTAATGTTTCCTGCCAGGAAAAAAAAATAGGTTAATTTTTATTTGTATCCTTGGTGTTAATTTCCAAAAAGTCAGCCAAGTAGAACATGACAACACCTCATGCATAGCTTTTGTTGGCAGAAAGTAGATGTTAGAAAAGGCAATTAAAGTATGGAATTATCCATGATGCAAAGGTACTGGTCTGAACAGAGTATTTTCTTCTCCAAGAAGGTTCATAGGAGAACTACCTTCATTAGTGTGTAGATAATATTAGTGGCCCAGCAAGTGAAGCAAAACATACACAAATGAGCTGTTTTTAAGGCATCTCTGAATGGCTCTGCATTTGAGAAATGTGACCGAAGATGATTAAAAAATTCCTTTCGAAGTTGCAGAAATGGCTAACCCATAAATTATTCTTGTTCTCATTGCAAAGGAAGGTTGTTGGCTGTTTGGTTGTGTGCCTTATTGTAGGGGATAAGATTCAGCTCATCTCCAAGATTGCAAGCGGCTTAAGGCTAGGGACTGGACCATGTCCAGCATCTGAGACCTAGCAGGCATTCCATAAGTTTTGGACTTGAACCCATTAAGCATTTAATACAGTGTAATATTTTATGCAGAATTACAGAGATGCACTGAAAAAAATAATGGATAAATAAAGCTAGGGTATTCCGATGACCATCTTACTAGATTCCTGCCTGCCTTTTATTCATTAAGTCTTTCATTCATACACTCGGCAAACATTTATGAATCATCTGCTGAATGCCACCCATTGTTTTAGTCTCTGTGGTTATAAAGGTAGGGTCCCTGTCACTCAGGAGCTCACATGCCAGTGGGGCAAACAGTCACATACGTAAATAATTACGGCAGCACGAACGTTAGATCAGATGTGTGGACAAGGCTCCTGAGTCTCTCCTCTCCAGCCTGTCATTCACATTCAAACAGGATTTAGCTTCAAAATCTTCCATTTCTCCCCTTTGCCAACTGGATTATTCAAAACTCCACTCTTTGGCTTTACTTTTTTTATTTCTAGCCCTAGCTACTAATGTTGCCTCCAGGCGCCCGCCACTGTTGGAGAAAATGAAACTATCTCAAACTAGTGCAAGTGAAAAAGAGGCTATTGTAAAGGCCTGGCAAGGTCTCACCGGATTTCAGGAGAAGTGAAAGAAGCAGGAAAGGCAGGAATGAGGCAGCTCCAAGACCAGCGACCTCCCCATTGCCCACTCCGGCTCCTCTCCCTTTGTGTAGAATAGTTCAGACTTTCAAGGCAGAGAACCTGATGGGTCCACTTTGTCTTTTCAAGCCAGGTCATGTAAGTAAGGGTCGTTCCCCCCTCCCTTCCTGACCACGGTGATTCGTGTCACTGTTCTCGTGATTGCTTCTTCTAGCACTCACTTAGCTTGAGTGGTACTTCTATATTTTTTAATTTGCTTGTTGACATGCATTTCCCTCTCCAGTTTGGCAGTGACCATATCTGTTTTGTTACTGCTGTATCAGCCACTAGTACAGTGCTTGATCATGGTATACATTCAGCAAACAAATGAGAGACTGGAAGTAGGGGAAAAGCACATGCTGTTAGCCACCCTTAAGATGGGCTTTCCTTCGGTACCCAGCAGCTTGCAGGGGAGAGGAGGACTTGGGGGAGTGCCTTGGGTCCAATGACCCCTCAGCAAGGGGGGAGAAAATTCTCTGAAAAGACATATATCTTGACCCACTTTCTCGGCTCCTGTTTTTTGTTTTCAATGACCTGCCCTACCTTTACCCCTTGAGGCAGCCTTGTCCTCCATGACTCAATGTAAAAATCTTTCCTTGGCTTTTTTAGATTAATTAAGCAGCTGATACATGCCAGACTGTATATAAGCCACATTGCCTGTATCACCTCTTCATTTCACCGATGCTCTAGCAGGTCATAGCCTCATTTTATAGTTCTAGAACCAAGTTTCAAAGATATGAGTAGTTCACCCAAGGTCATAGAGCTAGCATTAGGCATTGCCAAGACTAGAACATAGGTCTGTTTACTCCAAAGCCCCTCCTATGACATTTGGCTATGCTCTATAAAGTAGTCTCCCCTCCTCGGGCAAGCTTAATTCCCCCTTCTCTGTAGTACCACAGTACCTTGTTCATAAAAACAGTACAGCGCTTATTACATGCTTGTGGTTATAGACATTTCTGGCGCCACTGCTAGACGGTGCCTCCTTGGGGCAGGAACTGTACCTTATTCTTCTTTGTATCCTCAGTGCCTGTCACTTAGGGGGGACTCAATCAATGTCTGTCTGCTGGACTGAGCCTCGGAGGGATAGGCAGTTACTGTGCTATTTCATATTTTTAAAAACCCACAGAAATGCCAGTACTTTACTGTACAGAAGTAAAAATGTAAGTGTAAAAAAAGGGTCTCAAATATTCCTCCCATCTCTGCTAACTGGGATGTCAAGAATAGCTGTATGCTCTCCCTACCCTTATAGTTTCCAGGTCACATCGAAGTCACCTGAGAACCACCTCCTTTTATTGTGGACAGTAGATGCGTAGTGGTGGAATGATCTGTACACACTGGCGGAGTATCCCATCTACTCAAAAGGGCAGCTACAGACTGGCATTCTCCCACTCAGCGAATATTTATTAAATGCCTACTGTATGCACCATATTAGTCATACGGGGGTGAGCATGGCCTTTATACAGAAATGATTAAGAGGACCATTCTGTGCTCTGCCAATTAGTATCCACAATATCTTCACAAACACCCAGGAGATAAAGTAGAAGGTGGTAAGTGTTAAAAGATACCGTGATAAAATGCTATGGGAATTGAAAGGAGGCAGGGATGGCTTCTGGCAGGGAGGACCAAGGAGGAATTCGATGAAGACAGGGCATTTCCGCTGGAGTGTAGGATTCAGACATGCAAACACACCTCAGGTCAAGGGAAAAGCTCAGAGGTGGGGTGGGGGAGTCAAAACTGGGATTAAGGAGCTTGTTTGCGAAGGGGTAGAACAAGAGAGGAATTTGGAAAAGCAGGTTGGATCCCAGTTGTAGAGATTTAACTGTATTCAGTCACCACAGCTTCTTAAGGAAGGGAGTAAAATGATCATAAGTATATTTTAGGAAGAGCAGTTTGGCAGCAGCCTCAGCATTAATTTGCAAGGGCGAGACTGGAAGCAAGGAGAGCAGTTATTTTATGCTTATTCAATAATTCTGGGTCTTTACTGTGTAGGTGGATTGAAAACGTTGGTCAGAACCATTTTGAAACTCAGACATAGTCTAAGTGACTCATCAGTAAGCCAAGAATTTCTAAGGAGTCAAAATAGACAGGCTCAATAAATGCACAATGTGAACGAGGAAATCTGCTAACAGCTCTTAAACCACACAACTCAGGTACAGGAGAGATGAAGTGGGGAGGCGATACCAAACAGCTTCCCTGAAAGCCACACTTGCCTTTCTGCTTCTTAAGTGGGCGAACTGCCAGCAGGGCGGGCCTGAGGCAGAATGGAAAGAGCCTGCAGAGGCAGATAGGAAAGCCCCAGGGAGAGGAGGGAGACAGTGATTAAAAAACTACACGGTAAAATCAAAACAACCTTGCCAGCACTAAAGGCGGGTTTCTAAATAGCAAATTGAATTTGCCAACCCACATTTAAATTAGTAGAAGCAAAACAGGGGAACGTGATTTTGGAAAGGTAGAGCAGTTGCTAAGTGATCCCTAGCTAGCCGCAGCAGCCTCCGAGCTGCCCACCTGGCCGGCACAACTGGACCACAGTTTGTGACATGAGAATCCTTTAGGGATGCAGTGGAGTGCAGCTTCAAATGGTGGGCTTAGGTGTGAAGCTGCAGCAGCAGGCTCACCAGCTTGGGCCGTGGCAGTGAAGTAAAGGCTGTGTGTCTGAAGTGGCGCCAAGAACAGCCTCTGCAAAACAGCCGCTGCAGCCTTGAATTTTTAGAGTTCTCCTTATGCAAACTACCATTAGTCACGCACTGATGGAGCCTTTCCTCCAGGAGCATTCGTCCTCAGAAGCTTCATTTCCAAATGCAAAGGCAGCCCTTTCAACACAACTTCCCCATAATGCTGCCCTTGTCGTGCACTCTTGATATTTAAAGCTACTTCAAAAGAGGTATTTTTTTTTTTTATATATTTAAATGCTTATACCCCTTAAGGCAATTCTGCTGCGTCATGAATGTGACACAGTGAGGTTTCTGAATTTGTGTGTGCACATATGAATGAATACACATGATTTCTCCATCTTTCTCAAAGACATTTTCATAGGAAAATAAATGTGGTAAATTTATAAGTATCAAGGCTGAGAAGCAATGCTACTCTCGTCACATAAGCTGAGCCCCGTGATTAAAGCGGAAACAGAGCTTGGCCCAGAAATCCACTAGAATTCAATATTACTGTGGCATACATACCTAAGAATAGGCTGAAATTACTTGTTTATTTACTTTTTTTCCTCATTTCCTTAAAACTTAGAATTCCTGTCTTAATGAAGTAGCTTCTTCTGGGAATTGTATGCAGTATTTGCATTTAGATTTGATCTCAGAACTCAGCTGTTGACAATTTTCTGAGAACACATTTCAGAGTTAAGAAATATGAAATGGAAAGGATAGAAAATTATGTCTGACCACGGTTGTACTTTTTTTTCTTTTAAAGGGGAATAGGCAAGAGTAGTATCAACATCTAAAAAGGAAGTATCTGTGCAAGCAGTGGTTTACGTTATATTTTGCCATAACATAATAAAACAGTATGTTATGCAGAGGAGAGACTGGAAGCAGGGAGAACAGTTAATTCTGAGTCAGTTTGTAAGTGGATTGAAAGCATTGGTCTAATGCAATTATACTGTAGGTAATGTAATTATTAAATGAGCATTGTATTATTTAGAAGAGCATGCCTGATGGGGTAATGATGGTAATTATTAAGAAATTTTATGTGCTATGAACCAAACAGTACTATCTTGAAATACTAGAATTTTATTTTATTTTTTAAAGAACTATAGTGGAAGGGTAACATGTAATTTTTATATATAACTCCAATGCACTGGAACCATTACACAAATAGTATTCATTATTGGACACTCTCTGTTAATGACTTTCCTGGGCTGGATGCAGGTTTTTTGTGTGGCTTCTTCCCATCTTGGCCCCTCTTGAAAGAAAGTGGGGACAAAGACTATATTTGCTAACATGATGACTGAATGAGAAAGGACAGCTTAACAAAAGAATAGTTAAGGGAAGCTCACAAGACCTAAATCCTTTGCAGATCCTTCTTCATCCTGTCCCTGCCCACCTCTGGCCTCATCTTGTACTCTAGAAACCTCACCCTTGGCCCCCATCCATACTCACTTCCAGCTACTTCCTTAGCTAGGCCTTGTGCCTCACTCATGTTGTTCTGTCTGACGAAAATGCTTTTCCCCTTCCCCTCCACCCATCTCTCTCTTCTTACTCGCCCTTCAGATCTCATATATATAGCATATCTATGTGAGTCAGAC
Organism: Tolypeutes matacus; assembly: GCA_026826555.1. Lineage (NCBI taxonomy): Eukaryota > Metazoa > Chordata > Mammalia > Cingulata > Chlamyphoridae > Tolypeutes > Tolypeutes matacus. The sequence goes on along the minus strand of JAKSZT010053929.1, from coordinate 37,427,452 downwards.
CTCCCTGTCATGATTTTGTAACACTTGTCACAATTTGTAATTACATGTTTATTTGTGTGATCATTTGATCAATGTGTTTCTCTCCTTCTAGACTGTAAGCTCCGAGAAGCCTGATGCCTTGGCACACAACAGGCATTCAAAAATATTCACTGGATGAATTTTTAAAGAGAGCAAAAGAAAAAGTGGGAAAGATTTGAAGAAGTTAATTTATAAAAATATGGTTACTGGAAATGTTAAGAGAATCATAAACATTTGAGGATAGAAAAAAAATCTTGAGTTATCTATATACAAACAGGTAGGAAGGTAGAAAGAGAGATGGATGATAGGGTCCTTGGTAAAACCCACATATTCAGCATTTATGAATGTCAAAATGCAAAAACAGCTTTCTAATTTATGGTATCAGCACCACTACAAGTCATATACCCATACTTTGTGTGCTTTGCTCATTATAATCTAAATGCTATCATATACAGCTTATTATATAAACTGCCTGTTTTAAAAAATAATCAAGAAATTGAGTATACTGCTTAATTAAATGTTTTGGTCAGTAGAGTCGCATTACACGTCATATCCATATCATACATATTCTGTGTATCTGTTTACAATCAACTGTATTTAACTTCAAAACCCAACAGGTCATGATTTAACTGTTGATGACTCTGGAAGACTTAAAGGTCTTAAAGATCCTGCAGTGCTCTAATGGTCATTGTTATGGATACCGCTTACCTTTGCACCTGATCAGTATTCTAGTGTTTGTCAGTAGTAGCTGTAGTAATCTCCTTGATAGGAAGCTGGGTGAGTCAGGTTTTGTTAAAGTAGATAGAGCATCCGGTGGTAATTGCAAGTTCAACGAAATAAAGGTCAATTAATTCTTACAGGCAAGAATGGGCACATGCTAAATTTGACTAAGAAATGCAAATAGATCATTAAGCATAAATGTATCCCTTAGCTCACATATGTGTTTGCTTTTACTACAGTTTAAATGTTTGATTTTTCAGAAGTATGTTTGGGAACATTTCCTGTATTATAGCTAAGATTAACATTTCAAAAACAATGCCCCACATTGTTTTTTGTTTTTTTAGATTGCACTAATATTTTTACTTAAGCACTTGGGAATTAAGAGATTTGAAATCAATATACAAATAATGCAAATTAACAATCCCTGCTTTAATAACAAATTCTAGTCAGCTGTAGACTTATTTTAATGTTTTTTAATCATGACCTAAATTTTATGTACTCAACAAATCGTCAGCACTAAAGATAGGATTTAAAAAAAAAAAAAAAAAAGGCAACAACAACAGAAAAACAGAAACAGACAAACAACAACATAACTGTGGGGCTAATCTTTTCTTCCTTTCTAGATGTGCCCTTAGCCATTCACTGAAGCCCTAGAAATTTCCAGTACATAGACAGCAGTAATCCAAAGCAGGGGACATATTTTCTAAAACAGGAAAAGTGCCTGACTTTTACCACGCACGTGCGTGTGTGTTTAAAGTAGTAACATATCACAAGATTCCTCCATCCTCCACAGATGCCTGGGAGGTCAAAATAGGGTTTAAAGAATGGGCCAATGTGGCCTTAATGAGCTTTTCTTCCTGCAGCAGCAGCTGAATATAGAACAGTAGGAAACTGGTTGGGAGACAAGGAAAAGGGAGGCTACCTTGCTTCTAGTATTAAAATTGTTTACCATATGTTCAGTTTAACAATATCTGCACTTTTATTCCCTTGCCCAACAAAACACATAGTTCAAATCATCTCCTCACTAACACTTTTCCCTTAAATTTGAGACTAGTATTTCAAGCCTGTGTGTAAACTCCATGAACAACTAAGTGTGGGGCTATTGTTGCTGTGCCCCACATTGTTTTAACATTAGCAGAGTTTCACAATACAATATGTGGGGTATGCAATAAATATGTGGGGTTTTTATCTGGGCAGATAAAAACACTGAGGCACGAGGCTATTTCTGTTAAGTTTTCCAAAGAAACCCACTGAGTCAGTGGAGAGAAGCACCTGAGACAGAAACTGATTCTGTGTTCTCACTGAAATATATCTAGTCCTTGGGATTGCAAAACCAAGGTTGGCTTTTCATGCTTGCTACTAGAGTCCTAACAAGGAGATTTTTATAGAAATGTATACACAAATAAATAGGGTATCAAAGTAATTACCTGATGGCTTTTCAGTGGTCTGAAATACCTTGGGTATGCTTGATGGCAAGAGGACCGATTAGCTGGCTTTACAAGGCCTTTCTAACAGTTATAGTTCTACCCAGTGAGAGATTCATGGGTGAACAATATTTAAAGCATTTACTTTCTGCTTTCTTTTTATTTACAGATTTATGCAGTTCGATCAGTTGTTCCCAACAAAAGCAATAATGAAATTGTCCTGGTGCTACAACAATTTGATTTTAATGTGGATAAAGCAGTGCAAGCCTTTGTGGATGGTAGGTATATATTTCCCCCAACCTGAAGATGTTAGAACTAAGTATTCCATATATTCTGTATTTAACCTTACATGCATTGACTATCAGTTAGTTAACTTTAATTAATAACTTCAGTTCTCATAAAAATATGCTATGTTTTAAAATATGTGTACTCTCAATAAGAGCAGAATTTGGAAGTTTTCGTTCTCATTTGTTATTAAACATGTCCTTTATGTGCTGATTGCCTTGTGAATGGAAGATAATGTGTGTCATTCCACACATAGAAAGCCTTTTCACCTATTCAACTAGTTTAATTCTACTTAACTTTATGACTAGAATCCTTGAACTTAATGCTTATGTAGTCTGAGAGGACTGGTTTATTCTCTAATATCCTTAGTTTTTTATTTTGAGATTGCCTAATATATCAGAATATCAATTCATCTTATCTACCTCTGGAACCTGTTGCTTTTTTAAAAAACATATTTTTTTTAACAGTCCTGGTGTGAGTGATATTATAGGATCTAAAGTCTTTCTCAGGAATGTGTGTTTATTCTATATATTTATAACTTAAAACTTTAGTTTTCCTGTAAAGTATGGGGAAATTCTCCTCTCCTAATCAAATCAAACAAGTTGCTGTTATGAACAAAGATCTCTCACCTGCCCTTAGTTGCCACATGTCTTCTGTCCAGGTATCGGCTTCTATTTTGTAAATACAGGCTAATTAAACATAATCTGACAAATAAGGTCAGGCAAGATCTGCCAACACACTTCTCAGTTATATCATGTTTATACTTTATTTATCTAGGGTGGTTTAATTTACTTATTTTCCTAGGAATATAATAATCTTGAGTTTCTACAAGTATAATTGTATTTCAGGACAAAGTCTTGGAGCCAGTAACATGTTCACATTCTGATATATTTGAAGTCAAGATTTAGGGTCCTTACTGAATTGACAAATGGTTATCATTCGAAATAGCCTGCAAGCAGATCCATGCTTTTCTCACGGTTTTTCCTTGCTTCACCTACAGGTAGATATGGAATTTTTAGTCATAGGAAACAAACAGCAGAGACTATAATATTCATCCAGCTTTTCAGGGTGAGGTGCAATTTGTTTGAAAAACAAAAATTGAAAATATACACATATTAGCACAGATAAACTCTCTTTCCGGGTTTCAGTTGCCTACATTATTAACATGGAAAAATTCCCTCCAACCCCCTTGGGTTGAGACCCCACATTTCCCATCTTTCCTATCGTCAACACTTTTATTACAGAGTGACCCAGATGAGAGGCACAGATGCACAGTGAACGATAGTCATCAAAACCTGATGTATTTAAAAAGAGCACCTTACTTGCCCTTCTTGAAATTTTTCACTTTGTTAGTATTAAGATCTCATTAATAAAACTTACTGATTACTGAGAAACCTGGAATCATTTTTGTTGGGAATCAATAGGAAAACTTGCTTAAAAACACCAAGAACCAAAAATATTTGTTAGTAGCCATTTATGAAGTTTATTGAAAGCCACTATTTCCAAATGGCTCAAAAAATTTGAAGGAGTTTTATTATAATTAAAATTTAATAAGAACAGTTTCAAAATCCTTTCTAAAGATGGGTATTTCTTCTTCAGAATTACTCTCTAAAAGCTCATCATCTAAATTACAAATAGAATTTGTCAAAATATGAAAGTTAGGGGAATAGTTGAATGTTGTAATTGAGAAAGCAGTAAGCAAATCATCTCCGTTCTCTTGATTAGAAAGAACAGTACTTAACATTTCTCAAGAAAAAAAATAAAAGAATTGTATTGAGAAAGCTGGAATTTTGTTATAAGTTAAAACTACCCTAATGATTTTTCACTACTACAGTGACTTATCAAGAAAGATAATGAAAGTGACTTCCTAAAGGTCTTCAAAAGGAAAATACTGTGAAACATTAATTCTTTGGGCATATTAGACCAGCCCAGGTAATAAAAAAAATCTGAATTATAGCTTACTTTGAAGTACAGTTTTGTTATTTCAAGTATATACAACTCAAACACGTCTAAGAGAGACATTGAATTTGAACCTTTGAGTAGATGGGCATAATTGGCCTATCTAAACATTAGTCAGAGCAATACGTTGGCCTCTGCTTATCTAACAGCGGCAGGAGACTCAATAATTGGTAACTACTAACTTCAAATTTGTTGTAAATAAAGACCAGGCTTAAATTTATTTTTGTTTAGCCAACATGCTAGTTAGTGGTAGAGAGCTATTAGTATAAAATTGTATTGAGAATGCTGAAAATTGTTAAAAGAAGTTTTAAACACTAACCCTCTTTTAGAAGCATCTATTTATATGGGGAAAAAAACTGATGTACTGATTACCAATAACTTATTATTGAGATTATCTCTAGCTCAGCTGGAATTAATGAAAGAACTTTGTAGGCCTACATAGAAATGAGTTGTAGCTGAACCATGAAGAAACAATACATCTTTTATAAAGTTTTATAACTTAATCTGGTTAGGTTTTTCCTCTGAATCAGTGTACTTCCACATATGTACGTATGTATGTGAATGGGATTTGACAGAACTTGGGACTAAACTTGCATTTGATGAACTTCCTTTGTTACAATGTGGAAGCCTTAGGAAGACCATATCCCATTCCTTAGCCATGGTGACTATCACATGATCTGCCCTACAAGTCATAAACATAAACAGAGGTGTAAAAGAGGAGAAATGGTCAAACAGAAAGTTATGATTCACATGGTTAATAATATTCAAAATCCCATGTTTGGTCCAGAAGATTATAGACATTTTTATTCATATATCGAACAGAACAATTTTAAATCTACCTATGGCGATGAAGCTAGCTCTCAAGATATATTTCAATTTCTCCAAGACAAAAATAATGATAAAGAAGTAAGCTTCATGTAGTGGGGCTTAATATTTTGATAAAAACCAAGATCATGCAGAGAATTAAATGAAAATCTAGAAAATAAAAAATGAAACTGGCATTTTTTATTAAGGTAGGATGTATCAAAACAAATGAAAAGGCAAAAAAAAAAAATATTGCTACCTAGATGAAAAGACAGAGGTGAATTTTGTGTGGTGTTTTATTACATGAATACATGTTGAAGATTCTTTATCTTTGTCTAGGCAGTGCAATTCAAGTTCTAAAAGAATGGAATATGACGGGAAAAAAGAAGGTAAGATTAATGCTGATTGTAAATTAGTAACATCTTAAATCAAAACCTTCGTGGTGTTTATCATTTTAACATGACTGCCAATTTTATGTTTCTTTTAAATATGTGAATATGTATACCCAGAAAGCTTCCAAATTCATGACAGTTTATATTACCAGCCCCTCTCACTACTAATGCCCTTGCTTTTCTGTTCAGTGTTTTTTCATCACCAGGTGTGTTGAAGAAGTCTCAGAGTTGGGTGTGTGTGTGTGTGTGTTTAGTACTAAAGAGAGCCCAGCTGCAGAATTCAAAGGATTCAGCATTTAACTTGCCTGAACATATCCTGTAGCACAAAGGAAAAAATGAAGAAGGAGTGTTCTAAAGACAATTGAAAAGCTCTAAATGTATTTTCACTTGTTTTCCCAACTGAAAGAATCTGTCCAAGGCTGCCCTAAGATATTTTTTTTTCTGCTGAGTCCTAAGCTAGATCTTTAATTAAAAAAAAAAAAAAAGAAGAAGAAGAAGAAAAGAAAATTTCCTTCAAACTAAAGTAAGGGTCCTATTTTCCCTTCTTGAAAACACTAGCAGATGATCCTTGAGAACAGAAGGAAGGAGCTTTTGCTCTGCCCGTTCAAATTATTTTGCTTTCTTCCTTGGTTACAAAGAGCTGTGACTTCTGGGCACATGTGATGCTACCCAATGAACACATTAGCCTTCTCATGACTCCAACACACACGCCTTCCTGATCTTGTACGCATGGTCATTCGCCCCCCACAAAGCATGGCTTACCTTTTGTTCTTGGCCTGCTGTCTGTTTCATGACTGTCATAAAAAGTCTGCTTCTCTTTCCCCCCACCCCGAGTCGCACCCTTGTACAAGGTCGTTTGAGTATCCCAGGGTATAGATAATATGCCAGTCTACCTTTCCTCTCAAGGCAAGATCACAGGCCTGAGAAACAGGTTTTATACAAGCCTAAAAGGAGTATTACTTTCATAAAATCCCAAGATTACCGAAATCACTGGAATCTTTCTTTCCCCCTCCTAATTTCGTGTAAAATAGAAAGAATTATGAAATTTTTCTTTTAACCTTTGTATGCCACCATCTTTGACAATCTCTGCTTATCTTTAATCATAGCTTCCCAGGCTTCTGTGTGAGATGAAGGTGATTCACAAGTGATTGAAAGGCAGTATTTACACTTACATGGGAAAATTTCAGATGTGTAGCTTGAATATTGTATTTCTCTGGTCTGACAAAGAGAACAGACAGCAGCTGCAGACCCAATTCATTATTGCATCTTACCTTTAGAGGTTTGGTAGGAAACTGGTCTCCCCAGCACAGTGGACATGTGGGTTGCAAACCAGAAGCCACTGGGGGTGTGTTGGGGAGATAGATATCCCTACCGTTTCTTTTATCAGTGAATGCACATCTCTCACCTGTAGAAGCACTTGCTTGGGCATTATTGTGGTTTCAAAGCAAAAGAAAGGGAGCAAGAGGAGATATAAGAAAACTGTATCATTATATTTCTTTTTAAAATGTGTTCAAGGACAAAGCCAGGGCTGATGGCGCAGCTGCTACTCACAGAGTCAGCAGGAGGGTCTCGGTCTGTCCTGGTAGCTCATGTGTCTGTTCTGATTGGCTGGGGCCCGTACCATACTGACTGTTAAATACATTGAATATCACCAATTACAAAAGCAAAGTTGAGTAACACATACAACACAATTAAGAACAACATTTTCTTACATTCCTGTATATTATTATATCTTCACCAGAAAGGTGCTACAGGAGAAATATAGTAAAACTCTGCCATATTATAATAAGTGGGGTATAAAAAATTTCAGTTGGTAAAATGCAATATTGTTTTATTTTGAGATAAATAAAATGAAGCCTTATGAAGCTGTCTAGCAAGTAGCCAAGAGGTCCAGGGGTCAGGCTGCACAATCCAAATCCACATGGACCCAGCTGCAGTTTGCTGTCACCCAGTAGCGGTTTTCTGCTCTGGCTTAAATATTGATGGGGATGGTTATGTTCTCCTGTTATGCTGGCTGGGATACCCTGGACTTCAGGGACCTACCCTCCACTTCATCCTTTAGCAAGAAGGAGTTGCCTGCCTTTTTCCTACAGGGCCAGAACTGTGGTACACCCTCACCCCCATCCCATCACCACTTTAAGAAATAAGAACCAGTCTGCAGTGGCACCATAACTGAATTCCACTTATTTCAAGGCAGTTGTTACAAGGTTTTGCCATATCACTAGCCACAGATATAGAGCCTGAGTTTGCTCAGATCATGTCTCATCTATTTAAGCCATTTGTGGATATCTTTTCCCTTTAAGGGAGCCTTTTTGTTTACAATGTTAATGGCATAAAAGTTTACAAACTTACTATAGAAAGAAGACATTTGAATTAATTTGAGTGGCCAATAAAGAGGTAAGTGTTTCTAACCATTCTAATTAGAACAGCCAGAAAACCAAAATCAAGATATTTTGATATCTGAGTTTTACTTTTTATCTTTTTATTTCAAGGGCCTGAGCTGAGTAATATATTACCTTCTCATTTGTTTCTCATTCTAGAACAATAAGAGAAAAAGAAGCAAATCCAAGCAGCATCAAGGCAACAAAGATGCTAAAGACAAGGCAGAGAGGCCAGAAGCAGAGCTCCTGCAGCCCCAGGTGCCACACACCCAAAATGGCCACGCCCGTGGCTGTGAGAAGGACAGCTCATCCCCTGATTCTGCCAACGAGAAGCCAGTCCTCATCACTCGTGAGAAAAAGATCTCGATACTCGAGGAACCTTCAAAGGCAATTTGTGGCATCACAGGTCAGTAATTCTTAAATTGCTTAGGAAGACACAGAAAAGGAGAGGAGATGAAAAGAGCCCATTGCGGCAGCCGTTCGCTACTGTTCATATTGTGGGAAGTGAAAGATTGTTCTACAGTGCGCACGGACTCGAGCCTTCCTGAGGCCAGCGTGTGTGCAGGATGGGTGAGAGGGCGAATGTCGCAGAGGTGCTCTACCAGTGCACTGAGGCCAAAGAATAAATACTCATTCTAGCCCTGCACTAAGTCAGAGGATTTTTTTCCCCCCTTAAAAAACATTTCTAGTCTGTCTGTATTAGGGTCATCAGGAAAATGAAAATTCCAAGTTAAAAACATTCTCTTTCTAGCCCCCTGGCTGGAATTCAACTAGGCTAAGGAGGGATAATAAGTGTCAAAGGGAAATGTTATTAAGTGGTTTCCTAAGGGTAGACCAAAATATTTTAATTTCTGGTATTTCCTACTGTGCAACAGAGCATTATCTTCCAGGTGTTAGAATTTGGAATGTTAATTATTTATGCTACAGCTATACATTAATTAATCTACAAAAGGCTACTTCTTAATCAACTCTTTGATCTTGGGTGCATCATTTCATCTCTGGGGTTCAGCTTTCTTTCTATACCAGAATCTGTTAGATCAGTGGTTCTCAGCACTATCTGGCCCAAATGCCCCATTTTTATAATAAATCCTAAAATAAAATCCATAGGTGGGAATATAATTTACTAACAAACAGAATTTCAATAAAATAAAAATATAAGAAGTTCAGGAACAGCTAAAATAGAAGACCTAATGAAGTGGTCAGATGTTTACACCCACTTATGATGAATCACTTTTCATTTAAAAGAAGTAATAGTCAACAGAGTATTGTGGATGCTTTCTTTATATTTGACATTTTAAAGTAAGGCTGAAAAGGTACATTTGTTTGCATACATGGAATCACTGACCGTGACTGGTACAAATGCAGACTGTCACGAGTCTATTGACTGTCAACTCAAATGTCATGACTGGTGGTGTGCTTGACAATGTGATTTTCCAAGTGGTGAAAAACTCTGGAAAAAAAAGTTCTAAACACCATAAAATACCATTTTCCCTAAATTTACACAGCAATTGAATCCTGGCTATCCAAGGTATATTAAAACAGTGCAAAACATACTTTGTGTTTATATGTAAAGTGGCGTTGATAACAAAACAACAACTTGAGGCTCACATAGTTATATATTTCTTAGCAATCGTGAATGTCCAGAAGGACACAAGGAAGTTCAGGATGCAGGGCAGTTCTTTGTTATGCAGGACAGTCCTGTGATTATAAGTAATCTAACAACCCCCCCCCAGTCCCTCACACACACACACACACACACTCTCACAATCATTTTGATAGACTTTAAAAATGCCACCACAGTTTTTCAAAATGCCTCCTAAATAGGTCCCTCCCTCAGTGAGAACCACTGCACTAGGTGACTCTTGAGTTTACTGAACCAGTGCCTTTTGAAACTCATACATTCAAATAACTGCGCTAGATGCCACAGTAGATTCAGAGCAGGATAAGCCATAGTCTCGGGCCATGGGGAATCACATTCTGATATCCTTGAAGAGTTGGCTGAAGGTATACATTGGCTGATCTTAGGGTCTGGCGAAGGGGGTACCACATCTAGCTGGGTGAGCCAGAGAAATTTCTTGGGAGCAGGAGACGATGGGTGCAAACAGAAAATCTCTTGCTGGCACATACCAAATCGAGGATTTAGTGAATGTTAAATAACCAATACACTGTGTAACACACTAGTAAGTTCTTGAGTTGCTCACAAAGCATTCATTTTCTTCCCTAACACTCCCATCAATAGTGAGTGCTATCATTCAGATAATCCTTACTATGTAATGGTATCTTAAACCCAACCAACAAATAACGACAACAAAAATAACTTGTTTATATTTTGAATCTGAATTCTCCAGGAATTTTTTAATTCAATTTTTGTTCTGCCCAAAATTTTGAGAATGTCTTTGATTTATAGCCAGGGTAGGAAAAAGGAATTAAATAATCGAGTGGCAGAATCCCAACTTTGTTATTCCTTTCACATGAATTGCTTTCAAAATCTAATTACTCAAGTCGTTGTTTTGTTATCAATCATAGACTAAAAGCCTAGCACATATATTTGTTTATTTACTTATAATTTATACCTTCTTCCTAAATCAATTTCAGTAATACTGTCAAGTATATGACATTAGAGCAAATGCAGTATAGGAGAGCTCCATTTCAGAGTGGATAGCTGCTTTGAAAGTTACGTGCCCATCAGGGGAGTACTCTGTACAAGAGGGCTTTTGTAAACACTATGAAACTTTTTGTGAAAAGACCTTAATTGCACAAAGTATTCCATTGTTGCTTCAGTTCTGTATGTCTAACACAAAGGCATTGAGACAGATATCAGTATTATTTGTTAATGTTTACTGGTTCATTATAAATCTCTATGCTTCATATAAATTTTTCTGTTATAGAATAGAAGATGATAGTGGAAGGTTATAAGAGTTTTGCATAAGGGAATCTTCCTAATATGTGTTTCATGGGTGTGTCAGCCGTTGGATATTCTGCCCCCGATTTTGCGTAGAATGTTGGAACCAGAAGGGCTGGGAGGGAGCCTTTAATCCTGGTAGAGCTGGGAAGATAACCTACAGCCTTGGTTAATGCTCTTTAGTTTGGAAAAGAGTGACTCACATTCATGTAATTTTGTACATGTGTTGGAAAGTTAATGCTAAAACCATGGATTCCCTGACTCCTGAAAACTTAGAACCAAGTAATAATAGAGCAGTATAATGATATTCTGTTCTTGAGAGGGTTCTCAGTATGAGCCTAAAAGAAATCTCCAGTCTACTGGTGAAGAAACATTTATCAAATTTCCCCATAATGAAATTAGCTCAAGAAAGCCTGCGCTGAGTGCTCAGCTGGGCAGCAGGCTGTGAACACGCACAATGCGTGTTTTATCTTTTTATAACACCTTGACATTCAGGATCTCTCTTTTTAAATGTCTTAAACAGAATCATTTTCTGGTAGGGGAAGAGTTAGCTTTAAGATATATGCAGGTGGTTCAGGGGTGTTAGTGTGACTTCCTACATGAAGAATAACCACCAAAATCATCATCATTTCAACCTGTAAATATAGCACTGCTGAGTGGGACAATGCCGCATGGCAGCATATAGCTTAGAAGTTTGGGAGTTTGATTTAAACTTGGTACCAAATTACTTCTTTATGCCTTGGAGTAGTTTTTTCCCTACTTCAGAATTTTTAATACCAACTCAAATTAGATCTTTTACATAACCCAGTCAACCCAAGATTCAAACACAAAGTAAGGCAAGGACTATATCAAGATTTTCTTTTACCAAATTTAAGACCAAGGATAATTTTTATTTCCAAGGCCCCATCTAAATGTTTAAAGCACATCATGACCTTAAGGTCCAACTTTACCAAATGTTCCTCCGGCTGTATGTTTTTGTGAGGCTCATATTGCTGAAGTACCTAGGTGCTTATCTTGGAATAGGCCTGGATAGGAATTCAGATTTCTCTCGTCTTTCTTCCACTGGACTCAATTCCCATTCGGTAGGAAAGGAACAGGATTTTCTGGGCCACCAGTGTCTTCATTGAGATAAACTTTGAGTGGGGCTTTCACTTATGTTCAGCTCCTCTTGCCAGCCCCAGCAGGCTTCTTTTATATTCCTTCCTCTTGTAAAGCATCGTAGAGAGCCAAATCTTCTAGTACCTGCTATTCACCTCAAACAGAAGGCTCCACACTGTGTTTGCTGACCTCCACACATCCGACTTCACAATCTGCCCTTTATTCTAGAAGGGGAACAGCCCTGCATCTTACCTTTCCAATGCAGATTTTATGTTTCAGCATGGCACAGGCACAGAACTGCTTTCTCATTCTCAAATTGAAGTGAATCAAATGTGAGAGAAAGGGTCCTGTTATTTTAGAATGTTGACAGTTTGTCCCTCATTTGCACTTCCTGTAAAAAACCACCAGACTCTTTCACAGTGTTTTTATAGTATGAGGTTCCCTATAGGATTTCCAAGCAACTTTTTTTTTTTTTTTTTTTTTAATGCCACTGTTGGCCCTAGCCTCAGGATTATCTCCCCTGCTTCTCTAAGCCCTATATTGGACCAGAAGATTAGAAAAGATCAACAATAAGAAAGCAGCTAGCTTAGAACTTTAATAGTAAAGACAAATGTATATATTCCAGGATTTCAGCAGCCCCAGCTCTCAGATGGAAGCAATCTAATATAGTAGCTAAGAACAAAGGTTTTGGCATTAGACATGTTTGGATTCAAATCCTGGCCTCAGCACTTACTAGCTGTTTGACCTTAGACAAGGTAACCACTCTGTGTCTCCGCTTCCTGATCTGCAAAATAGAAAAACTTAACTACTGAGCAGTAAATCAAACATATAAAATGATTAGCCTGGCATCTGGCACATAGTATATGCTCATATCAATTATGTATCTATTTAGTACACATTCTAAGCATATAACATATGCTAGGAATTCTTCTACGAGAAGTGAACAAGACAACAAGGTTTTGTCCTCATGGGATTTATGTCCTTTTTGGGGATTGGGGGAAAGAGATGGATAATAAACCAGAATGCAACTAAGTTACCGGGATAATTATAGATTATGGTAAATGTTGTGAAACCAACAAGGAGAGTGACTGGCAGGGGGCCAGGGGCATTCTTCAGGTAAAGTCCTAATATAACAAAAAATATCTGAAGAGGATACATTTAAGCTGAGACCCAGATGCTTCAATTCAGGTTCTCTTACACCAGGTTATGGTGGTCTGAAGAAGCCAAGGTTTTATTTGAACTTTAAATAAGGATCTTGGCTTAAGCCCCTGTAGAGTTATAACCATAAGTTATCCTATTTACTTAAAATTAAATGTATAATACTGTAGTAGTATGTATAGTTAACATTAAGTACTGTTACATGAGCATCCATTTTGAAAGGGGATATTTTAAAGCACATAAGGTACCATTTATCATTATTCTCCCTCCCCCTTAATTGTTTTAGCATCTAAATACTTGCTCTTAACTCCCATTTATACTTGTGTCTTGTTCCATCTCAGCCTGAGCTTCAGGCATCATTGTGTCTGAACTGTTTGAGGTTGTATTAGGGCAGGCCTTGGATTACATTTTTCAATGACTTAGAGCCCTGCTTCTTTCTCTGTGTATGATAAAGCCCATATAGACAGATAGGATATAGTGACATGGGAGCAGAGGAAACATAAAACCACTCAGGTAGTTTTCTGTCACTGAGGTGGAGTGAAACCCAGAGCCCCCTCCTTACTCTTTCTCATTTAAAAACTACTTCTACAACATGGCAGCATAAATAGCAAAACTCCTCATCTCTGAATAGCTGATACCTTCATAGCTTCCTACCCATGACTTGTTATGGTGATGACAGTTACAAATGAACTTAAGTGAAATGTACCTCTTACAAAGAACAAAAGGTTCCTTAAAAAATTATTTTTGAGATTTTTGAAGAAAGATTTAAATGGCTCTCTTCAAATGCAATGAGAAGGGTTGTGGAAAGATGGTGGAATAGGATGCTCCAGGAATCAGTCCATCCACCAGAAATCCTATTAAACTCTGGAGTACAGCAGAAAACTGTATTAGCATCCAGGGAAGGGTGGATGGAAGAGTGAATTATAGTAAATACCAGTAAATTGCTCTCACCAAGGGGCAGCAACTATCACCCCATTCCTTGACCTCACAGCAGAGAGCAGTGGGGGCCAGCCCCTGGCATAGCTTGCTTGTGCCAGAAAGGGACATAGAATTCCACCTCCCCAAAATCCAGGCTTGGCAGGGGCCAATCTCTGGGTACGGCTTTTGATTAGCTACTTTGGATTGCTGAGGCCAGCTCTGATGGTGGCCATTGTGCTAGCCCACTCTAGACAAAGGTGGAGGAGTAGACTTAGAGACCGTTGTCTCCCTCAGAGCTGCAGAGGACAACTGCATTTGTTGGGCAAGTCAAGAAAATACAGCTTTGGGGAATCGTGGAAGAAGCTCCTGGTACCTTTCCTGGCCCCTCCTCTCATCCCCTCTCCAGGGCAAATTGTAGCCAACCTACACTTGCTTTTGAATCCCTGGCTTTGTTCTGGTTGGGAAAGACAGACTTAGGAAACTCCTCTCCAGCCTGCCCCACCCTCCCAGAATTTGCCCTCCAGGCAAAAACAGCTTGAGACCAGGGCAGACAGTGTTGGGCAAAGTTTTACCTGCTTGAAGTCCAGCAGTGGAACACCTGGGAGAGGGTAAAGTAGAATGAGCATTCAAACTCCTTGTAAACAGGGCAACTCCTAAGACCATTGCAAGCCCAAGACCAGGAGAAGACACGGGTCCAGAAAAGATAGGGAGGACTCAGCACTTTGCATTTGCCTTGGGCTGACCATCCCCAAAGGAGGGCTGACACTCAAGAAAATCTCTGTCATACACAACCAACTGGTTACAAACTCAAGAAACAGACATCTCAGGGAATAAATCCCAGAGTTAATGTTTTAAAATATTAACATGTACAGTGTGCAACAAAAGATTACAAGATAGAAAAAGAAGCAGGAAATGATGGCCCATCCAAAAGAAGGGAATAAAAATCCATAATATGTCAGTGAAGAAGACCAGGCTATGGACATACCAGACATGACTTTTAAAAATGATCTTTACTATGCTCAAGGAGATGAAAGAAAATACAGAGAAAGAACTAAAGGATATCAGGAAAACAATTATTGAACATTATGAGACTCTCAATAAAGAGAAATTTTAAAGAGGAAACAAACAGAGTTGAAGACACGATAACTGAAATAAAAAATTCCCAACAGGGTTTCAACAAAAGATTGGAGCAGGCAGAAGAAAGAATGAGCTAACTCGAAGACAAGAGAATTGAAATAAGTCAGGCTGAGGAGCAGAAGGAAAAAAGAATTATAAAAAATGAAAATAGGGAAGCGGCTGTGGCTCAATCAGTAGGGCTCCCGTTTACCATATGGGAGGCCCCCGGTTCGGTTCCCAGGGCCTCCTGGTGAAGGCAAGCCCGCCCGCACGGCGTGGTTAGCTGACCCAGCGAGCACAAGCAGCAAGGGGGGGATAAATGAATAAATAAATAAAATCTTTAAAAAAAAAAAAAAATGAAAATAGCCTAAGAGACCTCTGAATACCATCAAGTGCACCAAAATACACATTATGGGAGTCCCAGAAGGAGAAGAAAAAGAGAAAAGGGCAGAAGGAATATTTAAAGTTCCTATATATGCACCTAACAGCAGAGCCCAAAAATATACTAAACCAATACTGACAAATTTGAAGGCAGACATTGACAGTTTTACATTAATAGTGAGAGACTTTAATATACCACTTTCAGTAGTGGATAGAACATCTAGACAGAAAATCAATAAGCAAATACAAGATTTGAATGATACGCTAAGCCAACTAGACTTAACAAACACATAGAGAACACTTCTCTCAACAACAGCAGAATATACATTCTTCTCAAGTGTACATGGATCATTCTCCAGGACCGACCATATTTTAGGCCACAAAACAAGTCTCAATAGCTAAAGAATATTGAACTCATACAGTGCATCTTCTCTGACCACAATGGAATGAAGCTCGAAATCAATAAAGAGGGAAAAATGGAAAATGCACAAATATGTGGAAATTAAACAATACACTCTTAAACAACCAAAGGGTTAGAAAAGGAAATCACTAGGAAAATTCAGAAATATCTTGAAGTGAATGAAAATAAAAATACAACATACCAAAACTTATGAGATGCAGCAAAAGTGGTGCTGAGAGGGAAATGTGTAGCTCTAAATGTGTACATTAAAAAAGAAGAAATACTTCAAATCAGAGACATAACCTCAAAACTGGAAGAACTAGAAAAAGAGCATCCTAAACCCAAACCAGGCAGAAGGAAGAAAATAAATATTAGATTGGAGAGAAATGAAATAGAGAAAAAAAAAAATCAACAAAACCAAAAGTTGGTTCTTTGAAAAGATCAATAAACTTGACAAAACTTTAGCTA
The DNA here is from genome assembly GCA_026826555.1 of Tolypeutes matacus. Lineage (NCBI taxonomy): Eukaryota > Metazoa > Chordata > Mammalia > Cingulata > Chlamyphoridae > Tolypeutes > Tolypeutes matacus. The sequence continues at coordinate 37,411,028 of JAKSZT010053929.1, read as the reverse complement.
GATTGATGAAGAAAAAATGAGAGGACACAAATGACTAAAATCAGAAATGAAAAGGGGGACATTATTACTAATTCCACTGAAATGAAACCACCTATCTGATAAGGATTTAATAGCCAGAATATATAAAATAAATCATTCAAATAGACAACAAAAAGACAACAACTCAATTAGAAAATGGGCTAAGAGTTGAATAAACATTTCTCCAAATAAGATATACAAATTGCCAAAAAGTGCATGAAAAAAAAAAAAGTCAACATCATTAGCCATTAAGGAAACCAAATCAAAACCACAATAAGATACCATTTCATATCCACTACAATAGCTACTATTAAAAAATGGAAAAGTACAAGTGTTGGAAAGGATGTGGAGAAATAGAAACATTCATTCATTGCTGGTGCAAATGTAAAATGATGTAGCCACTGTGGAAGACAGTTTGGCAGTTCCTCAGAAAGTTAAGTATAGAGCTACTATATTACCCAGCAATCCCACTTCTAGGTATATTCCCCAAAGAATTGAAAGCAGGGACTCAAACAGATATTTGCACACTGATGTTCATAGCGGCATTATTCACAATTGCAAAAAGATGGAAATAACCCAACTGTCCATCAACCAATGAATGGATAAAATGTGGTATATACACACAATGGGATATTATTCAGCCATGAAAAGGAAAGAAGTTCTGATACATGTGACAGCATGGATGAATCTTGAAGACATCATGTTGAGTGAAATAAGCCAGACATAGAAGGACAAATAGTTTGCTCTCACTGATATGAAATAATTAGAATAAGCAAATTCATAAGAGTCAGAATCTAAAATAGAGCTTGCCAGGGGACAGGTGGGGGTAGGGAATAAGGAATTAAGCCTTAAAAGGTACAGAGTTTCTATTTGGGACAATGGAATAGTTTTGGTAATGGATGGTAGTGATGGTTGCATAATATTGAATGTCATTAAGAGAGCTGAGTTATATATTTGAATGTAGTTAAAAGGGGAAATTTTAAGTTCTATATATGTTACTAGAATAAACATTTTTTTAAAAAATCAATGAAACTGCACAACACAAACAGTGAACCCTAAGTTAAACCATGGACTATTTTTGATAGTATAATTATAAAAATATGCTTTTATCAGTTGTAACAGATATACCGTACCAATCAAGGTGTTAAAAATAGGGTAGTATTTGGGAGTCTTGTATTTTATGCATGGTTAACCTGCTAAAATATAAAAATATTTCCCTAAGACTAGTCTCCCTGCTTTGTCTCCTGAGCGCTTTCCTGTGTCACCAGCATGGTCAAGGCCCTGCGCTGGGCCTTATCCCTGCGGTGCTGGAGAAGTGGCGGATGATTTAAGCAGGAAATGGGAGGAGCCTCACTTTATAACATTTCATAAACTTTCTTTATACAAGTGTAAGCAAAAACCAGGACTTTGCAATATAAAATACTTTTAGATAAACAAAACAAAAACTAAAATTAGTTGTACCCGGCCATTAAGAATACAAAGGATCTGCTTCTTTTGACAGCCCTATAAAGCTTTAAACTAATGTCAAAGACAGGAGTCCTTTTACAGAACTGAGAGATGCCTTCCAGCCCCTCCATGTTCATTTCTTTCTGAGGCCATAGCTCTGCCTCTGCCACATCCCTGCCTGTCCCCATCTGGAGCTAGAGGCCTCCCCGAAACAAAACGCAGTCAGGTTTAACCCTTTCTTTTTGCACAGGGCCTTTTAACTGCCAGCAGATAAGTATGATGAACCATAGGCTGCTGCTGTGCTTAACTTAATCAAAGTTAATATGTGAATAATAATAGTGCTCATTTATTCAGCACATACCATGGCCTAGGCCCAGTGCTAAGCACATATATACATTTCCCTGATTAATTCTCCTAACAACCCAGACAGATGAGGAAACTGAGCCTTAGAGAAGGGAACTTGACCCAAATCACACAATTAGCAAGTGCCAAAGTCAAGAGTGAGAAGCAAATGTGCTTGGCAATAAAATCTATGCTTTGACCATAGTATTACACTACCTATAGATTAAATTTATAAAATTTTATCTTAAAAATAGGCTTTTTAATGCTTAGGAACTCACATTGTTTTAAATTACATATTTCCAGGCAGTAAGCATGTCTGTGACAAAAGTTAATACTTAAAACAAAAATATCACTGGTTAACCTAGTTAAATATTTGTATTTTTCATATATAAATATATAATCTATATCAGTAAAAAAAAAAAGCCATGAAAATTAAGCCTGTTTTTAGGGAAATAAGACAATGAAACAAATCAAGTTAACATACATACTTTGTGTCATCGACAGCTTAATTCATTGACTTTATTAATCTCTTTTCTTTATCTTTTACTATAAATAAACCTATAAAGATATTAATTGTATGTGAGACCTTGTAAAGACAATGTCAAATTAAAAAAGCTAAAAGATTTGTTTCTAAGTGGAAAGTCACCAGCTTTGTGTCCTCTGAGTTGATCAAGACTTTTCGTAGAACTTGAATAAAGGCTCTGTATGTGATAAAGAAGTTATGAATAGGCATAACTGACATTGTCTGAGGAATAAACTATCTGTTTCAGTTTCTGTTCCAAAGTTACTGGTTCCTCTGACTATCTGTTAGTTACTATGTTATATAGAGATAGAAGAATGATGAAACAAATGCATATCAAAGTATATAGTAATTGCAATGTAGAAAGAGTTTTATTGGGGCTTCATCACTAGAACATTACACTGTAACATTTTAAGAGTTATCTTTACTTACTGTCTCCATTTTTTCACCTTCCTCTCACTTATCAGCTTGTTATATCTGATAGCACCATCACTCCAAAGAAACTGCTCTAAATTTATCAATAGACTCCACATTACAGAATCTAGCAGACATTTTTCAATCCTTACTTTTCTTTTTCAGCAGCATTTAACATTGTTGACCACTCTATCCTTAACCACTGTCATTCTCCTTTGCTTTCTGTGACATGGTAACTCTCCTGATTTTTCCCTCTGTTTTCATTGCTTCTTCTCTGTTTCCTTTGAGGGTCATCCTTTTCCGCGTGGCTGTTAATTGTTGAAGCTCATCAAGGCTTGGTTTGTCCCAAGTTTTCTCTTATATAAGGCTATACATGATTTCAGCCACACCCTAGCTTTAATTATGTAAGATAGATCACAAACTCATTTTTCTGTTGAGACTACTTTCTGAACTCCAGAGTCTTTCTTGACATTTTCACTTTGACATTTCCAAACACCTCAAGGAACATGCTCATGATCTCCCCTCCCAGTCTTGGCTCTCTTTCAGTGTTCCCCATCTTAGTTTACTATCTATCCAGTTGTGCGAGCCAAAACTCAATCATGACATCTCCCTCTCTCTCACCTTCCATATCCTGTCTATCACCAAGTCCTGTCGATTTTCATTTCTAAATATTCCTAGAATCCAACTGCTTCTCACTGTCTCTGCCTTTACTTTCCTGCCAAAACCACCATCCTCTCATTTGTGCTGTTTTAGTAGTCTACTCATTACTCTCTCAGCATTTATTCTTGTTCCACTCTAAATAATCCTCTGTCCTGTAATCTTTTTAAAACGCAAATATGATCTCCTCTGATAATGAACAAAAGTCTTATCCTAACCTACAGGCCCAGCACGGTCAGGCCCTGTGTCCTTCTCCAGCCTCACTGCATGGCATGCTCTTTCTTGCTTTCTCTACTTGGCTATACTGGTCTCCTTCCAGTCCCTCATGTTGATCATGTATATCAGTCAGGCTTACATCAGGAGACAGAAACCACACTGGTTATTTGAGTGGGAGAACTGTAATAAAAAGAATTGCTAACTAAAGCAGTAGGATGTGGTTAACGACTAATAAGGATAACAGAGAACTCTAAAGGGTCCAGGAGTGTCAAGAGAGCAGCTACTATCTCAAAACTGAGGAAGACTGGATGATGAAGGAACTAGGACTTGGGGAGGGATCCCCACCCCAAGACTGATATTCTGACCTCTTCAAAGAGGGTGTGTAGCTACCATAGGAACATTCACCATTGTGGTGGCAAGGTACTTGTCAAAGGACATGCATGGCCTGAGCATTTCCGTAGAAGAGGCCCACCATTGCCGGAGTATCTGGCTATACTGGAGCTACTCAAAGAAACTGCCAGGGGGAGGGCATGCCAGGAGGGTGTGGCTGAATTCTTCAGCATGACCACTGGGCTTCTGTGCTGAATAATGATAGTAACAGGGGACTAGAACCTAGAACTTTTCTTTATCAAAGCCAACATTCTGCTAGCTGCAAAAGGATTATTTACAGGGACACGGATGTGGCTCAAGCAGTTGCATGTCCACCTACCACATGGGAGGTCCTGGGTTCGGTTCCCAATGCCTCCTAAAAGAAGATGAGCAAGGCAGTGAGCTGATGCAATGGGCTGGTGCGGCAAGCTGATCTCATGAGGAGACACAATGAGGAAACACAATGAGAGACACAGCAAGCAGGGAGGTGGCTCAAGCGATTGGGTACCTCCCTTCCACATGGGAGGCCCCAGGTTCGGTTCCCAGTGCCTCCTGAAAAGAAGACAAGCACACAATGAACAGGCACAGAGAGCAGACAGTGAGTGCAAACAATGGGGGGGGGGAGGGGAGAATAAATAAATAAAACAAATCTTTTTTAAAAGTCTTGTTTACAGTGTCCAGCTCCAGTATCACAAAGTGGGGCAATGAAGGATGAATTTGGAGTTGAGACAATAACCTGATGACTGGCACACCATGCTTCCTCCTGTTCAAGTGCTGCCTGGCATGCACTTCCCTGCCCTCTTCACCTGGGTATTTCAGGTGATTTCAGGTGAAATCTTTCTGATCTCATCTTAGGTGTCACTTAGGAAATTCTTTCTTGATATACTTAAGCCAAGTGTGCCGATTATAGATTTCAGAACACTATATGCTTTTCTTTCCTAATACTTATCACAGTAGCAATTTTATATTTTTTTGTATGGTGGTTTGATTTATATGCCTCACTATTAGACTGCAGGTTCTATAAAGGTAGGGACCACATTAATCTTTGATTGCCATTGTATTCCTGAAGCCTAGAATAATATCTGGACATAGTAGGTAGTTAAATATTTATTTCTGTTCCTAAAATAAAAAGCTTTTCTCATGGTTTCTATGGAATTATTAGTGATAAAATACATGGGGAAGTGTAGGTTAAATTTTATTTTTTTGTAGTTTAATTTTTTAAATACTATGTTGCTTTTTTAAAGATAATTATGAAGTTTTATGTGTTTGGTTTTAAAAGGACTTTATAGTAACTGAGGAAATTCAAAAAATACTGGAAGGTTTAAGGAAGAAAATAAAACATTTCTACCTCCAGAGGCAGCCAATCTTAAATTTCATTTCAGAAAATTTTAAATGCACAGATAGATAGGATTTTTTAAACAAAAATCACATTATACAGTAAGTGAACTTTTATATTCTTTTTTCTTAACATGACATCATGAACATTACATCGTATCATATGTTCTTTTTAAAACATGATTTTAATGTCTGCACTGTATTTTTATGAATTTGACATATTTATTTTAACTATTCCCAAACTATAGTCCCTGTAAATGGTTTCCATTTGCTTATTATGATAAACAAGACTGTATTGAACATCTCTTGTATATTTATCTTTATGAACAACTATGATTATTTCTTTGGCATATATTCTTAGAAGTGGAATTACTTGATTCAAAGTTATGAATTTTTTGAAGTTCTTAATATACCCTGTCCAGAAAAGTTGTACTAATCTTGTTTTCATTTGCAAAACTGATTAGTAGAAAGATAGTACATTTTAAAGATGATTAATTGCTGTTTGCATTTTTTCATTTGTGAGTATTTTGGAATTCCAAAATCAATTAACAAAGAACTACCAACTGTAGTATTATCAGTTATCATAAAAACACTATCATATTCAATTAAGTACTTAAGAGAGAAGTAACATGCTTTAAGTAACACAAAAATTAGGAATTTTAGACATAGTTTTATAACAACAAAGATATACTGTTGTATAGTACATTGGTTCTTTTGTTTCCTTATCAGTTTTTTTCCAGATACAACAACTGTGCAATACTTAAGTTAATTGTGATCACATGATGTGCTTCACTATTCAATGGGTTAAAGTAATTATTTTGTAACTACTCTATACTTAATACATTCCTTAAAATTAGATTTGAATTCTATGGATACTTCCTTTAGTCTACTTATAAATACATAAAGCTTTCACTAAAAAGTAAAAACCAAAGCAATAAAAGATTTTTCAGAAACTTCCAAATATTAACATACATAGATATGCTTATATTATAAAAATATTTGAATTCAAGTCATATTTCTCCCAAGAGAAAGATTTCTGTTCTTTGGTGCTGTTAACAAAACAACTCTCAAAGTTCATGTTTTACTGTGTAAAAATAAAACAAATCAAGAATAGGTCAAGTATGTAAGTAGATACCAAGATTTAGTAACCAGAAAAATAATAATTCTCAGTGTTGGGAAGAGTTCAATATGAGAACAATTGCAAATACTTACAGCTAAGTGTAAATGCATACAACTTGACTGAAAAATAATTTGGCAATGCATATCAAAAAGATTTTAAGGAAAAAGGGCCTGAAGTTATATCTCCTTCATCACAAACCCCGTTGAATTGTAATAAAGAAATTTTTTTTAATGTAGAAATCCATATAAATGAAGACAATAGGAAAGGGGGCATCACTTTTTAGATTGGAAAGGATTGACTGATGAAACAGAGTATGGGAAGTTGTTCCATAGAATAAAGAGAGAGGGAACTTTTGTAAGAAGGAGGATAACTACCTGGCAGAGCCTGGTAAAGCTCTAGATTCAGAGCCAGCTAATAGGATGGAGGGCATACTAAGGTAAAGAGGATAAAGCAAGGGCATTTAATGACGGTATTTTAAGGGAATATCAACTACCCCATTACCAACTCTTCCACTCCCAGTGTGTTCCATAAAATGCCTAATCTTCAAGGCAAAAAAAAGATGGAAGGGGTATTGTAGGAAGATGGCAGAGTATGAAGCTCCGGGAATCAGTCCCTCCACCAAAACAGTTATTAAACTGTCTGAATCAACTATTTTGAAACTCTGGAGTCTAGTGGGACACTGTACAGCATCCAGGGAAGATCTGGACAAAGAGGCTGGTAAATTGCAGTGAATTTCAGCCTCCATGCAGCAGGTACCATTCCCCATCCCCTAACTGTACGTCAGGCAGCAGTGGGGACTGCAGCCCAGGTTCTTGCTTCAGCTTGCTGGTGCCAGGGTGGACAATAAGTACCTAGTCCTACAAAATCTGAGGGGTGTGGTCTGATCTCTGATCACTACTTTTCATCAGATACTTCAGATTTCTGGGGTACTAACCAACCGCCTCAGGCAAAATCAGCAGAGGAGTATAAAAGAGGCAGTACCTTTGCTCTCTCTCTGTCTGTCTCTGTCTCTCTGTCTCTGTCTCTGTATCTGTCTCTCTCTCTCTCTCTCTCTCTCTCTCTCTCTCTCTCTCTCTCTCT
>JAKSZT010053929.1:37245138-37403501 GCA_026826555.1 Tolypeutes matacus | reverse complement strand
TCTCTCTCTCTCTCTCTCTCTCTCTCTCTCTCTCTCTCTCTCTCTCTCTTTCCCTTCCCTATTTGGGAGCAGAAATAGTTTGGAAAAGTCACAGACCAACAACTCCAACCCTCAGTAAAAACAACAGCAACAACAAAGCCTATCAGTTCCAGAGGCGTGGGAGAACTAGATTTCCAGAGTTATAACAATATAATATTGAGAATGCCCATTTCTCAACAAAAAATTATAAAACACACAAAGAAAAATCAAAGTAGAGACAATTCACAGGGAAAAGAGAATTTGCCAGAAAGCATCCTGAGGAAGCTGATTCATTGGCACTATTAGTCAATGACTTTAAATTAACTATCTTAAATATGTTCAATGAGCTAAAGGAATCTATATACAAAGAACTAAAGTAAGTTAGGAAAATGTTGCCTGAATAAAGTAAACAGATGGAGATTATAAAAAGGAGCCAAACAGAAATTTTACAACTGCAAAGTACAACAGTTGAAGTGAAAAGCTAATTATTTGGATTCAACAGTAGATTTGAAAAAGCAGAAGAAAGGATCAACAAACTTGAAGACAAGACAATTGAAATTTTCCACTATGAGGAGCAGAAAAAATTACGAAGAAAATGAACATAGCCTGAGGGACCTGTGAAGACACCATCAAGCGTACAACATATGCATCATTGGAGTCCCAGATGGGCAAAAGATAGAGAAAGGGACAGAAAAAGTATTTGAAGAGTTAATGACCAGAAACTTCCCAAATCTGAAGAAAGACATGAATATACACAGCCAGGAATCTCAATGAATCGAAAGCAGGACAGACTCTAAAAGATCCACACTAAGATATATTATAGAGAACTTGTCAAAGTCCAAAGACAGAGAGAGGATTATGAAAGAAGCAACTTGTCACATATAAGGGATCCCCAAAAAGAGTAAGAGCATATTTCACATCAGAAGACAGTGGGACAACATATTTAAAATACTTAAAGAAAAAATTGTCAACTAAGAATTCTGTAGCCAGCAAAATTATCTTTCAAAAATGAAAGCTAAATTGAGACCTTTTCAGATAAACAAAAGCTGAAAGAGTTCATTACCATAAGACCTGTCCTACAAGAAATACTAAATGGAGTCCTTCATCCTGAAATAAAAGGACACTAGACAATAATTTGAAGCCATAAGAATCAGTAAATAACATTGGTAAAGGTAACTACATAGGTTACTATAAAATTTCTATATTATTTTACTTTTGGTTTGTAACTGCTTCCCCTGCCCCATATGGCTTAGACAAATGTGTAAAATTACATTTAAAATCTGTTTTAGGGGGCAGATGTGGCTCAAATGGTTGGGTGTCCATTTCCCATTTGGAGGGACCTGGGTTCAATCCCCAGGACCTCCTGGTAAAATAAATAAAAATAGAGAAGATGTGCGGGCACGCCATCAGGCTCCGCAAGTGGGTGAGCCCCCAAACCCTACAAGCAGGTGAGCCCCCAGGCCCTGTGAGCAGGTGAGCCGTCTGGCCCCATGAGCAGGTGAGCCCCAGGCCCCACCAAACCACGCAGCAAGATGATGACATAACAAGAGAGAGACGCAGGGGAGAGCGAAGATGAGATGCACTGAAAAAAACAGAAACTAAGGTAGCATAGGTAGCAGAACACCTCTCTCCCACATCAGAGATTCCCAGGATCGAATCCCGGTGAAGACAGGAGGAGAAGGATGAGAGGAGAGGGCAGGAAACAGATACAGAGAATTGCCCAATGAATGGACACAAAAACAGCAAAAACGGGGGGGAGGGGGGGTTAAAATGGATAAAAAGTAAATAAATCTTTTAAAAAATCCACTTCAATGGGCATTCAATGAATAACGATATAATCTGAGACAATAATAATATAAAGGGGGAAGGGATGGAGATATATAGGAATACCAACTGAAACTAGGTTGGTACTAGTTGAACTAGGTTATTATTAGTTTAAGATGTTAATCGTAATTACAAAGATAACCATCAACAAAATAACTAAAAAATATAGAGAAAATACAGGAATCAAAATGGTACACTACAAAAAACGCAACTAAATACAAAAGGCAGTAATGGAGTAATTAAAGAACAAAAAAACACACAAGATATAGAGAAGATAAAACAGCTATGTGTCAGAAGTAAATCCTCCCTTCTCAGTTATTACCTTAAATGTCAATGGAGGGGATGGATGTGGCTCAAATGGTTGGGCGTCCGTCTCCCATATGGAGGGACCCAGGTTCGATCCCCGGGACCTCCCCGTAAAAAAAAAAAAAAAAAAAAAATGTCAATGGAATATACTCCTCTATTAAAAGGCAGAGATTGATAGATTGGATGAAAAAGTATGATCCATCTATATGCTGTCTATAAGAGACTCACTTTAGGTCCAAAGACTCAAAGAGGTTGTAAAAAAGGGTAGAAAAAGATATTCCATACAAACAATAATCAAAAGAGAGCCAGAGTGGCTATATTATTGCCAGACAAAATAGACTTTTTTTTTTCTTTTCTTTTTTTTTAAATATTTTAAAACACACAAAAATTATAGGGATTCCCATGTTCCCCACCTCCCACAACCTCCCACATAAACATCTTTCATTAGTGTGGCACGTCACCTGCAATGGATATACACATCCTGGGGCTTTGCCACTAAGCGTGGACCATAGTTCACATTGTATACCATACTCTCTCCCACACAGTTCTGCATGTTATATGCTGATGTAAAATGGCCTATATCTGTCATTGTAATGTTACTCAGGATAATTCCCAAGTCCCGAAAAAGCCCCTGTATTACAACTGCTTTTTCCTCTCCCTGCACCGAAAGCATCCAGTGGCCAATGGCTCCACATCAATGTTTAATTTCTTCCATTGCTTGAATCACAATATGTCTACAACAGAATACCAGTAGGTCCACTCTAGTCCATAGCTCTTCCCCCAATCCTGAGGAGTCTGGGATGGTGATGTCCACTCTACCTCCAAATGAGAGGGGGCTTATATCCCATGGATAAGATGGATGGGATTATCCTGCCTGCAGCTGCAGACTCTGTCCATTCCCTGGGATGGCCATTGCCCATCATCATCTCCTTGCCAGGTGTATTGGGTGAGTCCATTGAGCTATAGAGCAGGAGTTGCAGCTCCACCAAGATTCCAGGCACAGCTGGCACATGGGCAGGCCAGAGGCTCCAGTCTCTGGAAGTACACCTACAAACTCCAGCACCACATATAGGTTTGAATAGAAGGGACTGATGGACCATGTGCAGGACTTATTTGAGTCCAACGCTGTCACTCTCAGGAGCACAGATTCCAAAGTATAGCCCACTGATAAGGCATCAATCTCTGGAGTTATTCCCCCTTATATAGGACCTGGGTATCTCCAGAGCCTTCAGGAGCCCCTCTGTTTGGGGTGATATCCACTTTGGTGTTCTATGAGATCCTACTGAGGTGTGTGTAAGCGTTACCTCTGGGATGACCTCCCGACCCTCTTTGAAAAAAAGTCTCTTAGCCATATGAACTCATTTGTCTTTACCTTCTCCTCCTTTCATTCAAGGTCTTTTTCCAGTTGTATTGCCAGTTGGACTTGGTAGTAACCCCTCGTTTCCAGGGAGGCTCATCCCCGGGAGTCATGTCCCATGCTGGGGGGAAGGTAATGCATTCATATGCTGAGTTTGTCTAGAAAGAGGCCACATTTGAGTAACAAGGAGGCTCTCATGTGGCAACCGTTAGGCACCCCATAACAATAGGTTAAATTTCAATTACAAGAGCAAAGACTCGTAAGGGTAGTCTTCAATAACAAGAATCCATCAGTGGACCATCCTCCTTAGCCAGACACTGCCCCTGCACTTGGGGGACTATTGCTGCTCCCTTGGAGAATGTGGCAGAGCTCTCCAGGCTGGGAATTCAGTATTCTCTCATTTATTGGGTGATTCTTCACCCACTGTGACCATGCTCCACCCCTTGATCATTTGAATAATTTTATATATCTTTTATGTATATTCAGGTGAACTTCCTCCCATGAAACCCCCATCCCTGACACCCCCCACAAACGATCTTCTCCCGCCCCCGTTGTAACCCTTCTGTTAACCAAACCTTCCTTAAAGATGAAGCCCATATAATAGCCAAATACAGTTAATAGGAAAATGAAATGATAATGATAAGTTTAAATGTAAGAGATAAAATACATGGAAACTTAAAAAAAAAAACCACTAAAAATAAAATTAAAGGATTGGGATATTAAAAAAATGGGAAATAACCAAAAAAAATTTTTTTTTAATTTTTTAAAACATTTTTCCTTTCATCACTGCATTATTGGGTGTCCAGTCTGTACCGTGGCACCTTCCCCTCTCACTCCCCAGTGTCTCCCAAATTTTCATTTAATTGTCAAAGAAGTTTTAGGTCACAGCAAAGTCACACACAGAATACTAGAGACTCTCATATACCCAACCTCCTCCCCCTTTCCTCACCCCATATTAAAACCTTTTTGTATGTGTATGGTAGCATTGTTATAACTGTTATACAAATAGTGAAACATAGCTACTAAACATTGTCAATGGTTTACAGTATAGTTTACATTTTAGACGGTACAATTTAATAAATTTTGATGATATTTACCATGTCCTGTGTCCATCACTTAAGGTAATGAAAAACATTTCCCCTGACCACTAAATACCCCTGTTTGATCTATTCTGTTCCTCCCTCCCCATCCCCCTGGGACACATGACAACCGCGTCTTGACTCATTGCATAACAAGATTCATAGTTACATGCAACAAGAGGTCTTGACACGCTGATTGTCCTCCCCTATTAGGAGCCACCCTTGCTCATAAGAGACGCCCACCAGTCTGTTTCTGGGTGAATTGGTCCTCCCAAAGATGGGGGTCCATCGCCTTCCCACTCACCGTGTGGGTCTCCACCCACCAACACAACACATTATGACAGGATGAACACTCACACACTCCCCAGAAGCCTACTCCAAATGCACCCCATCCTGAATGACCCCAACCAACACCCTAAACCAGTGACACTCCCTTGTCATCATGCCATAAGAGCATTCCCACCCCTGCACTTTCAACCTCATACCCACAAATCCCATGCTCACCTGGTCCCTCTCCCATCTCTCCCCCCAGTATCCTGGGTACAAAATAGACTTTAAGTCAAAAAAGATTACAAGAGACAAAGAAGGATATTATATATTGATAAAAGTTTCGATCCAGGAAGGACATATAACAATGATAAACTTATATGCACCACACAACAGAGCTTCAAAATATATGAACCAAAAATTGACAGAATTGAAGGGAGAAGTACATAGTTCTACACTATTAGTTAGAGACTTCAATTCACCACTTTCAGTAATTGATAGACCATCTAAACCAGGGGTTCTTTACCAGGGGTCCATGGACCCCCAAGGGTTCAGTGAAAAGATTCAGGGGGTCTGTGAGCTTGGAATGAAAAAAATCAACTTATTATCTTTATTTTCTCTGAACTCTAACTGAAATCTAGCATTTCCTTCACTTATAAATGTATGCAATAAATAAATTACAGTACTATTAATTTCACCTGACTGGCAAAGGGGTCCATGGAACAAAAAAGGTTTAGAACCCCTGTTTAGATTCTAAACAGATGCTCAATAAGGAAATAGAGAACTTGACCAACACTATTACCCGTTAGACCTAATGAACATATATAGAACATTCCACCCAACAGCAGCAGAAAACACATTCTTCTCAAGTACGCAAGGAACATTTTCCAGATTAGACCATATATTAACAAATCAATTCTTAATAAGTTTTAAAATATTGAAATCATACAAAGTATCTGCTCAGACCACAATGGAAACAAGCTAGAAATCAATAAGAGAAAGAAAACTGGAAATTTTACAAATATTTGGAAATTAAACAACACACTATTATGAATTAACCAATGGGTCAAAGAAGAAATCAGAAGAAAAATTAAGAAAGATCTTCTGACAAATGAAAATGTATGGGATAAGGCAAAGGTAGTGCTCAGAGGGAAATTCATAGCTCTAAATGCCTGCATTAAAAAAGAAGAAAGATCACAAATCAATAGCCTACTTTCACACCTAAAGGAACTAGAAGAAGAGCAAGTTAAACCCAAAATTAGTAGAGGGTAGGAAATAGCAAAGATTAGAGCAGAGATAAATGAAGAATAGAAAAGCACAGAGAATTATCAAAACCAAAAGTTGGTTTTTGAAAGATCAATAAAATGAACAAGCTTTCAGCCAGACTGGCAAAGAAAAAGAAGAACAGGACACAATAACTGAAATTAAGAATGAAAATGTTGACATTACTACCATCCTTACAAAAATAAAGCAAATTATAAGAGGGTTCTATGCCAACAAATTAGAAAATTTAGATGAAGTGAACAAATTACTGAAAACATACAAAGTACCTAATCTGATGCGAGAAGAAAGAAGATACCAATGGACCTGAAACAAGTAAAGAGATTGAATTATTAACTAACAATATCCTGATAAAAAGAAAAGTCCAGGACCAGACGGTTTTCACTGCTTAATTCTACCAAATATTTAAAGAAGATTTTACATCAATCCTTCTCAAGCTCTTCCAAAAATTAGAAGGGGAGAGATTACTTTCTAACTCATTCTGTGAGGCCAGCGTTAACCTGATAGAAAAGCCAGATAAAGACAGCACAAGAAAACAATATTACAAACCAATACCCCTTATGTATATAGATAAAAAAAAATCCTCAACAAAATATTGGCAAACAGTATATTCAAAGAATTATATACCTTGTCCAAATTTGATTTATTCCAGGAATGCAAAGATAGTTCAACATAAGAAAATCAATCAATGCGATACACTGCATTAATAAAATTAAAGAAAAAACCAAATGATCATCTCAGTTGTTACAGAAAGAACATTTGAGAAAATCCAACATCTTTTCATGCATGATAAAAAACACTCATAAAACTAGGAATAGAAGGGAACTTTCTCAACATGATAAAGGGCATTTATGAAAAACCCACTCCAAATATCGTACTCAATGGTGAAAGACTGAAAGCTTTCCCCTTAAGGTTAGGAACAAGGCAAGAATGCCCACTGTCACCACTGTTTTTCAACATTGTGTTGGAAGTTCTAGCCAGAGCAGTCAGGCAAGAGAAAGAAATGGAAGGCATCAAAAATGGAAATGAATAAGTCAAGTTATCCCTATTAGCAGATGACATGATCCTTTATATAGAAAATCTCAAAGAATTCACAAGAAAGCTACTAGAACTAATAAATGTTTCAGGATATAAGATAAATATGCAGAAGTCAATTGGGTATGTATATACCAGTAATGAACAATCTGAAAAGGGAATCAGGAAAGCAATTCCACTTACAAATATTCTAAAAGAATAAAATACCCAGGAATAAATTTAGCCAAGGAAGTTAAAGATTTGTATATTGATATCTACAAAACATGCTGAAAGAAATTAAAGAAGACCTAAATAAATTATTTTGAAAGACATCCCACATTCATGGATTGGAATGTGATCTATTCTGCCTAAAATGATCTACAAATTGAGTGCAATCCATATCAGAATTCCAGTAGACCTTTTTTCTCTGCAGAAATGGAAAAGCTGGTCCTCAAATTCATATGGAATTGCATAGGGCCCATAGTCAAAACAATCTTGAAAAAGAAGAAAATAGTTGGAAGAGTCATACTTCCTGACCTCAGATTTTACTACAAAGCTACAGTAAGTAAAACAGTGTGGTACTGACATATATATATAGCAATGGAACAGGATTGAGAGTACAGAGATAAATCCACACATCTAGGGCCAGTTGGTTTTCGACAGGAGTGCCGATTTCATTCAATGGGGAAAAAATAGTCTCTTCGACAAATGGTACTAGGACAACTGGAAATCCACATGCAAAAAAATGAATGTGGACCTCTACCTTTCCCCATATACAAAATTAATTCAAAATGGATCAATGACCTAAATATAAGATCTAATACCATACAAATCTTAGAAGAAAACATAGTGAAATAGTATCAGGACCCTTTAGGACAATGGAGTTTTAGATTTTACACCAAAACCACCATCAACAAAAGAAAAAAATAGATAAAATGATTTCATCAAAATTGGTGTATTAAAGAATATTAACAAGACAAGACAACCTACAGAATGGGAGGAAATATTTGGAAACCTTATATCTATAAGGATTTAAATGCAGAATAGTTAAAGAACTTCTACAACTCAACTCAACAAAAGACAAACAACCCGATTTTAAAATGAACTAAGGATTTGAATGGGCATTTCTCCAAAGAATATATTCAAATGGTCAATTAGTATATGAAAACATGTTCAACATAATTAGCCATTAAAGAAATGCAAATTAAAACTACAAATGAGATAACCACTTCACACCCACTAGGATGGCTATTATTTTATAAATGGAAAATAACAAGTATTAACAAGGCACAGAGAAATAGGTACGTACCCTCATGCATTGTTGGTGGGAATGCAAAATGGTACATCTGCTGTGGAAAACAGTTTGGCAGTTCCTCATAAAGTTAAACATAGAATTACCATATGACCTGGCAATTCCACTCCTAGGTAATGCCCAAAAGAATTGAAAGCAGGGATTCGGACAGGTATTTGTATACCAGTATTCATGGCAGCATTAATCAAATAGCCAAAAGGTGAAAGCAACCCAAATATCTGTCAACAGATGAATGGCTAAACAAAGTGTGGTATACAATAGAATTTTAATCAGCCTTAAAAAGAAGTGAAGTGCTGGTACACACTCCAGCATGGATGAGCCTTGAAGACATCATGTTGAGGGACATAAGCCATACGCAAATGGACAAATATTGAATGGTTTCTCTTATATGAAATACTCAGAATAAGCAAATTCAGAGAGGCAGAAAGCAGAATAGTGGTTACCAGGGTCTAAGGAGAAGAGGAAATGGGGAATTATTGCTAAATGTGTATGAGTTTTGGTTTGGGATGATGAAAACAGTCTGGAAATAGTGTTGAAAGTTAGATAGTATTTTTATATATTTATTGTCAAAGGCTTGTCCATTTAAAATGGTTAAAATTATTTTTATGTTATGTATATTTTACCACAATTAAAAATAAATTAATTATTTAAAAAAAGAGAGAGGGAAAAAGAATATCCTAGTACTTTAATGATCTGTTAGAACAAACTGAAAGTTCATTGGAGGAAGGTAAACAAAATCCAGAGTTTCTCAGTACATCATCCACAATGTTCAGTACCCAGTTTTAGAAATTACTGGACATGTGAAGAAGCAAGAAAAATGTGACCTATAATCAGGAGAAAAATTAGTCATTAGATAACCCAGGGGTTGGAGTTAGCAGAAAAAGATGGATATAACTGGTGAATTGAAGGCAAATTTCAAGGGAATTATAGAGACTATAAAAAGAGTCAAATGGAAGCCATAGAACTAAAAAATACAATGTCTGAAAATTTTAAAAGTCATCCAATGCACTTAGCAGTTTGGGCAGTGAAGAAGAAAGTATCCTTAAACTTGAAGACAGGTAAAAAGAAACTAAGCATAGAGAGAAAAAGGAACAACAAAAACAGAGCCTCAGTGACGTGTAAGAGTATCAGGCAATCTCACAAGGAGAATGGGGGAAAATCTATGGAGAAATAATGGCCACGGTTTTCCAAATTTGATGGAAGTGTGTGTTTTACACTTACACATCTCAATACAGAGAAACCACAGTTCAAGGGTTGAGTAGCCATATGCAGCTAGTAGTGCAGGCTCTGTCAGCCACAGTCTATTAGGCTTACAGGTGGTCCAGATAGATCATGGTCCTTCGTAATGCTAGAGGGAAGTCACTATATCCAAAAACAACTCTGATTATTCTATTTCTAAAAGTTTTGGAATTTGTCATCAAGATGAACCTAATTCTTTTACCACTGTGTAACTCTCTACCAATTCTCGTCTGAAAGAGATCCAGTTTTCCTATAGTTAGAGATGGATCTGAACAGCCAGTGTGTAAATATACCCAGGTGGTATTTGAGAATTTCAAACCTGTATAGTGCTCAGTTACTCCACCAATAGAGACAGCTTTTAAGTTTCCTAAAAAATAATGATACTTAGATTTCTCCGTAAACATTTGTTGGATGAACAATGAAATTAATCAGTAGCCCACATATAGGTTCTCTGAGACACAAACAAAATATTTTAGTCCTAGGTTAATGAGCCCATGCTCATTTGCATGCCTGTCTTCCATTTAAAATGCCTTTGCATTTCAACAGAATAATTTTTCTCTATATTCTAAAGTCATTATTTCCATTAGGCTAGAATATAAATGCCCTTATTTTCAAAAATAAAACTAATTTACTACTCTATGCACGATGAGCTATAGTCTCAGTTTATCATGTATCCCATCAAGACAGAAATCTCAGCTGTGGTTTATAGAGGAAATGAGTTGGAATGAACCTGGACTTAAACATTGTTTGAACACAAACATTTATTAGGGTCATGATAAAATTAGTTTTTTATTGTTTACAGCAGGGCTTCTTAAGGGAAGTGGTGCCACCCACTGCCACTCCAACAGATCATTCAGGGAGCAGGATCTTGGGCCACTGTAGAATCAGAATTTCTGGTGGTGGTGTGGTATCTGGGAATTTGCATTTATCAAAAGTACCTTTCTATATAAACAATAAAAACATTGGAAAATGAAAAAAAAAAAAAAAAAGTACCTAGCAACCTCATGCACACTAAAATTTGACAACTACTGCCCTGAAGTGAAGTCCATCTTATTATAACTAAAAATAAAATTGCATACTACCATTTAGATCTTAAGGAAGTGCTGTTGCCAGTACTTATTTACTTTGTTTGCTACCTCTGTTGAACATATCATTGTACCCTGTAATTTCTCTTTAAGTAACTCTTAAAGGGTACTGGTGGTTCAGCCTATAAAAAGTATATTGTTCTTTGTTAATAGGTTATGAATAATGATTCATTTACAGTTAAATTTTCATTTGTCATGAATGGGCTATTGTCTAAAATAAATTGAATAGGATCCAGATCGTGTTCTTTTGTACTTTCCCCATGTGTATTCTGTAATGTTTGTGACAGTGTCAGGAAAGCTGTGCTTTTTGTTTGTTTCTTAGTTTTCTTCTATGAAATCGTTTTAGGTATACTTTAGTTCGGTTACTAATTCTATAAACATTCATTGAGCCAGACACAAGCACTGGGGCTTCAAAAGTGAATCAGTAGGGGGGGCGGATGTGGCTCAAATGGTTGGGCGTCCGTCTGCCATATGGAGGGACCTGGGTTCGATCCCCGGGACCTCCCGGTAAAATTAAAAAAAAAAAAAAAAAAAAAAGTGAATCAGTGGAGTGATACATGGGAGCCCTGTGTGATGATATGCATGTTTTTTTTTGTAAGTTCACAACTTTTATTAAACACTTATTGTTTATGTATGTTCATGCATGAATGATATACTTCAATAAAAAAAATTTTTAATGAAAAAAAAAAAAATGACTCAGATCAAGTACCTGCCCTCAAGGAGGTCATAACCTCTGCAAGGCAGAGGTGAGGGACAGACATGTAAGCCTTATGTTATAATATCATGCATTACATCTTTACATGGTACCAGGGGAACACGGGGAATTGGGGCAGGGCGACTATCTGGAAAAGTGCCTGGCTTCACAGAGATGATGCTGTGCTCTGTTTGAGTATAAACCACAGTAAGCCGGAGAAGTTAAGTGATTCCCACAAGGTCATCTAAGACATAGGGATGATCCGAATTTTGACATCCCAGATCCAAACCTGCACTCTTTCCAGTAAACCCAGCTTTCTCCAAGACCCTGGCCTGTGAAAGTACACTGTACTCTGTTTTTTCACTCCCAAAGCTCTCCCTGGTAGTAAGTAAGATGTTAAGGGTGATACATTTCTTTTTCAGGCCACTAAGGTTCCATTTAATTCACTCCAGCAATAACTAAATAGGAACCTACCTTTAAAAGATGCTGAAAGCAATGTGCTGCTAATTTACTGCCATATCTATTAAAGCTCCCTGAATTTTAAATATAGTTGATACTATGATGCTGTTTCCTGATAGAAGCCCTCCATAATTGAGATGAAACGATCGTTGTACCTGTTTTCACTTCATTCTTGCCCTACCTCCAATCACTCTGCTGCTTTCATTAATTCAGAATAAAATACCACAAGACATTAATGTAGCACGTGGAGATAGAAGAGTTACATTTTTATAATTTCAATATGAAGTTGTACTTAAAGATAGCTAAACTGGAATTTTTAAAAATCTGATCATTTCATGTAAGCCTCTAAATAACCCTCCTGGATAGTTATGGGTGAGGAAACTAAGACTCAGAGAGGTTAAGTGGCTGGGCCAGGGTGACTCTGCACTTCATTACCAGAGCCGAAACCCTGGCCCAGGCCTTCAGCATCAGGTGCGAGGCTCTTTCTAGTGCATTTCCTAATCAGCTGGGGATTCTATTCAAAGCTTCTCAACTGTCTCCAATGAAAGGCATTGTTGCCAACATGTAAACAAACAAAAATGTTGGCATCTCCCTTCACTTTATCATCAGTGTTTTTAGTTTATCACTTTAGTTTATCATTATTTGGTGTTTTCTTACAGAAGGCAACAGACTACTGCAAAAGAAACTATCCTTAGATGGGAGCCCCAAACCTATACATGGACCAACAGAGAGGTCAGACGGCCTACAGTGGTCAGCTGAGCTGCCTTGTAACCCAAGCAAGCCTAAGGCAAAACCATCTCCTGTTAAGTCCAATGCCTCTGCAGCTCATCTTGAAATAAAGCCAGATGAGTTGGCAAAGAAAAGAGGTAAAGTGGTTTTTTTTGCACAAATGGTTCAACATACTTTGCACACCCAGAAAGTGCCAGAATGACAGAACTTTCCTAAAGAGGCCACCTAGTGAAAAAGAGATGCAAATGAAATTGTGTTTCTTTCTGTGACCCACATAGACTGAAAGGCAGATGTGGCTCCTCCAGTGTTAATCGAAGGTCTTGAATGTTTAGGTGGAACTATATTCCCCTTCTCTGCCCCTCTGGGACCATTCTTCTCTTTGTAGGCCTGGATTAACTTGCACCACAAATACTTTCTCCCTTCATATCTTATAAAGCAAATGTTAATGCAGTAGCTCCTTTAGAAATGTGAACGCTGAAAGGGACTAACGCTTCCCTGATAAACAAGTTCTTAACTTGCACTGAATGAAGATGCGTGTAGAGGCTGGTTTATGTCTCCTTCAGAGCTGATCTTCCCCATGTAAGTTGAGTTCTGTGTTTGAACTTTCAGATACCGCATCGCCGAAAGGTGGTTTTACACTTGACCCACCCTGTATTATTTCTTGAGCTTTGATATACTTTATGCAAAACTGGTATTAGAATTGAAAGGGGCTAAATCACTTCCTTTCTGATTCCCAGAAGATTAAATAATATGTTCATTCAGCCTCAGTGGCTTTTGATTTCCCTGGCTTTGGTTTGATATACTTTCTTACTTTTTTTATAAGAATTTTTTTCTTTCTTATAAGAAGCATGCTCTTGTTGGGATAAGTACAATTTGCCTATTTGCTCTGCACTATCTGTAAACCCTGGTGACAGTTTCAGGAAATCAGGCAAGATTGGCGCCCACAGAACTGCTCTAAACGCTACTGCTATAATTACAGGCCTAGCTCAGGACTGATGGGGCCACAGCCAGCGGACTTGGCCACCTGGCGCTGATGCGCCATCCGCTCACGGGCTCATTTGCACCTCTCGCGCCCTCTGTCATTTTCTTCTTCCGAAAGCCAGTGCTGGTTTTTAACCACACAGAGTGGTGTTTGTAGAGAGAGCTGGCAGCACAAAAGGTCTTTAGACATTTCAGATTCTAAGAAACTGCAGTTCGTGATAGAATATAATCATCAGAGCCTCTTTCTGGAGAAAGGAGTCAAGTCCACCCAAAACGGCCTGGCCAGAAAAGCCCACTGGAGAAAGCACAGCAGCTCAGGTCCATACAAACCACCCACAGTGGGTTAAAAAAAACTTTGTGTACCTCTTGACAGAACTTTTTGTTCTCATTGAAAAACAAAAGGGAAAAATCCCCTTTTTGGGGTGGCTTAATCGCTGTGTTTTGTTGTTTAGCTCACCAGTAAAAAGATAATGTGGTCAGTTTATCAATTTTTTTTCTTGACATTAATTTTAGGCCCAAATATTGAGAAATCAGTGAAGGATCTGCAACGCTGCACTGTTTCTCTAACTAGATATCGCGTCATGATCAAAGAAGAAGTGGATAATTCAGTGAAGAAGATCAAAGCTGCCTTTGCTGAATTACACAACTGGTGAGTAATTTGACTTAGGAGCTATACTTTCATGGTACTTGAGCTGTTTCTGTAGGTAAAAGCATTAGATGGAAAATGTTGTTTATTTAATGCATAAACATCAGAGAACAACTCTCCAGTAGATTTTGTAAAGCCCTTCAGGCAAGAACATATATCTAGGGAATAAAAAAGAAGAGAGAGTGTTTGAATAAAAAGAAACAGATACACATAATTCATTGGAATTTGAAGTTGACTGAAAAATGTATGAATGATGTAGGACAGAACTTCAGCAGAGAATAAAACACCAACAAATGATATTTTTGACAAATCCCTGGAAGTTAATATCATGAATGCTACTAAGAAAAAAAAGAAACCTATTTGCTAACCTCATCATTATAAAATAAGAAAAATGTACTTAACAAAACTCAAACATCTTAAATAATCTTAATGATAGAATCTAATTTTGGGGTATTTTTAAGACTAAAACTAAGCAATAGTACAGTGGTGTGGTTTTGGTCCTGCTCTGTCCTGCAAATTTTGATGGAAGACATCTCTCTGAGCCCCTACGTTTGCTCATGTCCACAACTGGAATAAAACGTCTGTTTGTAAAGGTTAAGTTATTATTAGTAGAAAAATGTTCTCAGTATTTCAGTTTCAAGTAACAGAACCCCAAGTCACACCAGTTAAAAGACAAAAGAGAATTTACTCGCTGGTGTAAACTAAAATTCCAGAAGATCTCTTCAGGCAAATTTGGTTTTCAGCCCAAATTGTGTCACTAGAGTTACTCTCTCTCCCTCCCGGTCTCCTCTCGCTCCATCCCTCTCTCCCTCTGTGTCTCCCACAGTCTCCTGGATCTGCTTATTCTTGGATTCATTCTTAGGCACAGTCACTCCATGTGGCAGCAGAAATGACTTCTGGCACTTCCAGGCTTACATAATCATTAGCCTCTATGATCTGAAGAGAGAGGGTTTTGTTTCCAATAATTCCAAAAAAAGTCCAAGGACTTATTCCCTTGGGCTGGGTTGGCTCATATATCATCTGTCCCTGTGCCAGTCACTGAGGCTGGTGGGATGGTGTCTTCCCACACACCAGGCCAGAGTCAAGTGCCTATCACAGAGTTAGGTGTGGGGTGAGCTCCACTTGAACCTCACAGACTGCTTTGAAGAGTGGTGGTTCCCCAGAGGAAGGTCAGGGCACTAACACCAAAAGAAGGGGAAATGTAGGACATAAAAACACTTGTTCTCAAGTAACACGTTTCCCATGTCTCACTGGCCCCGAGTCTGGAAGTTGACCATGTCATCTGCCTGTTTTTCCTCTTCTGAACCCTTACTTTGAGATTAATTATGGAGTTGTGTAAAACTAAGAATTAAACCTAACATTAACCTACTCTGAAATCCCTGACTTTTAAACCATCTGTCCATTGGAATATGAATTCTCAGAATGCAGAAGACACCCAGGACTAGAAAGAAAACCATCTCCTTCAGTTATCATTGAGACTCTCAGAGGTCCTCAGAGGTGAGAAGTCACTTACCTCCCACCCAGTCATGGTATCTGAACCTTACTTGAACTCTTCTCTGATTAATCCAATTATAACCTAGTTAATTGCTCAAAACAAACTCCAAGAATTTGTTTGCAAGGACTTAGAAAAGGTAAAGGTGCTATTCAAATGAAGAAGTGTGATTATTATGATTGGTTTTGTTTTATTTTATAGTTAAGTGACTTTTCCAATCTATTCTTAAGTAGGTTGCCCTTGTACTTAAAAACACACCCAACTTGCAGCCTCATTCTCTAGAGCTGGAGTCGGCAAATTTTTTCTATAAAGGGACAGCTAGTGAATACGTTAGGCTTTGCAGGCAGTCGTCCAGTCTCTACACTGCTCAGCTCCGCGGTGGTGGCAACAAGCAGCACAGACAGTACAAAAAGGCAGTTGACCTCATTTGGCCCATGGAGGTTGTAGTTTAGAAACCCCAGTCAAGAGGTGTTAGTTAGCTGCTCAGAGAAGACCACTCTGCCTTATCCTTTTGTGGGGCATTTTAGCGTGAACTCTTCCTTTGAGGTTCCTGTATGATACCTTCCATCTGAGTGACTCACACAATAATTGACAAAGTGTAGCAATGACCTCAAATTACCTCTCTCTTCTCCAGTTGCTCTGGTACTTTTATTTTTAATTTTTTCTTTCTTAGTAAAATGAACATCACATGGGCCATGAAATATCTTGAGATTTATAACAGATTCTTTGAGTGTTCCTTTAGCCCTCAATGGCTGAAAGCTTGGGGCCAAGAAAATTAGCACCCAAGGAAGTTGTATATCTCTCAAGCTGCCTGTAATTCATATGGTGTTTTTTTTTTTCTTTTCTTTTCTTTATTTTAAAAGGATCTTTAGATTATATAAATGTTACATCGAAAATATAGTGGATTCCCTATGAACAGCCAGGAGATTTATGTCTCTGGGACATATGTTTAATGGGTATAGTGCTAATTATAGGTTCAAATAAATGGACAGAAGAACCATGTGTAGGAAAATTATAAATAAGTCTAACTCTGCTATATTGGGGGAGATGGGTGTGTTTTAAACTGATAGGCAGGATCACTCCTGAATGAGCTCTGCCAAGCAATATTGCTATTTAAAAGCCACCTACTTGGCAGATTGACACTTTTCCTCCAAACTACAGAAAAAAGAATTTATATCAACCATTTTCTGTGTGCTAATGTTATTAAATGCTTAGATGAGTTAACACCAGCACTTGTTTTCTAATCTAACCCTTACTAAAAGTGATCCCAAAATAATTGCATAAATACTAACTTAAAAATAAAACCAAAGTATTTTTCTTCAACCATTTACATGCATTTCTGCCAAACAGAAAAACTTCACCTCGTTCTAAATAAGCCTGCAACCCAGCCAACACGGTGACACACTCGAATAAAGCCTCTCTCTCATTTGCGAAGAGGGAGAAAAGGATGAAAATTGGGGATGGTGGTGTCCTTGAAAAACATGAGGTTGCAGAGTGAGGAAGGCAACTCTGAAGTCCCAAAAAAGGAAGATTTCCTCTTGGTGGTGAAATCAGACGGTCTGGGCATTAGAGACCCTCGAATGCAGCCCCATTCATTTAATACAGTTATAACCTCAGGAGGATACTGGGCATAAGGCATATCTGAGTTTGGAGGACGTGGGACAAATCCTCTGGGGATTTCCAAAGCAAGTGCTGACTTTGAGACAGGTGTTAACTTATCTGGTACATAAGCTTCATGGACATAGATGTTCCATTTCTGGTTCCTCTTCTCTCCTTAGTTTGGACCACTCAGTTCTCTTAACCCAAAAGTACTCAACCAGCTTTGCATGTAGTTTAGAAATAAATAGAAACCCTCAGGTAAGAAATTCTAGATATTCACTCAGCTACCAAAGTGCCTGCATGAGGAGATGAGCCCTGCCTTACCAAATTCCACAAAAAATACTGCCAGAATTCATGGGAATGACGATTTTGCTAGGTTGGGAGAAAGCAGTTATTTGCACATGCTCAGTTCCAAGTGAGCATACATCAGGGTAAAATGCACTAAATGCTTATCCTCCCAAATCAGGCTGTGAAGAATATCTTGTTCAATACAGTTATGGAAGCAAACCACAAAGTAGCTGAAATAAAAAACCAAAGTTGGCATTTATCCAGGACACAAGTTACATAGGGCTAAACAACCAGAACGTACATTTTCCCAGAAAGAATTGGGGATTTGGGAGAGGAAAAAAGATATACAGTGCTCTCATAATACGTTGTAACAGAAAATAAATTTTGCAACATGAGCATCTGTGTGAAAAGTCACATCAGGAACTAACATGAAACAGCTGGTTTCTTTTCAGTATGATTAGTCTCCTATCACGACTGGAAAATATTCATCCTTCAGAATCATAGCTGCCAGAATTAATTGCTTTGCATTCAAACTAGTCTGGCTTCTCATCTCGAATCTGTGTGTATGTGTGTGTGTGTGTGTGTGTGTGTCCAAGTCGATTGTGAAGCCTTAAAATGAGCAATAAAACATGATATGCAAAAAACGTTGAGGAAGGAAAATAATACTTGATAGCTCCGCCATATGCTAGGGGAGAAAGTATTCCAAAATAGAGTTGTAAAAATTCTGTTTGTTGCTGTTGTCAATTTAACATCTAATTAAAGGCAGTCTTAGAGAAAATGGGAACTGGTAATGAGCCAATAGGGTAGAAAGTATGCTGGGGATACAGGGAGGGGGAGCAGGGTTGCAGAGAATGGGGGGTGGAAGAGGGCTATATTTGCAGGCTGCTTGCCTTCAAATAGGAAAGGGAAATCAGCTAAAGCATGTGTTTTGTGTAAAGAGGCCATAAATTTTCATATACCTCACGTTTGTTTAGTTGGGTCTGACCCAAGTAGAAGTTGGAAGTAGGTCAGGACTTTCCGCTCCCACCGCCCTAACCCCTGCCCACTCTCCCCGCCGCTTGCCTGGTTTCCCTCCATTTTGGAGTTTGCTCTTTCACAGCAAAGACAGGATGACCCAAGGTCAAAGATTCCTCACCGTGACCCCTCCAATCAAAATGTAAACTTATAATGGTGTTCCCAAATCCCTTTCCTTTTCTTCTTTTTAACACTGAGACTCATTTGTCTTGTGTAACAGATGACCTGATCCTTTTGATGATGATGTGTCCCCTGTCCAAAAGTGACATATCTGTGTGTTAGAATGTTGTTATAGACTTTGCTGAGACTCTCTCCCCAGCCAAAGGACTGACTCTAAAAGTGAGGATTTCAATCAGAAGAAAAAGCTATTTTGAAATAGGTATTTCTCCTTCCAGCATCCCTCAAATCCCACTCCAAAAGGGAGCCTCTGACCTGCCTCCTGAAGCCCGGTGGGAGCCGAGCCCACCACACTCAACTCATCAGTGTAGTCAGCAGGTATAGCCGTGACCCTCACTGTGACATTGTAAACACGGTGGCCTTTTTTCTGGGATGGGAGCTTGAGGAGACCTCCCAAATGGGAAGTTGCCCGTGGGACTGCTGCGTTTCAGAGCAGCCTAGGCGAGAAACGGCCCCAAATTCCTAGTTCACTGCTCCTTTGAGGCCCAGATCATGTAAACTTGGGCATTCGTCCTTGGAACTCCTTCAGTTTGAGTCCAGATAAGACCATTTTCCTTCACTTTTGCAGGCTTATCACACAGCAGTATTCTTTACTCTCCAAACTTTAGCTGCCTTTGTGAGATGCCTGGCTTTCCAAACAATGGTAAAAGCCCGTTTATTTGTGTGCTCTTTGGTTTTTTTTAATTTCTTCTCTTTTGTGAATAACTGAACATTGACTGAAAGATGATGCCTGCAAATTAATATTTGCTTTTCTCCTTACCAAAGTATATGTGTGTACACTATAATTAAAACCCTTAAAGCTTGTGATCATCCCTTGCCTAGGTTCCACCCCCAGAAATGCTGATTTAACTGGCCTAGGGTGGTCCCAGGAACAGGATTTTTTTTTTTTAATAACCCCAGGTGATTCTTTTATGCGTCTGTGGTTGAAAACTGCTGGTTGAGGGTCCTGCGGAGGGAGTGGTATGTCTGGGGCTAGAGCAGGGAGAGGTTCTCAGAGGGATGATTTTGCCTCCCAGGGGCAATTTGACAATGTCTGGAGGTATTTTGGGTGATGCCGGAGGGAGAGGTTGCTGCTAGCATCCAGTAGGTGGAGGCCAGGATGCTGTTAAACGTCCTGCCATGCCCAGGACAGCGCCCACGACGGGGTTGCCAGCAGTGCCAAGGCTGAGAAAGCCGTGACCAGAGGAGGAGTGAGAGGAAGACAGTGTTTGTCGTGCTGTGTGTTCTGCTGTAACTCCTTGGGGAAAGGAAGGAGACGCCTCCCTTTGCAACACCCCTGATTATCTGTCTGCCCCTTCCCCCTTGTTGTCCTCAAAATCCACCGATGGAGACATGAGGGGAGAATTTCCTTTCCACTCATTTACATACCCCCAAAATACACCACTTTGCCTTCTCTTTTAATATCAGTGCAGTAG
The DNA here is from genome assembly GCA_026826555.1 of Tolypeutes matacus. Lineage (NCBI taxonomy): Eukaryota > Metazoa > Chordata > Mammalia > Cingulata > Chlamyphoridae > Tolypeutes > Tolypeutes matacus. The sequence goes on along the minus strand of JAKSZT010053929.1, from coordinate 37,383,225 downwards.
AAAAATAATTTTTCCATTCTGCCTGAAATGTAAACCTTCTAGCTACACATTTTAAAGGTCAAATTCCATTTTCCCTCCTTGAGACCAGAAAAACAATTATATTAAAGTGTTGAAAATTGAGGGCTTTGCTTTTTTGTCTTTTTTTCATTATAGAATTCAACTCAGTCCTCTTAGAAGAAAATGGAAAAATTAAGAACCGAAAGTTGTAGCTAATGATAAGCAGTCACTTTCATTAGCCATTCTGTCTATACTTGAGTCTTTTTTCTCATTTTGCAGTAAAACCAAAGTTCGGGACTGGGAATAGGGTGAAGATCTGAGGCATGTAAAGATAAATACAGTAGGACATTATTCCATTAAGAGTCTGTTAGAGGGATTATTCTTTTTCTCTGGCTTCAGCCAGACAGCCACATTGGTTGATCCTCCATGGCACACCCAGCAAACATCCAGATACTCCTAAGGCCAGTGACATGCTCGGATTTGCCAGCCCTTGTGCTGTTTAAACTGAATGAAAACAGGAGGTCTTTTCCTATATCTTATGATGCACTAGTGGTTGGACAAATACTTGCTGACCATTCAATTACCCTCCTTAATTAAGAATCATTGGAATTATGGAGCTGTATATACTTTGATAGAAGTACAGTATGGGAAACACGTGTTAGGTGAAACAAGTCCTGGTACCAGATCTGTGTCATAGAACGGATGCCGTGACAACAAGCAGACTTGATTTTTGTGTGTGTGGTTTTTTTGTTTTTTGTTTTTTGTTTTGTCATGTGGAGGATGTTGTTATAATCATGAATAATGGGTAGAGCCTGCATTTTGAAACCAACGTGGCCAAAACAGTAAGGTGTACACACTAAATCCAAATCCAGAGTATCTGGAATAGTATAGTTGTACAATAATAAAATGATGCTTTTCTCTGTGCCATTCGGAAGGACTGTTTTAAAATGGGATTACCTGTGGGAAAGCCGACATCAGGAGCCTGCCTTTCCAGCCACTTAGCATTTGTGTATAATAATTTTACAAAGCCTTCAGTTCCTTATTAAAATATCAGAAATGTAGTAAAGATGATCATATTTTTCCAACGCCTTAGACTAAATATGTAATGAAGACAAAATCAAGGGATTTCCTAATGTTTTTAAAAGAAATTTAATAAAAGGTCTCAACATCCTTCTGCTCTAAAAATAAGTACAGTCTTCCCATTGATCAGAACTTGTACAAACAAGGCTTTCCTGACTAATCCCTTTCCTTCTCATCAAATGGTTTTTCTGGGTGCTCACCTGCTTGTGTCTTGCACAAAGCATTATTCAAAGGAAATTAAACAAACTCGTTCCTGCTCCCCCCCCCCAATACCCGGCATTATGCCAGCATAGGAAAAGAAAAAGAACCAGTATGATGATGGATGTACACCACCCTGCAAAGAATATCAAGAGGCAATAATGGAAGAGGCTAATAAACATATTTGTCCCTCAAGAGGGCCATATGTTTGTGTTTTGTTGCTGTCCTAGCTGATAAATTGCCTAAAATGACTCCCTTTCCTCACTCTCCATCAGTCCAATAAACAGAAATAAGCTCCAGGATCCATTCTGAAATTGTGAAAAGGGCAAATACCACATAACAGAAAACCTCAAGGTTTCTGTGACTTTGTGACTAAGGCAAGTCCCTGTGGTACAGTGTATTTCAAATCCTGCCTCCACACATTGCCTCATTTGTGATTATGTGTCATTTTAAATAGGGGGAGCTCGTTCTTTGGAGGTGAAAGTTTCTCTTTCCCTATTTCCTTTCTTCCCCGAGGTTTTTCTCTGCATTAGATGTTTCCCCAGGGCCACTGAAAAGGCTGAATGAATCAGTTGACTTGAAGGAAGAGCGGGTTGATAAATACCAAAGTGCAGAACTGGCCTTTTCAGTTTGGGTACAGTCCCCAGGAAACCAGCATAAATAGTACCTTGTATTTAATAGCCTTCCTGAGCTACATGTGTAGATTACCTCCATACATTATGTCAGTCGCAAACGTAGCATTGAAAGTCAGCTTCCCTTTCACTGCAGCCTTCTTTGGGGGATAATAGGATCTGGAGGACAAGAAGTTGATTCTGATTTCAGCCTGAAATCTGAAAAGATTTCTGAATCTTTTCAGCAAATGAAGGATACCAGTCAGCCAGCCTGATAACACGTTCCTGATAAGGAATGGTTCATTTTTATCATAGAGTAGAAACATGAAAAGAAATTAAGCTAATTGTTCTATCTATACATACCCATAGGGAGAGTGTGTAACACATTTGTTTATTTCTTTAAATTTACAACATAATCCACTTGCACTGGGAAAATAAATGAATTTATTTTTACATTTAGTACAAACATAAAATTACATTATAATATTAAAAGTGATATATCTTATATCACAGTTTCAGAATGGATCTTGAAGCTTATTTCTATTCATTAGACTAGTTTGGAGTATGACTAAGGAGTCATTCTGAGCAATTTGTCAGCTAAGACAGGAACAAATCATATAGAAAAGCTATACCTGAAGTCAATATAATAGAACTTCCCTATATTAGTAAATTCGTTATTCTTCCAGTAGCTGCAAATCCTTGGTCCTTACTGGGCCATATTCTAATAAAAGTTATATTTTCCAAGGTTGTATTTCCAAGGTTATAATAAAAGTTGTATTTTCCACTAAATTATAAGACATGGATTTAGGGTTAGACAGAGCAGGGTTTAATCCCATCTTGACACATTCTAGCTCTGAAGCTGGTTAAATTTTTAAACTTCTCTTTAGCTACAAAATGGGAGTATTGTTATCACCTTTTAGGGTTTTTGTGAGGAATCATATACAGGATAATGCATCCATAAGACCACCCTAGAAAATCTCTAGCCTGGTGCATGATTGGTGCTCAAAAAAAATTGGTCCTTTTCCCTTCCAGATGAGCATTTAGTCAGTTTATTTTCTTCTACTCCAAGACACTGGGAAGAAATTACCCATCTCCACCTTTTTGTTTATTTCACATGCAATGGATCTCAGCAGTGAGTTCTGGGTATTTCACCCCACTTCTTTGCTGTTAAGAGCTTGATGAGGAGAGAAGTAAGGCAAAGAGACCCCCGATTCTTCATAAGCACAGTTGCCTCCAAAATGCCCTCCTTCCCCTTTCAAGGATTCCATGCCTTCTTTCTACCCTTCTCTTCCACTTTCCTTATTTATCCAATCAATAGATAGAAGAATGTATGCAATTCTAGTGCTTCACAAGCTTTGGAGTACAGGAAGATCACTGTTCCCAGAGATTTTAGATTCTGTGGGTGGGGTCAGGCCCAGGAACCTGCACTTAGGGAGTAAAATGGGTGCCAATGGAAGTGGTCTAAGGACCACACTTGAAGAAGCACTGCTAAAAACAATGAGATATAAAAGATAATCTCTTTCCTGAAAAAGCCCAAGATATAGTGGGTGCAGATGGAAACAAGCAGGGTAATGCAGGATAATGCAAATACTGTGATGAGCTCAGCGTGGGTGAGGGAAAATCAACTCTGCCTGGCGAGTTTGGAAAGGATCCACCACAAGGATCACATCTGGGCTGGGTCTTGAAGGTTGACTAGGAATTTGCCAAGGCAGCGGGGGAAGAAAGAAGATTCCATGTAGAAGAGACAACATGATAAACCCAAAATACAAAGGGTCATAATGTGCTTGGGAAGAGTATGTTCTTTTGGGTCTCACTCCATCAAGAAAAGGATCCTGAGCACTTCCCTCCTAAATCAGCAAATCTGTTTATAAAATATATTTGTGTGCTACTGTTAATCTGTATGCTAAAGATTAGGAAATTCTACTTTTTTAGAATAAAAATAAGTACATAGAGAGAACTTAATATTTTATATGTACCCTCCACTTTGGAAGCTGCTGGACCAGGACAGGGGGAGTGGCAGGTCGTGAGACAGGAGATGATGCCAGGTGATGAAGCTCCATATGGCCCAAATGTGCACATTCCCCGCCTCCCTCCTCACAAGAGAGCCAAGGAGTTCAGGAACCTGCCGAAGGGATGGGTACAGCAAGCATGGCCAGGCTCTCTTGCATTGGATGTGGGCCACCGTTTCTATGATTTCTTGTACCACTTCAGTCTTCAGTTTCTGTTCTTAAGTTTTTCATCTTCAACAATCATGATGTCTCCTGCATAAGCCCTCCTCCTCCCCCCCCCCCCCCGGCGCAAAGGAAAGAAATAAAACAGTGTTCAGAGTGGTTGGCTGTATTTTTGGTATGAGACGAAGAGGGATTTTTCCATATTTTGTTTTATTTTGAAAATTGCTATTTAAAAAGTCTTCCTTTCTGTATGTCCAAGAATTTTTTTAAATATAATAAACTTTATATTTAAAGAGGTTTTAGGTTACAGAAAAGTTACATTGACAGTATGAGGGATTCCCATGTACCCCCTCCCTCTCCCACATCATCCCTTGTTTTTTCTAAATGTAGCAGTACAATTTATTACGATGTATCTGTAAAAGCCACTCATTTTCAAAATGCACATTTAAAAAATGACTCACTTGTGGCAAGGACTTACCTACCTACAGTAATAATCTAAAAAATAAAACCATCATTGTGACATTTATCAGTACTTCACACATGTAACAAATACTGAAGGAGGTAACTACCAACTGAAGTTTCTCATAATTCTGATTTGTGCTTAAGTTTTTGGCTTTCCAGGGATTTTTTTAATGAGCATATGGAATGGAGTAAAAATATGAAGAAGGATGTTAACTCAGTTCCTTAAATGTGACCTTTGTGCTATAAGACGGCATCCACCAATAGAACAGTTTGCTTTCTTTTCAATGGGCATAGCTCTTTTAAAAACAGGGACAGTAAATCATTTTTATAGCTATCGAAAAATGGAAAGAAACAAGATAAGAAGTAGTGAACAAAGATGAGAACTTATATTATTAAGCAAAGTCATATAAAATTCTAAATGGAGGTGTATGAGGAATATAGATTTTTCAGTTGAACATGTGGGGTTGTGGGATTTGTAGAATTTATAGGATTATTGCAGCTCTGATGTCATTTTAAAAATTCCAAGAATAGAACGGAATCTCTGTGTTCTTGTTGTTGTGAATTCCCTTCCTCCCTTGTGAGGCACTCCAGGATTTCTTCAGCATTGGGAGTGAGTGTTTAGGCTAACTGCATTTCTCATTCCAGAAATAACCTCAGAGGGTAAGCTGAAATATTCATTAACAGTGGTTTCAAATCATTGTAAGAGGCCAATATGAAATATGCAAACTAAAATATATTAACATATTTTATTATCTCTGATAAAAGACAAATAAAATGGTCTCAGCCTGATGGGCAAATTGAGTGCAGGCATAGATGTTCAGTGCTGGTTAGAAGGATTTTTACCTTACTTTGTATGCGGAGCAGGATTCGTGCTTAGAGGCACCGCTACTTGATCTCCCTGAGAGTCCTGAGTAGTGGTAGGCTCTTCAAAGGGTTGTGTCCCAACACCCATCTCCATGCTGAAGACATGTATGTTGGATTTTGTAAGTTTAACGAATAGCATGTGGCATTCAAGAAAACGTTAGAAAGATGGATTTGTCATCACTGCTGCATTCAGAAAAAAGAATTCCCCTTATTTTTTCCAGTTATAAAAAAATTGCAGCTTGCTATATAAATCCTCAACACAAAAATGTACAGAGTAAAAGGTGACAGACCCAGGAATCCCAGCAATATAGAAAAATAAATAAGTAACCACAGCTGACAATTTGACCATGAGCCCAAGGGTTAAATCGGCAACAGTGGAAGTGGAAAGGGTAGGAGAGATGTTTCTGAGGTAGACTTCAGAGGACTTAATCATGTGGGAAGTGAAGGAAAAGGAGTCATGGAAACTGGGCGAGAGGTGAAACCAGGAACCAGCCCAGGAGAGGGCAGAGGATGGGGAGCTGGATGGAGAAAGGAGGGAGCGGACCTGGGCAGCATACAAGAGCGGCGGGCGCCATTTGCAGCTACGTGTCTTAGGGGAAAGGGCTGCTGGTCCTCTTAACACTGGGAATCCAGAAAACACACCATTGTGCTGCATTTGTGGTGGTCAGGCCAAAGGTAGAAGTTGCTGACAGCTGCAATGGTTGACAAATGGATGAGCTGAAACTGAAAGCCCTGATTTATTGTGCCCTAGGCCCAATAATTCCTATAATACTCTGGGATTTGGACAGAAGTGGTACCCGTGGTAGCAGGACAGCATGCCTTAATGAATGAAGGAAATCTTTCTGCCCTCAACAGGTGGGCAGAACCCCCACGCCGAGGCGACGGGGCATGGATGCCTACACTGGGCAGTAGAGGCCGCCTCTTCCAATGTTACCAGCTAGTGAGGGCCAGTGCAGCTCCTCAGCTCGAGATCCCTCCAGAGATGCCACTGGGCACGACTGGCTTTCCTCATCTTACTCCTGCTGCAGCAAGAGGGAGCAGAGCCCACAGGTTGGGGGGAAGGTTTTTCCATTACTCTTTGCTCTTTGGTGAAAGAAATGGCAATTCTTTATTCCAGGAAGCCTGGCTTACCGCTCATCACTCATTTGCCTGCCTTCTGCTATTTGATGGAAGGCAGGAAGGCTGAAACATTACATTGGCATTCATTAGAATCCGTTCTCCCCAGCAATTTCCACCTTTTCTTTCTCCATCATGGGGCTGGGGGATATGAAGGGCGTCAGTATGAACAGCCTGCCTGTTCCCACTCCAGCCTCGGTTTCCTCCCGGATGCTTTCTATCTGCTTTGTTCTGCTTGGCAGGTGATGAGTTAAGGAAGCTCAGATCTGAAACACTTTATCCACAGGAAGCAGAATTGTTGGGGATCAAATGGTCCCAGGCAATTTCTCTCACGTACAGCCTCCCTGAAGAAAACTCTTTGGAGATAGAGTGGTTTTAACTCTTGAATTTAAACCAGTGGCCTGGTTTTAACTCTTGAATTTCTAACTCTGACCGTGGTTGCAGATTTCCTCTTTCAGTTACCTTTGAAATTCTGCTTTAATTCCTCGATGTCCACCAGCAGGTTCTGCTGTGCAGCTTAGCAATCACTGATGGCCCTGTGGCTCCCCCCATCACAGCACCTTTATTTATGAAGGACACTCCCTGTGACTTGGCTCATCCAACCTTCCAAACAAAGCTGTTTTGTCACTGGGGTTTGGTCTCCAAATTTTAACACGAGTCTTTCACAGAGCCAAAACTGATAAATCTGTTCCTTCTAAAGTCCCTTTCTTATTCTTTTTATTATTGTTATTATTAGCCCTCTATATAAAGGAATCAAGACACTGGAAACATTTTTATAAAATGTCACTTTATTTTTGTGATTAATTATATAATAAGCCATAAAGGCTTTGCCATGGTAATCTCCTTCTCCTTACACCCTATTGCTTTGAAAATAAAAAGCTTTTTTTGGCAATAAAATAAAATTTTACTACGCAGGCAGTTGAGACAAAATGAGAAAATGTGTTTTGGGAAGAATCAAGGATACATCTGAAGCACATGAGGTCAACATGGGTTTAATGTGAGCTGTTTATGTAGAACATGTTTGCTGTCTGGTGCCCCCTCAGAATGCTTTACCCCTCCCACTTAAACTGGCCAGTGAAAAGCCATTTCAAGGGGTCTGTGTTTCTTTAAGTACACAGGGTGACTGTTGAGCAAAAACGTTCGAAACCTAGAATTACCTATGATTAGTAGAGAGAAGCACAAATTTCAATAATTTATTACCACCCCAGCTTGGGAAAGTTTTGATTGAGCCAAACCATGTGTGTTTGGCAAATAAATATAGTTACACTTTTATTCATAAACATGTCTCGAGTGATTAGATTCTGTCAGTCACCAATATTATATAATTTTTTCATAAAATAATGTACATGCAAGCATTATAATATACCAACTAAGAAGAAGTTTTACAGCAGCCATGCAAAAATGAGTATGTTGTCCTCCCTTAAAATTATTTATCACCATCAAGCAATTTTTTTGAGCAACCCACTATAGTCTAAGGTCATAAAATTAAACGGAAGTTTTTTAGAGCTTCCCTAAAGAAGTGATGATTAAGCGAGCATGTGAAGGAAATTTGGGGGTTAATTCGATGAGGAAAGGCAGAATTGAGGAGAGTGGCCTTCCAGGCAGAGGAAAGTCAGGCACCAAGGCCTTGTGGCAGGGAGAGAGGAGGGCTGTTCATGAGGCTTGGAGAAGATCATTCCAGTGAGTCCCTGGTGCTGTACCTACTGCTCCTAGCACACAGTAACCAATCAGGGAGTATTAGGTACTATCAGCTCTTGTTTTGAAGAAAGCAAATGCATAACCTTTGCTCTTTCCCCGGTAGGAATTTGGTCCGTGACACTGTCTGTGATTGTTCTTTAACACATCAACTCTGGGGTCACTGCTCTCAAAGGACCACCTCTATATCTGGTAATTCCATACCAGAGTTTGGGCCAAGCACCTCTGTCCTTCTCCAGCCAGTGGAGTTTTCAGCCAGCAGCTGTGTGACTGTGTCTTAGCATCTCTAAGGACATTCAGAAGGATTTGCAGTGGCACCAGTGAGATTATTCATGAAGCTAGAGGTGACACCCGGCCTTGTGGGCATTTAGAAGGTTTTAGATGGTCTTCCCTCTTTGACCCTTCCTTTGGTCTAGCCCTCAGCTCGAGATGATGCTGGCTCCTCACTAGTCTGACAGCCAGCCAAAGGACAGGCTGGGTTAGCTATTTCATCCTCCGTGTGCATTTTCCAGTTAGTCTGCCCTTCAACAAACCTGCTGCCTTGAAAGCAAAATCCAAGGAAACTCTCAGGCTCCAGTTATTGTGATTCTTGAGGGAAAGTCAGGAGTCTCTGCCTCAGGCTGGCACCTGATCTTAGTTTGCACCATGTTCAACCTCAATTCAGAGCAGGGCCCTGACTCAGCAAAGTGGTTCATTGGCTTGCCCTTATGCACTTGAATTTTGAAAGCACAGTCATATGTAGCAGTGCAGGAACTACCAACACTTGAGGATGATCCTCTTTGCTATGTTGAAATACTCAGAGGAATGGAAGCATGGTTCCATGCCAACTTCACATGCCTTTTCACATCCTCAGGTTTACATTAAGCAGATTAACAATTCAGTGCTGTAACCCTGATCGCTCCTGTTGCTAGCCCAGAAGGCCTGAACTGACAATTGTGTGAATATCCAGCTTACGTAATATGTGTCAGACCTGGGGATATGTATTATACTCATGGTGTGTTAACAAAGTTAACCAACAAAAATGTTACGTTAAAGAAATTAGCAAAAGCCCCATCCCACACCATTATCCTTACCCAGAGGGGGTTTTTCAGTTTTCTTATCTCTAGTCCTTTTTGTGGAGCTACAGGTTCTCTTCCAGTGTAACGTGACCTGTCGCACCATCATTATGCACCCCAGAAGTCAGCTGGCGTCTCCCAGTCCCTTAAATCGAAAATAAGTTGTCTTGGACTCCTTTGCCACGTCCTGAGGAGGTGTAATATCTTCTCCAAGATTTTTGCCAGTTCTAGGGGGATTTAACACTCTCGTTTTCACTCTGCTTCCAGGCTGTTGCCTCTTCACAACTGTTCAACCTTGCATTGACCCAGATGTAAAAGCCAATCACCTCCTCAGTTTCCATGTGTGTGCATCCACACCCATTCAAACCATTCCCACCAAGCATAATGGACTTGGAAAGATCTTGAGAAGTCCTCGGGAAAGACTTGACTCGGCCTCCCAAGAAAGGCTTACAGCACCATACTTCAGAGCATACTAGACATTCAACATACTAGACAGCAGTATATTAGACATTAGAACTTCTTTTGCCCACCACACCACTGGTAATTTCTCCCAGGCTCTTCACCCTACTCAGCTCCCAGCCTTCTTGCTGATTCTTCTCTTCCTCTTCCTCTTCCTCTTCCTCTTCCTCTTCCTCCTCTCTTCTCTCTTCTCTCTCCCCCTCTCTCTCCTCCTCCCTTTCTGTAGGGATAAAAATTCAAAATATTTCCTCAGAGAGAGTGGCCACCATAAATTTGTAGCTTGGGCTCCTAATACCCAAGTTTTCAGGTTCTCGCTTTGTCTCTCAGATAACATACCTAGTAGCCTTTGTTTACCTAAACTAAGATGGAACTGTCCTTTCTAAGAATGTTATGGGGAAAAAAAACATTTGCCTCTATTATGGCTACATTTGTGAGTATGACAGAGCAACAAATATACCTCGCAATTACAGGAGCATAAGCCTATTGACTCAACCCAACATTTCATATAATTAACAAATGCATGCTGCTTTATGCACAGGCTGCCTCTGGAAAGATACACAAGAAACTGGTAACAGTGGAAACCTCCAGGGAAGGGAACTCAGCAGCTTGGGGCAGTGGTGGGATAAAGGTGGGATAAAGGCTTTTTTCTCACCGTACAGCTTTTTGTATCATATTTCATATATTTATAACACATTAAGTACCTATATAATACCAGTAAATAAGATACGGGTATCCTGATATGCTGGTTACACCAAAGTGATCCTATCCAGTGACCTTCAGCCGTATTGCGCCATGGAGATAGCTGATGTAGCCCGAGGTTGATGGTTTAGGCTTAGAGCCCATTCTTGGAGAATTTGCCATTCTCTGTGTTTAGACCTGGGGATGTGTATTATACACATAATAATGTTAACAAAGTTAACCTGTCTTCCGCTAGGATTTCCTGGTTGGAAAGAGCTGAGCTCTTAGCACACAGCATACCAGAGTCCTTACTCTACAAATGTTTACCCCAAAACTGCTGTGGATGTATCCCAGAAACCACTTGTTACCTTGACAAATATTACAATATTACAGATTTCTCAAGAGGAAATAAATTTTCTACTTACTTAAATTTTAAAGTACATCTGATGGACTGTTGTTAATGGGGGAACGTGTGGGAGGGGAAGAGGGTGAGGTATACGGGAGTCCCCTATATTTTTTATGTAAAATTTATGTAATCTAAACGTTCTTCAAAAATAATTAAGTACATCTGATGGGGGAGAAAAGTACATCTGACAGAAGACAGAACCATCTGAGTGGTAATAAGGGTGATAATTGCATTGGATTGAAACACATTAAATATGGGTTCATATTGTTCAAACAAGCAAACAATATTTCATTGGCCACTTATGGAGAATGCTAAGGAACCAACTATCATTTTTAAAACCAGTAAATAAAAAGAGAAACTGAAACATTTATCTTGCTTTACCTATACAAACTGTATTTCAGGATAACCAAATAGTTGATAAAGGAACATTTTTCCATTATGGGAGAATTCCAGTATATAAATGAAGAAGGTAGGATAAATGAAGAAGGAGTGGTAGAATTTGAATATCCCCATTTTGCAATCCCTATCAATTCATAGAATCTAATAGTGATCATCAATAAAATCATAAAAAGAGAGACAGCTGATCATTATATGTCTGCTGATAGAAATACACATATGCTTATAAAGTATTTCTCCTGAAAAAAAAAAAAACAAACAAAAACCCTGAACCTAATCAAATTTCTGTAATAACAAATTTACAGGAAATATAAAGAAACAAATTAAACAACATCGTGGAGATACGATCAGCAAAATTCAGACCAGGAACAACTCTACAGCACAAATAGTCTATTTTCCTCAACAACTAAAATTGCAAAGGGAAAAAAAGAGAGAGTAGAAACCTATAGATTGAAAGAGATTTGAAAGGCATATCAATCAATTGCAGGGACACAAGACTTATTTTAATCCTGATTCAAATAAATTATTTTAAAATTTTATGGGAAACTGGGGAAATTTGAACATTGAGTGAATAACTGATATTAAATTATTGTTAATATTTTTAGATGTTACAGTAATACTATGGTTATGTTAAAAAATGTCCTTACCTTTTAGAGATACATACTGAAATATTTATGGATAAGCTGAAAAGAAAAAGAGCATCTGACACCTCTGCTTGTATATGCATAGAAAATCTGTGAAATGATACATGAGGAATTTGTAATGTTGCTTCTGGGAAGGAGCCCTGGGGGACTTGGGGTCCATTTGGGAAAGAAATGAACTTTTGGGCAGATAATAGTTTATTTTATGTGGGTATTACTGTTTCATAAATCTTACCAAAAGATAAATGAACTAAAATGGAAAAAGTTCCATTTGGACCTTGAAAAATTTATTGGGAGGAATGAGAAAGTTACTATATAACTCATAGTAGAGCACTGGGATGGTTCGACCCAGATCATATTTCTCAAAATATGGTCCCAGGACCATCTGCATCCAAATCAGGCCCACCTCACACTTTCCCAGGCAGAATCGCAGAGGCTGGGGCCCGGGACTGTTTGGATATTATAGGCCTTGATGATCTAAGTGCTGGGTTCTCAAGTACTTATCATATTGTTTTGGAGCTTTGGAATTTATAGGGCAAAAATATTCTGAAATTTAAATTCAAAGCAGCACAATTCTGAAAGTCTTTCAGACTTTTTTTTTTCAGGCTTTTGTTTTTTAAAGATACGCTGACAATGATTTAATCAGCAGATGTCACAATGTAATACTTCGGTGTATCCCTTCTATGTTTCCTCGTATTTAGAAAAGCAACGTATGCTGCTGGCATTACAGCATAGAAATATTTATGGTAATTTTCTATTATGTTTAATGAAAATAATTTTTCTTTTATTTCCAGTGCTTATTAAATGTTTATCTTGGATTAAATATTCTTTGCTTTTGTTTTTGTTTTTCCTCCAGCATCATTGACAAAGAAGTTTCATTAATGGCAGAAATGGACAAAGTTAAAGAAGAAGCCAGTAAGTAGACACATGGTTGGTTGATGAGGAACCTTCCACTCAAAAATGATCCACAGGTCAGACTGAATGATGATACTGAGCAGGGTCCTAAAATTCAGCCTGAAATCCTGGCTTCTGAGCCTTAGGCAACTTCCTTAGCTCTTGACATCTATCCTTATGTGGCAAAAGGCTACAGTAGTGGCACTGACCTCTAGGGTTAAGTGCCCAGCAAAATAGGCACTCGGTAAATCTTAGGTGCACTTGAGTTTGTTTAAAGTCCAAAGGGACTTTTAGGCACATAAATGACTACTTATAGATAATTGAGTTTTAAATTGACTTGAATTTAGTATTAACTTTTAAAACATAAATTTTTAAGTCTTCTGAACTTACAAACCTTGCTACACTATTTACACAATTGTTTCTTTTTAGTTCTTTTTTAAGGTTCAGTCAGCTCAAGTTTAACAAATTAAATTCCTGTAAAAAATTAGTTCCATTTGAAACTTAACTTAAAACCCCCCTTAGCATTTTGAACTATATTTATAAATTTAACATATCTGATTTTTCCCAAACACTTCAGATGCCCGACAAGGCAAACTAATAAACTTAATAAGCAAAGTATTGGGAAGTGGCTGTGGCTCAATCAGTAGGGCTCCCGTTTACCATATGGGAGGCCCCGTGTTCGGTTCCCGGGGCCCGCCCACACGGCGTGGTTAGCTGACCCAGCGAGCACAAGCAGCAAGAGGGGGATAAATGAATAAATAAATAAAAATCTTTAAAAAAAAAAATAATAATAATAATAAGCAAAGTATTCCTAAACTTTAAGCAACTCTTGTAAAACTAATAATTCAAACCTAGGGATGCATTAGATCAAATTTTCTTCAAACAAAATCTCCAATTCTGTTTGCAAACCTAGTCAAATTCATTCACACCTGCCAACTTAAAACCACAAAAGAATATCAGTTACACATTTTAAATTGAAATCACAAGTCAGATTGCTTAATGTGCCAGATATCCTCTTTAAATAATGAACACACTCAGATTATCTCTTTCATTGCAAACCTTTTCGTAAATTTAATACAAAATATTAATACTGTGGATTCCATTTATTTTATTACCTTTATGCTTATTTCTAAACCTTGCCACTGTTGTGAAGTTATTCACCCACTAGTAGATGAGTTTTACCATCTGAAATAGGTTGAGGTTCCTGGGTTGGAAATTTCAACTGAGACAAGATTCCTCAGTCAGATTTAACACCACGCCACAGGAGTTCTACCTGAGCCGCCAGTGGGCATGCTGAGCCCTTTCTTATTATTGAATTCAGGCTCTTGTGTCAGCAGGGATCCTAAGCCCATATTTTTCAGCTGGGATTTAGTTTTATAATCTTTATCCCCTGGGCATTTAAAATTCTTCATCCTCACCCAGTTTTTATCTTGTGAATTGGATAAATGGCCGACTGCACCCCCAATCAGATTACAGCTCAATTCCCTTACCTTTGGCTGCAGTGATTCTCTTTTTACCAGAATGAAGATCAGACTAGATTCTTCGTTCTTTTCTGTTTTTCCTGCCTAGCTGTTGGTCATAATTCAATAATCATTTTATAGGTAAATATCTATCATTATTGTTGTTGCACAATTTTAAACAATGCTTTAGAATCTAAAACGCAACAAATATTATTCAATGAAAGAAAATGTGACCCAGGGTTAGGATGTGGAATATTTAGGTGGTTACATGATCCCTTTGATTGTGAAATAATTTCATTCTTATGAAATTTAATGATTGCTTGAGTAAAAGTGGGCTATAAACATGACTTGAGATTTTCTCTGTTTCCCAGGTGTCGATTATTTTTTTCTTTTCAGTTGCATGTGCTAATGATAAGTATGCTCACAGTTAATATTGTCATAAGTGATTCTTAACACCAAAATAGAATCTTTCTCAAAGGCTAGCAAAAGACCTCAGGTTTCATCTGACCATTCTTCCTTCTTGGACATTAGGTGCTAAGACATATGTTATTTCATTTAGCTCCACAATAATCCTGCAAGGTGTGTTTGGTTATTATTGTCCACATTATACGGATGAAGAAACTAAACATGTTGTAGTGCTACAGTCTCAAATTTTGTCTGCATACCCAAGGAATTGAAGGCCTAGATAGGTGTGTTCTAGGAGTATCAATTTTACTAAAGATATAGAAGAAAACAGTATTTTCTATATTAAAAGGAACACAGATAAATTAGGAGTAGAATGCAAAGTTTACAAGAATTTTGGGAAGTAAAAAGGATTTCAAAGAATCTTTGTGCTTGACTCTCCACTTCTGTTCCAGTTCCTGGTCTCCCAGGATGTTGAGTACATGCTCTGCTGAGGGTTATTGTTTGAGAAGCCCTAAGATTTTCTATGGTTCAAGTAATATGAGCAATCTTTCAATGTGCTCCAAAAGTATGAAGGATTTATAAGTCCTGTTGAGAAAAATGCATTTTGGCATACCAAGTACTGTTTATAAAAGTACATTAAAAATATTAATGAACTCCTGAATGCAGTGAGATCTAAAGCTGTATGGAACTGTCTCCCTCTAGAGATTTCTGAAAGGCTGGTGCTTTCAAAACATACTTATTCTATTTTAAATCATCTGATCAATGAATCTTAGGATCTGATGCATTGTTGCTTTGCTTTTATTTTTGGTGTGGTGTTTTTTTTCCTCTGATTGATGTTTCTGAGGTAAAAATGTTGGCCCCCAAAGAATACAGCTTTAGATCTGAAGTTTTAAGGCTTTTTCATAATGAAAGGCTTTGAAATGTTAATGAGACTATATGTAAAATGCATCCCAAGACTTGCTGATGCAAAGTATTCATTTTCATGCATATTTGACTGAGTGTAAACTCAGAATTTATTGGAGATCTTGCACCTGCATTCCTATTTTAGGGCCCATTTATCTCTGTTTCTACAGAATTTTTTGTTTAGCTTGAATGCCCAAGTTCTACTTAATCAAAAAGAACAATTACCCCTAATTGTCACCAGTCTCACAAATGGTCCATTAAGAAAAGTCAGATCTTTCCAACTGTGCAGTCACTCTAAGTCTGATAATAAATGAATCAAGACTCTTGACCCCTTTACTAGCTGCTTGTCAAGTCTGGGCCTTCAGTGCTTTTCTTTTTTATCTTACTTTTTAAGAGGCAAGTGGCTCGTTTCATCTTCCTACCCAAGAGTGTTTTTCTCATACTCCAACTTTAGTTGAATTATAATGGCAAGTAAATAAATAAATAATCCCTCAATCAAAGGGAGGGGTCCTAGGCAGTGTTAAGTGGCCCCAAAGGAACTTACATCCTTCTTTGCATATTTCTTTTCCTTTTAGTAACAGATTCATTCATTCATTCACTAAATCCTTTATTCATCAAACATATTGGTACCCACTCTGTACCAGACACTAGGTGTGGTAGATGCAAAGAACCACACCATGCAGTCCACACTACAGTCCCACAAGTGGTAGAAGATGTCTGCAGGGACCAGGCAGCTGACATAAATGAGCGAAGCAGGGCAGGTGGGGAGCGTGGCACACGGGACACCATGCTCCATCTAAAAAGGGCAGTGGCTCCTTAGCTCTAGCCAGTTGTTGCCACATGAGAATGCCAGCCAACTGTGGCCAGAAATCCCTATATAGTAATAGAAACCAGAAATCCAGCTGTCAACTGGAATCTCCTAGCTCTTTTAATTGTGGGCAATTAATTTGTTAAAGTAATGCATGAACCAAACAAACCACATGTACTTCATTGGCCAGAAGTGATAGTGGACCATCTTTTTTTTTTTTTTTTTTTAAGATTTATTTTATTTTATTTTTATTTCTCCCCCTCCCCTCGTTGTTTGCACTCACCATCTGCTGTCTGTGTCTGTTCATTGTGTGCTCGCCTTCTTTTTAGGGGGCACCAAGAACTGAACTCGGGACCTCCCATGTGAGAGGGAGGCACCCAATGGCTTGAGCCACTTCTGCTCCCACTTGTTGTGTGTCTCTCGTGTTTCCTCGTTGTGTCTCTTCATTGCATCATCTTGTTGCATCATCTCACTGTCTTGCTTATCTTCTTTATGAGGCACTGGGAACCGAACCCAGGATCTCCCATGTGGTAGGCGGGCACCCAACTGCTTAAGCCACATCCACTTCCCAGTGAGCCACCTTTTAGTGATGACCTGGGATGTCATTCAATAGCACATTATCTACTTCAGCTGACAAGTTTTCACTTGGTCTTTTATGCTCTGAAAAACCTCCAGGCCTAGACCAATTTCTGCCTGGCAACATGGTACCATAAATGGGAGGTAGGAGAGCCCCAGGTAAATAATCAAAGCATAATTTCAGTGATTTGGCAGATGATTAAGATTTATGGGGGGACAGATGTGGCTCAAATGGTTGGGCGTTATCTCCCATATGGAGGAACCTTGGTTCTATCCCTGGGACCTCCCGGTAATAAAAAAAAAAAAAGAGAGAGAGAGAGATTTATGATTTATGGATTATTTATCAACATCTCAACTTCTATATCCGAATAGGAAGATAATGTTTCTCAGTCTATTTGAAGAATAGTCTATGGTTTGCAGAGAGTCTTAACTCTTGATTCAACTCTATTTCTTTTCAGGTGACTTTAATTTTGAAGTGACTTTTTTGACATTTTATGTATTTAGAACTCTTACAATCAGAAATCATATTGTTTGGCTCTGCAGGTGTGCTGAGAATTTGTCTAATGAAACAGTTGATCCTTGTCTTAGTTAAATGGGTTCCTCTTTTCTTATAACTCAAAGTGCTTGTCCAAAGAAAATGAAGGCAATTCATATATTACTTGAAGCTATAAGTTATCCATTGAAAGATCAAGCTTCACATTTAAGTACCTCTCGATGTATTTGTATTCATTGCTTCTGAGCTCCAGAGTCTTTTGGGAAACACACACACACACACACACACACAGGCACAGATACTACCCCTTAACCTGTGGGCTATTACATCTATTGAACCTTTAGTTCATCTGACAGATGTGTGACCACATGTGCAGATGCTAAAGAGTATACACCAATCCTGTTCAAATTGACTTTGACTCACACTTGAAATTTTTCCACTGGGGACACTTATAACAAAAATGTGACACTCTGACTGGAACTTTTCTCTGCAAATGGAAACTTATCTGCAGAATCTCAAAAGCAGGGGCATTTTTTACATCACAAAAAGCAAAAAAAGTATAAATTTTAAGTCAAATTCTAACACAGCTTCTTGCCCTAAATGAGTATGTGTGAAACTTCAGAAACTCTGTTGCTGCTAGAATTTAATACTGTAGCATATACAGAAAGAATGGGTTTTGCTGGATGGACTCCTTATATTAGCAAGTTCATTCAGATAGGATTTTATTAAGTTCCCTTTTTTGGAGATATTTGTTTTAAGTAACTCACAGATTTAAAACTCAAATTGAGTAAGTGAGATCAGATGCCAGTAAAGAAAATGAAGAAGAGCATGGGTTTACAGTGAATCAGAAAGAATTGTATTTGGTTTGGGGATTGGTAGATAAGGACGTAAGAACATGGGGTATTAAATAATTGTCACCAAGAGTGAATCCACTTCATGACCAACTCAGAAAACATAGCCATGGTCTAACAAAGCATTTAGTTTGTGGAGGAAGAGCTGGTTCCAAGAAATTAGGTCATTTAATATGTTTAAATCTCAGGCCCTAACGTATTCTTCCTTTCCTTTTGGCAGTGGAAATTCTGACTGCTCGTCAGAAGAAAGCTGAAGAACTAAAGAAACTTACTGATCTAGCCAGTCAGATGGCAGAGATGCAGCTGGCCGAACTCAGAGCAGATATTAAGGTCAGTTCTAAAATATCACAGCCTGAACCCTGAGCCAGAGATCTGATCCCCATTATGTTTGTTTTGCATCAATAGAGTGCTGTGCTCTGAGAATCGAACATCATGTACCCAGCTCTCTTTTACAAGGTTGAAATAGAGAATACAGAAGGATGAAGAACCACCTAATCACTATATTTAAGTATAATATGGGTTGAAGGGATATATTATTACAGAGGAGAGGTACAAGCTCTTTTCTTAGTCAGTGGAGACTGACCCAAATAAAATGTAGTCAACCAGGAATTATAGCTGGGATAGCGGATATTATTTTCACTACATGTAATTTCTGTGTGTATATAAATACACACACATGACTATACACCCAGTATAAACTTTGTAATAGTAAGGATTATAGAGCATGCACGATATCTGGAAATTTCTTTCCTATATCCTTTTATAGCTTAGTTGACCTTTTATTAAGAATACTACTTACAAATATATATTTATTTCCACTGCGAGCTATAGAAACTAACCCTCTAACCTCAAAAAGAAGTAGAATTCAAAAGAATGTAGGTGTCACCAAAGCAGAATGCTGTCTGAAAAATTGGGTCTACGTTTAGGCAGACACCCTCTGCAGAGAACCATCAGGGTGGATGACCTCCAGATGTCCTCAGCTTTTGGGCCATCCCACTTGATTCATATCCCCAGGAGAGGGGCTCTGGTTGGCCTCGTCGTGGGTCACATACATCATTAGGCCAGAAGAGGGCATGACATCTTGATTGAAGGGTCCACCAAGATTGTATCCAAAGGGGCAAGAAAGGTTCTTCAGAATTGCATTGGAGTACAGTTAACCAAAGAGGAAGTGGGTATCAGGTGAAGGCCAAAACAAGTAGGTTTTCCTACAACAAAATAGGAAGTTAAAGTTTATAAATGTCCCCTTCTCCTCTTTCTCCCCAATACACTAAATGCACACACACATACACTCTGTCTTTTTACCCACTTCCAGAGGACGAGAATAGTTTCAAAACACAGTTGCTACTAACTTTGTAAATAAGATTGCTCATCTGGGCATCAGACTGGCTGGGTATGGTAGAAAGTGGCGAGGGCCTTTGCGGGACCCTCGGTCCTGGCTAGGCATGAAGGGAAGCCCATGGGGAAGAGGACCTCTCCTGAGGCTGTTGAAAAGCCCTAGAGGGCTTTCCCTTCCAACATGTTCTCTTCTGGCCTTTGTTGCCTGCCTTGCAGACTACTGCAATGGCTTTCTGCCTCCACTGCCTCCCTCCAGCCTTGTCATCTACTTCAAGACTGATGTGATAGTCCCAAAGGGAGTCTGGTCTCCCCCAATATGGTTCACGCCATCCCCTCAGAATAAAATCCATGACTGGACTCCAGTATGTACTTCAACTTCCACCTCCCCTTACAAAAATCCCTACTTGTGGAGCGGGTGTAGCTCAGTGGTTAGCACCTGCTTCGTGTGTACGCGGTCCCAGGTTCAATTCCTGGTATTTCCTTAAAATAAAGAAAGAAAATTTTAAAAAATAAAAATCCCTGCTTGTTAGAACGCCAAGTGAGGAATATGAAGTTTCATTTATCATAAAATGGTTCACAAGCTTTAGGGTAAATCCCCGAGACTTTAGTCCAGCTCCAAAATGTTCTACTTCTGTAACCTTGGATAAATTTCTTATTCTAGTCAATTCTTACAACCTCAATTCTCCCATGTGTAAAATAGTGGTAATAATAGTACTGACTTCATAATAATGTGATGAGATGAAAGTGAAATTATCTGGTAAGAATTTGGCCAGTGTCGGGTAATTTTGAAGAACCATTCAATATATTTTTTTTAATGTTCCAGCTTCAGTGCTCGCTCAAACATAGCTCTTTCGCATTTGCCTCTGTAGGAAGTAATATCTTCCTTTTAGGAATATCTAAAGCACCTACTGTATGCTACCTTGTATTGTAGTGGTTTCTGTTTCCCTTGCCATGCCTTGTTTCCCAGTAAACTCAGGGAGGAACCGAATCATAGCTGTTTCTGTCCTTCTTACTCTGTTGCCTACACGCCGATCTTCATTTTAAGTGAATCGACAAAAAATCCCTCTCCCACTTCACAGCACTTGAGACTCCACCATTCAAGATGATGTTTTCTAAATCGTAAAGGCTCTTTGGGCTTCCTGGTTCTCTATTAAAATATATATGGACGTTGAGGAGGGGAGACATCTTTTCTTTTGGAGGTTAATACGTACGTTAGCAGGGGATTGGCCAAATTAAGAAGACCCTGTAGGAATCCAACTCAGAAAATTGCAGCAGGACATGAGGTGCTAGAAGGAGGGTGAGAGAAGCTGAAAGGTTAAATAGATGAGCCCAAACACACTCACTTTGCCTAAACCACAGTTTTGTGGAAGCCCAAGCCAGGAAAAAACAAGACTCTCACTTACCCCCAGAATGAAAAGCTGCTCCTGCCCCAGGCAGGGCAGAGCCCAGGCTCACATAATGGAGCGTCCAGTCTCCCAGCTGGAATGATTCCCCACCCAGTTAACGCCCTCAGTGAGCACTCAATAGCAGAGTGAATGAAACTGTGGCGTACCTCGGTTATTGCTGTAATTGTGAGCCTCCTGTTTTACTTCTCTTTTCTCCAGCACTTTGTCAGTGAGCGAAAATATGATGAAGAGCTCGGGAAAGCTGCCCGTTTCTCCTGTGACATTGAACAGCTAAAGGCCCAAATCATGCTCTGCGGAGAAAGTGAGTTTTGCTTGCTTGTTAAATAATTCTGTATGAGCAAGCTTGGCGCTATTCGGAGTTGATATTGGAAATGTTAGGTGTGCAGCCCCCCAGGGGGATAGAGTGAGGTCTAAAGGGATTTAGTGACCTAAGGTCATGACACGAGTCACTAGAAATGTCAAGATTTGAACTTTGGGTCTTCAAATGCCAGTGCTCATCAGTAAATCCCCGAGACTTATTAAGTGGACCAGAACAGGTCAACTAGCTTATAACTTTTGCAAACGTTTTTTGAGCATGGCCAGATAAACTTGATTTAAAACAGCCCTCATCCTACAGAGGCCTGTTACCCAAGAGTGAGACGTCCTAACAAGTCTGGGAACAACCAGATATGGTTGTCAAGAGCCCAGCTGTTGTATGCGTGCTGCTCAACAGTGCCCCAGCCACGTCTGCCCTGCGTTCCCTGTGCCGAGTGAAGTCTACAGATAATGAAAGACTTCACTGCAGCCATTAGCTGTAGTCTTGTTCTCTATTAAGCCTTAATTAGAGCAGCTAATATGCAACAAAATTGCCTGCTGCTGCATTTCCCTGCTTGGGCCCACTCATGGGGAGGTGGGAGAGGTAGGGGGTGGGAATGAGCAGTAACATGGCTTTAAGGACAACTAGAAGGAGAAAAGAGGGACATGGAGACAACAGCTGAAAAAATGGAGATTTGGCTGTACTTTTTTTTTCTTCAAAGCAGAAATCACATTTATTTTTTCCTGAGTATAAAAAATACAAGCTGGCAGAGTGAGTGTAGCTTGGTGGTTGAGCACCTGCTTTGCATGTATGAGGTCCCGGGTTCAATTCCCAGTACCTCCTGAAAAAAAAACAAGCTTGATCCAAAAATCACAGTGTTTGAGTTTGATATTGAGTAGAACATGACCTTACTTTTCTGTATCCTTCACACTCTTTATGCATTTAAAAACATAATACTTTCACAGAGGTTACTATGTAAATTATATATTAAATCAATATGATTATATTACATATTAAAGTGTAATTTATTATACTGCATACATATGTTGTAATATAATTTGCTTTTATCATTCTTCCATATCAGTATATTTAACCGATAAATTATTTAAATGTAACTTATGTAACCAGTCCCCTGATTGTGAGCATTTAGGTTGCTTCCAGTTTCTCACTTTAAAAATAACACTGCCTTGAGCATCCCTGTTCGCATCTCTTTGGCAATTATCTGATTTTCTGGCTGCAATTTTTTAAAATTATGTTATTTTTTTTTCTGTATGCTCCCCCCTTATGAAAAAGAAATCTACTTACTTGCCATTCTCCCTCTGTAGCTTTTGCTCCATCTCTAAAAAAAAGTCAAGTCATGTTCACACTAGAGAGTTAACTGCCCACCCGCATTTCCATTTCAGCCTGATGACAAGCAAGACATTAATGCGCTGTTCCACATCTCCCATGGGGGGCGTGGCCTCACCTGCCTCCATCCAGAGGCAGGCAGTTCGAGGGCCACCTAAGGGAGGAACCGCCCCTCGGACCATGACGAGTGTCCACTATGAAAGGCAGCCTCATGCCTCAAGCGTTTGAGCTCGTCTTCCAGAGGCCCTTTCCTTCTCAGCTTTGTGGGGAGCACATTGAGAGCCCACAGCCACTAACCAGAAAGACTGGCCTCTTAGCTGTAGGAAGTCGTGACCCCACGAAATTGAATCTAGTGAGTGCAAAAGCCACCAAATCTGGTGACATTTGGGCAGCCCCCAACTTGCTGACATCCCTTCCTTAAAAGATAAAGGGACTGGAGAGGGGGCTTTGCCTTTCCAGTTTCTAGTGTTCTCTGGTTCTCTTACCCACATGAGTCACCACTAATCCTCTAGAAAACAAAACGAACAAACAATATAACTGGCATTACATTTGATCCAACCAAAGACGACCAAGAAAATTGCTTTTAAAAATTGGTCACAATTTTAAGATTCGGGGAAAAGTCTTGCAGTCAAATTCTGGGGAACTAGGAGAGGAAAGTCAGGAATTTATCCTTGAATTCATCTCCTCAGGCCCCCATTTAACAAATCAGAAATCTCCACTTTGAAAACCAGCAGGAATGGTAAAGTAAATATTGAATAGACCTACCTGAGCCTGACAGGGCTCTCTGTGCAGATTTGTCGTGGGGATGTAGAAGATGGGATTGATGAAAAGCCAGGTAATGCAGCTCGGATGGACTATAAAAGATGCTTTGGGGGCTCCAGACCTGGTCCAGATGTGCAGACCCAGGGTGACAAAACTCCTCTGTGACACTCAGCATAGCCCCCTCCCCAGGCTCTCAGGGCATCCGTACAGCTCCCAGTCTCTCTGGGACTCTGCAGTACCCATGGGGAGGGGCACCTGGCAAGGATGGTACAAACAGGTTTGGCATTCGAGAGCCCAAGAGTCAGCATGTGTGAGCAGGACCAGAGAGGGAACCTCAAAAGATTTCATGATCCCTCTTCCCTTGATGGTTTGCGACCCTTAAGGTTATTATTAAAGTTGTTTAGATTGTTTTCCTTGCCTACACATCTCCCAGCTTGGACGGTTGTGCTGTCATTGCAATTCCATGGTTCTCACAGAAGAAATTTGGTGATCTCTGAGCACCAAGGTGCCCCTTTCAGATCTTTCAAAAAAACTTAATGTTTTTATGAAGCTCTTGCCAGTTTCTCCTAGGATTTCCTAATGGGTAGCAGCGTTCATGGCTCAGACCATAATGCCAAGCGCTTTCTTGTTGCAGTTTCACACCCAAAGAACAATTATTCCTCAAGAACTCCCTGCTGCTCCCTGTTGCCTCTGCTCAACACTCACGCAGCAGCCTCTGGGAAGCAGAGTAACTTTAGCCGGAAATCATCCAGTCACAACAAGCCCTCCGAAGGTAAAGCAGCAAACCCAAAAATGGCAAGCAATCTTCCCAGCACCACCGACTCCTCTCAACAGGCCCTTCCGGCTAGCAAGCAGGTAAGCTGCCCTGGGGCTGCCGCTACCTCCAGGGCTCCTGCAGACACTTATCCATGGTGCCCAGGGAGAAAACACCCATCTCCAGAGGAAGCAAACAGCAAGGGCACTCCTTCCTGCTGAGCTCCGTGGGGTCCCACCCAGACCCACCCCAGCGGCACTGCCCTCCTGGGAGCCTCCTCTGGCTGGCCT
Source organism: Tolypeutes matacus (assembly GCA_026826555.1). NCBI lineage: Eukaryota > Metazoa > Chordata > Mammalia > Cingulata > Chlamyphoridae > Tolypeutes > Tolypeutes matacus. The sequence continues at coordinate 37,358,817 of JAKSZT010053929.1, read as the reverse complement.
CCCGGCCTTCACGGCCCATCCAGGCAGCATGGCACAGGTGCCTTCCCGTGCCAAGAAGGTGGCCTCACACACGTGTGACCGCATAAGCAAAGTCCCCCCACTAAATGTGACAGCTCTTCTCACACCTTGATCTCCACCATCCCTTGGTCCCCAGTAACGGGCCCATGTGTGGTACCTAGCCGCCGAAAACAGTAGTGGAGAAGAAATATGGCATTCATTTTGTTTTATATCATTTAATTCCCATTTATGTTTAGTTTATCAATTAGAGGACAACGGTAGATCACATTTCTCTCTTATCCCTCGGGCTTTCAGAGAACAGAATGCATTTCCAAATGACATTATTAATTCTTATCCACTATGATCACTAAAAACCCAAGTTTCCAGAGGATGGTTTTGCCTCTCTCCTGTTTCTCCACTGTGTCCTTGAGAGGGGCTCTTCCTCCTTATTTTTGGAAAATGAGTGAGAAATGTGACTTGGTGATATTAGAAGTTGCTGTGAAGACACCTTTTATGATCTCTAAGAATGAGACTTTTTTTTTAGGATTATAAATTGCTGGTTTTCTAACAGGTACCCTGCTGGGTTCTGTGGTCTTGGTCTTTTAGAATTCCCGTTAATAACACTGGCAGGGGGGCAGATGTGGCTCAAATGGTTGGGCGTCCGTCTGCCATATGGAGGGACCTGGGTTCGATCCCTGGGACCTCCCGGTAAAATAAAAAATATATACATATAGAAGGCGCATGGGCTGCCAGGCTCTGTGTGCTGGTGAGCCGCCAGGCCCCGGGAGCCATGCAGCAAGATGATGATGTAACAGGAGAGAGACGCAGGCGAGAGACTAGACGAGATGCTCCGAAAGCTCCCAAAATCAGGAACCGAGGTGGCGCAGGTGGCAAAACACCTCTCTCCTACATCAGAGGTCTCCAGGATAGAATCCTGGTGAAGACTGAAGGAGGAGGATGAGAAGAGATGGCAGGAAAACAGACACAGAGAATTGCCCAGCAAATGGACACAAAACAGCAAATGGGGAAGGGGGGTTTAAAATGGATAAAGTAAATAAATAAATCTTAAAAAAAAAACACTGGCAGGCATTTCTCTGGCCTTGAATGCCTTCGTGAGCTTTAAAATGGCACTTTAACAAGGAACATTTCCTATATTCATAAGTTAAAGATCATAATCAAATCTGCTTTACTTATAGTCTAAAATACATCTTGTCAGCTTTTGTTCCTTGTTCATTGCTGAACACCACGCTAAAATTTAGCGAGTTTCCCTTACACAATTTCTTTTAAATCCAGGAAAGCCAGATTAAATATTACCAATAAAGACACTTTTCCAGCTCACTGTTTTGTCATTTTCTGCAAAGCATTTTAGGTAATGGCTAGTATAAGTTGAAACCAGAACACAATAGACTGATCCAGGCAAGAGAGGCCCTTGTCCTGGGCCCTGTGCTTTAGGGGGCCCCACCCTGGCCCCCTTCCAGCTGTGGCCCTCCCTAGCGAGTGAGGAGCCAGCAGGACCGTGGACTCCTTAGCGAGTGAGGAGCCAGCAGAACCGTGGCCTCCTTAGCGAGTGAGGAGCCAGCAGGACCGTGGGCCCTGACCCACCCAGAATCTGTATCCTCCCTTCTAGACAGTGCGCCAAGTGCTTGGGATCCTGGAATTTCCCTCCCGGATCATCCCAAACCTGTGGGATTACCTCCCTGGAATCATCATCTTGAGGGCAGACCACCTACCGGTGTGCACACCTGGGGTGTAAGGGCTGGGTGTCTGGGGGCGGGCGGGGGGCAGTGCAAACTGTAGCTGTGCAGGCCGGAGGCTCCACTTCAGGTGTGTGCAACTCTCACAATGAGGGATGTACCAGAGATGGAAGAGGACTGGGTGGGCTGGGGGTCAGACTCCTCTCCCTGACCCACTACATCATGGCACAGAATTCCCAAGGAGTCCAAGAGTTCTGTAGTTGAACCTGGACTTCCAGGCTGTCAGGAAGGGATATTTGTCAAGGTAAGAGAACAGAAGTTGGTTTTTGTTTTTAACAAATCCATTTTATTGATACATGTTAATAAAGCATATATTTCATCCAAAGTGTACAATCAGTGGTATTTGGTATAATCACATAGTTGTGCATTCATCACTTCAATCATTATTAGAACACTTTCATTATTTAAATAGTAATAATAATAATAATAATAATAATAAATAGACAAATAAAATTCTTCACCTCTCAATCTCTCTATGAGAAATTGTTTGTTTTTTAACAGTTTGTTACCTTGTTTTATAACTTCTTAATATTCACATATACTAGCCTGCATTTGCCCTGACTTATCAGGTGTGCGTCTGCCCTAAACCTATACCATCTGGTCACAATGCACAATTTAAGAGCCTTTTTATATTTGTAACTCATGATGTTACATGTTTTAATAATAGAAGTTTTGTTTTCAAAAATATGTCATGTTCACGTAGCGGCCTCCTTGTGAAGCTGTTGGAGACTACAGAGTGGCAATAGCAGGGCTTTTGCATCAGGCAGCCTGGGCTTACATCCTGGATCCATCATTTTCTAACTGAAAAACTTGGGCACTCAATAAATGTTAGCCAATACTGACCTCAAAGAATTAAGAAATCTTTCCCTTGTACAGAGACAGACATAGGCTTAATTGATAGCTTCTTTATTAGTCATCCATTTATATTCTTGGTTGTTGATTTGTTGAAGAAATGACTTTTCAGAATCATGTTCAAAATTTGTTGACTGAGAACTACAAAAAGTTTAGAAAAAGAATGAATTACCTCTATGAAGATACACATGTTGCTTCCAGGCGTCCGCCCCTACCCCCAACTCCAGACCTGCTGGATACACCTCATCCCAGAATAATATTTCTGAACTATGATAAGATATTTATTTTGAAATAAAGTAGAAAAACTGCTCAGAGAAGCAAAATTACAAACGGAATTTTACGTTTTCCTTCCCATATGTAATTAGAATTCATATAACATTATCTATACAGAGTGTCCCCAAAGGGTTCATGCCCCTGTGCTATATTTCTTACTGTTATATTTTAAGGGTGATTTTTGGGTTTTATTTGGCCTGGTTCCTAAATTGTCTTATGCCTCTGTAACCTCTCTTTCAAAATCAGAAATTTTCTTGCAGATCCATGTACAAAACAGTCCACTATTCTCTTAGGATTGAGGATTTTGTCAGCTTGACCCCATTAGCATGCTCTCATCTTCTTCTGCAGTGTAAAAAAGCTTACCTGCGGCTTAGAGATCTGGTTTCCCTAATGTCTCCTGATGTCACCGTGGTTTGCTGAATGTTTGAACTCCCACAAAGGCATCTAATACGTCTCTATTTTCTTTCTTTTTTTTTTTTTTTTTTTGGTAGAATGGGTCTTCTAGCCAAAGACGAAGATTTAATCCACAGTATCATAACAACAGGCTGAACGGGCCTGCCAGGTCACAGGGCAGTGGTAATGAAGCTGATCCGGTGGTGAAGGGCAGCAGCCGCCACGAACACAGGAGACAGCCGCACAACGGCTTCCGGCCCAAAAACAAAGGTGGCACCAAAAACCAAGAGGCCTCTTTGGGGACGAAGGCCCCAGAGACCCCGGCGCATTCGGAAAAGCCCCGGCGAAGGCAATACGCTGCAGACAACTCGGAGGCCAGGCCTTTCCGGGGAAGCGTTGCAAGGGTTTCGCAGTGCAATCTGTGCCCCACGAGAATAGAAGTCTCGGCAGATGCCGCCGTTCTCTCAGTCCCAGCTGTGACGTTGGTGGCCTGAGCCAGGAGACAAAAAAAGCCGTTTCCACTCAGTTTCGGTTCCCTGCCCGAGGTGCTGACCCAATTCGCTGCCAAAAGAGAGTCAATCAGAATATACAAACCCTGTACGGTTGTGTCACCCTCTCTCAATCATTTTTACTAATTCTAATAATCAGCTCTAGCTTGCTTCATAACTTTCATCGCTTTGCTTGATCTGTTGATGCTTTTTTCTCATCAAGACATTGCAGCATTTTAGCGAGGCAGTATTTACTCATTTGTTAGGAAAATCAAGATGTGGCTGAAGATCAGCGGCTCAGTAGCAACTTCTATTGTAGCAGTGATGTCAGTCCATTGATCGTCTCAAGAGAGTTATTGTTGGCAAAGAAAAAATAAGATAAAATCTTAATGACCAGACAAACATGATCTGCTGAAGACACATGTGCTTTTGTAGAATTTAACATCTGGTGTTTTTCTGAAAAAAATACATATATACGTATATTGCTTTATTTGAAACAAATTAAAATATGCTGCATTTGACACCTGGCTTGTTTTCTTTTATTGTTGAAAAGTACTATGTTGTTACCTTCAAGAAAACTTTAGAGGTTGCAGCACAGAGTTTTATACAATAGTTTCTCTTGGGACAAGAACCATTTCAGACAAAAATAATGCCTTGACAATGGCTGCTGCAGGGACACAGATACAGGGATATGCACTTCAGTCATCTCAGACACCCTGTGTCTGTTTGGAAACCTTGATTGCAAGTAGCATAAAGCTCAGCTCAGCCTAGCTTAAACAATAAAGAGAATTGATTGATTTCAGTGACTGGAAAGTCCGGTATGAAAGTATGCCAGGGGTCGAATTTGATCAGGACTCCAGCTCCTTTCCCTTGATTATCTCTGCTCTCCATCTTTGTGCTGACATGTATTCAGAATGACTTTCATTTCTGTGACAAAATGGCTCCCCCACTCCTAAGACTCAAGCCCACCCCCCACACTGTCCAGAAGAAGAGAGCATCTCCACCTGGAGGAAGGGTGTTCTCTGAAGCCATGGCAATGGCCTCCTTGCAGATTATTGGCCCAGATTGCTGACAGGCCTCTTCCGAAACCAGTCATCACGGGGATGGGGAGGAAGGCACAAATGGGATGTGCTAATTAGCACAGGCTAATCAGAGCCCACCCCTAGGACTGGGCGGGGCATGGTGGCCAGTTCCCCAGAAGCACATCGGCTGTATGGAGAAAGGCTACTGCTGGTGGCCCAAAGATCAAGTAGCTAGCCACCCCCCGTCTTTGCAGGGCAGTTCAGCAGTTCACTGCTCCCATTGAACTTCCATGTGTCCTACAGATGCGTTGGCTTCTTTCAAGTACAAATGCTTATTTCCAGCTCAACAGAACATTTTTTCTGGCATCCTATGCTCACTGGTCCTCTTCCACTGAGCAGCTGAGCCTGCAAGCCATACAAGCATCCGTTTCTTCTTTTGCCAAGTATAGGAGGATGTTTGCTGTCTCTGTAGAGAGCTTTCTGAGGTCTTCGAGTGTACCCAGAGATTTAATAGGAATTCCAAATGTTAAGTCACATTCCAGGAAGGAGGAGTGGTTCATTCAAATAAGAAAGATAAATGTTCTGGGCTGCAATCCCTGTTTACCTTGTCTGAGGTCCTGAGTTTACATAAGACAGAAGGATTTCGCACAGTTTTTGTGTAGCAGGATTTTACTCAGCACTGAAAAATGTCAGTTTAAATATGACAGCCTTAAAGATGGGTCAGATCATTCTAGTAAAAGGGAAAAAAATAGATGTGCCATGCCAAGAATGTACTTGCCTTTGTTAGGGTTGGTACCAAGCACTTTTTTTTTTTTTTAATTATAACTTTTTTGTTTTGTAATAGTTTAAGACCCACAAGAAGTTACAAAAATAGTACAACATTCCCATGTTCTACGCTCCCCACCATGATGATACCTTCTTTTTTATCGGAGTAACATGTATAACATAAAATTTCCCATTTTATCTGTTTTTAAGTGTACAATTCAGTGGCATTAATGACAATTTTGTGTTACCATCAACACCATCTGTTACCACAATTTCATCACCCCAACCAGGAACTCTGTATCCATTAAGCAATAATTCCCTGTTCTTCCCCCCACTCCCCGACCCCTGGTAACCTCTAATCTACACCCTGACCCTATGAATTTGCTTATTCTGCATATTTCATATTATAATTGTCCTTTTGCATCTGGCTTATTTCACTTAGCATCATGTTTTCAAGGTTCATCCATGTAGCATCTATCAGCACTTCATTCCTTGGGCGCCAGTCATTCAACCTTGACTCTCTTTCACATTCCTAAGCACTGAATAAACACTCCCAGGTCACTGAAAAGAAGCAGAAAAATGCTAAGAAGCATTTAGACCTGATTATGTCTTTTTCCTAGATTTTGCCTTTAGACACTGGACATGTGAGCATTTGCTAGTTTACATTTTTGAAACAGGAATTTCAGTTATTTCAGTGCCAGTGTCAGACCATTAAATTCTATATATCTGTTCTGGTGGAACTATTGGTTTAATGCTGGAGCTATGGGGTGTATTCTGCCATTCTTTTAAAATGTTTTAAACTGTCTTAAAAATCCAAGGGCACAAGCACTGTAATCTCCACACTTAACACACAGTAACTGGTTAAGAATAGATTCTTCACTCAACATTTCTCTAGTAGAAGTTAAAATATTTTAATACCCATGAAGATTGAATAACTTCAAAACTCGCCTACAATATACCATATAGATCTTTTATCCAAGACTCCATCTGTGAAATTCAAATCCCCCTGCTGGGTTCCTAATTACATTCCAAATTTACATTTCATTTGAGAATCTCTACATACTCTCTCTTCTGTTGAGCCTATCCTAGGGGCACTTAACCCAGCAAGGTTGGGAAAGTTAAATAGTCAATACAAAATTCACCCTCAATGAAGGCTGTATAATAGTTGGGGAGAAGAAGCTAGATAAACACAATATCCAACTTACAGCTCCAGTCCACAAGCAGTTCAGCTCTGCTGGCATTCAGAAAAAGAGATTCTAATTAAACATTCTTAGGGAAGCAACATCACATGAGGTTAATGGGAAAAGTGCCAGACCAAAGGCTACCAGCAGTTTTTTGGTAGTTTTTGTTTTGTTTTTGGTTTTGCCAAAATAACAGAATTGGGAATTCTGACTGTCTGAAAGCCTGGGTTTGAACCTCAATTTTGATTTAACCATAAGAAGTGGCAATCGGAGATCTGGACAATTTTTTTTTTCTAGGCTAGTTATATTGGGGGGTGGGGGGACAGAGAGGAGAGAAGTAACATCTAGATAATGAGATGCTGGAATTACCTCCTGTGACAAAGAGCCGCCTCCTGCCCTCCTGCCCTCCTCCCTTGATTATGCACTGTATCCAATGCTGCCTGTTCAGAGTGCCCTCTTGTGGCTATAGATGGTAAACTTTCCACTTCCCAACATTCTCTGACTTGAAATGTGTCATGGCACCTTTTTTTTTTTAAAAACAAAATCAATTTTACTGATAGTTTTTTGTGGTTTTTTTTTTTTAGGTACTGGGGACCGGGGAATTGAACCCGAGACCTCGTATGTGGGAAGCTGGCGCTCAACCACTGAGCCACATCGGCTTCCTGAGTTGGTATTTTCATTTGTTTTGCTTGTTGTTTGTTTTCGTTTCTTCAGTAGGCACCAGGAACCAAACCCAGGACCTCCCATGTGGGAAGCGGGCTCTCAACTGCTTGAGCCACATCCGCTCCCAATACATATTAATAAAGCATAAATCTATCCAAAGTGTATAATCAATGGTATTCGGTGTGAACACATATTTGTGCATTCGTCACTTCAATCATTCTTAAAGCACTCTCATCATTCCAACAACAATAATAAAAACAAACAACCAGAACTCATCACCTCTCAATCACTCTTTGCTTCCCCTGCTGTAAATACCTGCTATTCTTTTTCCTTCTCTCTAGTGTATTTGTATTTATATTTTGTAAAAACAATCTTATATATGTAATATTACCCATATTCGTGTTTTACATGAGGGTTTTATTATCTTTTAATGTCCCATGTTACAGTTTTTAGCCTTCCTTCTAGTAATATACATGACCTTAGGCTTTCCTTTTTCAATCACTGCCATACCCATACAATAGCACTGCTAGTTACAAAGATCATGATATGCTTTAACCATTTCTATTCATTTCCAAAGATTTACAAATAACCTTTTTAACAACTCTGCACAGATTAACCCTTAGCTTTCCATTCTCTACCTTCCTTCTATTTTCTGGTGACCTATATTCTAATTATTAACTCCATGAGTTTACATAATATATTTAGTTCATAATAGCGTAATCATAAACTATTTGTTTCTTTGTGTCTGGCTTGCTTCACTCAATATAATGTCCTCCAGTTTCATCTATGTTGTCATATGCTTCACGACTTCATTTCTTACCACTGCATAATATTCCATCGTGTGTATAGACCACAATTCGTTTATCCATTCATCAGTTGATGGACACCTGGGTTGTTTCCAACTTTTGCCTATCATGAATAACACTGCTATGAATATTGGTGTGCAGATGTCTATTCGTGTCACTGCTCTCAGTTCTTCTGGGTATATACCTAGCAATGGTATTGCCAGGTCCCATGCAAGTCTATATTTCCTTAGGAACTGCCAAACAGTCCTCCACAGTGGCTATACCAGTCTACATTCCCACCAACAGTGAAAAAGCATTCCTATCTCTCCACGTCCTCTCCAACATTTACAATTTTCCTACTTTTTAGAAACAGCCAGTCTAATAGGTGTAAAATGATATCTCATTGTAGTTTTGATTTGCATTTCCCTAATTGCTAGTGCTATTGAACATTTTTTCATGTTTCTTTGCCACTTGTATTTCTTCTTTGAACAGTTGTCTTTTCAAATTTTTTGCCCATATTTTAATATGGTAGTTGTCTTTTTATTGTTGAGTTGTATGATCTCTTTGTATATCATGAATATTAAACCCTTATTGGATATGTGATTGCCAAATATTTTCTCCCATTGAGTCAGCTGCCTTTTCATCCTCTTGACAAAGTCTTTTGAGGTGCAGAAGTGTTTAATTTTGAGGAGGTCCCATTTATTTTTAGTTTTGTTGCTTGTGCTTTGGGTGTAAGGTTTAAGAAACCTACCACAAGATATTGAAGATGTTTTCCTACATTTTCTTCTAGGAGTTTTATGACTATCACTTTTATATTTAGGCCCTTGATCCATTTTGAGTTAATTTTTTATAAGGTGTGAGATACAGGTCTTCTTTCTTTTTTTGGATATGGCTATCCAGTTATCTCAGCACCATTTGTTGAACAGGCTGTTCTGGCCGAGCTGGGAGGGCTTAACCACCTTGTCAAAAATCATTTGACTGTAGATGTGAGGGTTTATTTCGGAGTTCTCGATTCGGTTCCATTGGTCAATGTGTCTTTATGCCAGTACTATGCTGTTTTTGTTTTTGTTTTTTTTTTACCACTGTAGCTAAGTAATATGCTTTAAGTCTGGAAGTGAGAGTCCTCCAAGTTCATTTGTTCTTTTTTAACATCTTTTTGGCTATTTGGGGCCCTTTATCCTTCCAAATAAATTTGATAATTAGTTTTTCCACTTCTGCAAAGAAGGCTGTTGGGGTTTTTATTCAGATTGCGTTGAATCTGTAAATCAGTTTGGGTAGAAATTGACATCGTAACGATATTTAGTCTTCCAATTCATGAACACGGAATGTCTTTCCATTTATTTAATTCTTCTCTGGTTTCTTTTAGCAATATTTTGTAGTTTTCTGAATACAGGTCCTTTATGTCCTTGGTTAAGTTTACTCCTAAATATTTTATTGTTTTAGTTGCTATTATAAATGGTTTTTTTTTTTCCAATTTTCTCCTCAGATTGCACATCAGTAGTGTATAGAAATGCTACTGATTTTTGCATATTAAGCTTGTATCCCGCCACTTTGCTGAACTCGTTTGTAGTTTAGTAGCTTTGTTGTGGATTTTTTCAGAAGAGTCTATAAAGGACCATATCATCAGTGAATAATGAAAGTTTTACTTCTTCCTTTCCTATCTGAGTGCCTTTTATTTCTTTATCTAGCCTAACTGCTCTAGCTAGAGCCTCTAGCACTGTATTGAATAACAATGGTGACAGTGGGCATCCTTGTCTTGTTCCTGGTCTCAGTGGGAAAGCTTTCAGTCTTTCACCATTGAGTACAATGCTAGCTGTAGGTTTTTCACATATGCACTTTACTATATTGAGGAAGCTTCCTTCTATTCCTGTCTTTTGGAGTGTTTTTATCAAGAACGTATGCTATATTTTGTCAAATGCCTTTTCTGCATCAACTGAGAGGATCATGTGATTTTTCTTCTTCAATTTATTAATATGGTTTATTACACTAATTGATTTTCTTGTGTTGAACCACCCTTGCATACCTGGGATAAAACCCACTTGATCGTGGTGTATAATTCTTTGAACGTGCTTTTGGATTCTGTTCACAAGTATTTAGTTGATGATTTTTACATCTATATTCATTAGAGATATTGGTCTGTGATTTTCTTTTTTTTTTTTTTTTTGTAGTATCATCTGGTTTGGGTATTAAGGTAATGTTGGCTTCATGGAATGAGTTTGGTAGTGTTCTTTCCTGTTCAATTTTTTGGGAGAGTTTGAGCAAGATTGGTATTAGATTGTCTTTGAATGATTGGTAAAATGCAACTGTGAAGCCATCTGGTCCCGGGCTTTTCATCTTTGGGAGGTTTTTGATGACTGTTTCAATCTCTTCACTTGTGATTGGTTTGCTGTGGTCTTCTATTTCTTCTAGCATTAGTGTCTAGATTTTTGGCATACAGTTGTTCATAGCATCCTCTTATGATCTTTCTAATTTCTGTGGGGTCAGTGGTAATGTCCTCCCTCTCATTCCCAATTTTATTTATTTGCATCTTCTTTCTTTTTTCCTTTGTCAATCTAGCTAAGGGTTTGTCGATTTTGTTGATCTTCTCAAAGAACCAACTTTTGGGTTTGCTGATTCTTTCTATTGTTTTTTGTTGTTGTTGTTGTTTTTTTCTCTCTCTCTCTCTCTTTCATTTATTTCTGTTCTGATCTTTACTATTTCTTTCCTTTGGCTTGGTTTGGGATTAGTTTGCTATTCTTTTTCTAGTTCCTCCAGGTGTGCAATTAGATCTTCAATTTTAGCTCTTTCTTTTTTAATGTAAGCATTGAGGGCTATGAATTTCCCTCTCAGCACTGCCATTCCAATGTCCCATAGGTTTTGATATGTTGTGTTCTCATTTTTATTCATCTCAAGGATTCTCTTGCAATTTCTCCTTTGACCCACTGATTGTTTAAAAGTATGTTGTTTAATCTCCATATATTTATGAATTTTCCTTTTTCTGTCCATTATTGATTTCCAGTTTCAATCCGCTATCATCAGAGAAAGTGTTTTGTATAATTTCAATGTTCAATCACTTGTCACCCAACATATGGTCTATCTTGGAGTAGGATCATGGCACCCTTTTATTTATTTATTTATTTTTACCACACTTGCTTCAGAGGCCATACCTAAAATTCAGGCACGAATTGACTAGGACTCCAGATTGCCTAACTTCCAGGTACCAAAAAATGAAACACAACAAGAAACAGCCAGTCACTTGCTCCCAGATTTCTTAAGTGCACTATAGAATAGCAAAAGTCCAAAAACAAAACAAGTGAAATAGCTCAAGTAACTCATACATTGCTTGAACATTTTCCTGGAAGTACTGGACTGTCTTAACTGCACTCTAATTTTGTGAGAAAAAAGTCCCAGTGATTCTCTTGTCACCCCAGAATATGAAACACCATTTTAATACTATTCGTGACAAGCCATGACAAGGAAATTTTTTTTTCATCCTTTTGCTTTTTTTCTGACCAGCCTGTAATTCCTTAGGAAGTTTTCTGTCTATTCTTAGTTTTGAGGAACCAGCTCCCCAACCTTTGGAGGCTGATCAGCCAAAACCAGGGTTTAATGTCATTACAGTGACCCTGTGGGCGAGGGTGTTCTGGTCTGGAGCTCATCATCCTCTCTGAGAAACCCACAGTGCTGTTCTCATTACACAGCGTTCGTCTTAAAAATCTTTTGCCATCCTGCGCTTTGGGTACTTTGTTTCCTCAGTAATTTTTGTTGGTGATTAATGTTTAGAAGCCCATTCATTTGTCAGCTCCTCTTCTTCCCACAGCTCAGAAGAGCTTCTTTCCTGTGCTACCACTAAGTACAAGTTTCACAGGAGAAATTGCTGCACACAGCTTTTGTGGAACAATAAGTAAAATCTAAAACAAATTTGTTTACTTGGCTGAGAAAGTATGTTGATTTCTGGCAAAAAAAAAAAATGTTATTTCAGAAACATGAGTGCCGCAAGGACTTCTTGTCAAAAAAATAAAATCAGAAAACTACCCTATGTTTACTTCAGATACTTAAGTTTGAATCAGATTAAACTATTCCTAGCTTTTTGAGAGAACATACACTTTCTGTAAATCACCATCATGTGTATCAAGCTGACCAATAACTTCATCGCCCCTCTGCCAATGCCTGACACACAGTACACGCTCAATAAATGCTGATTGGAAAGACGAGAGGGAAGAGATGAACCAGTAGCTCCAGAGAATTCTGAAGTCTCAATGGCCTGAGCAAAATAATCCAGTAAGTCAAGTCTAGAGAAAATGGGAAGAGAGGAGAACAGCTCAAGCATAGACCTTAGAGCCAGAGTACCTGGATTTAAGTCCTTGATCCACCATTTCTTGGCTGTGTAAACTGGGGCAGATTTCTAAACAGCTCATTACCTCAGTTTCTCCATGGGTAAAGCGAGCCAGTAACAGTGCCTACATCACAGGGTTGTTATAAGGATTAGGTAAATATTGGCAAAGCACTTGGAAGAATGCCTGGAACCTTGTACCGCGCCAGATTCCAGGCAGGAGACAGTAACTACAGAGTAATTTTGAAAGGGAAGCTTTATATAATGAAGTAATAACTAGTAACAGGGGAATGAAGGGGAATGAGAATTCTAAAAATACAGGCATAGGTTATAGAGGGAAGCACCACGACTAGAGTTGAGGCAGAGCACCCAAGGAAGAAAGGAATTTGGAAAAAGCTGAGATTCAGACCTTTTCGGAGAGGGTGTGGCTGCGGGTGGAGCTCACTGAGGTGCGGCAGGCCAGAGCTGGCAAGCAGGAAGCCACCTGCCGGAGCACTGGTGAAACTCACCGGGCCTCAAGGGCGCCACTGAACTAACTCCCTTCAACTCCAGTTGGGGCGTCTGCTAAACTTGCCAGGAGGAAGCTGCGGGCAGAGGTGCTGTTGAATTACCTGTAAAAGTGACCAGGGGCACGTGCAGGAACCGGAAGCTGCCCAAGGCGGTGCTGGAATTCACTGTGAGTGAGTGCCCCTGGAGTCCTACACCCCAGCCAAGGGCTGCAGGAGCAAGAGCAAAGGAATGCACATTGAACCAGAAGGAGAAGCCCCTTCCTCCTATGGTGTCCTTTCAGTGACAAAGCTCAACATCTTGTCAGCTGCCAAAGGAGAAGCTCCAGTATCACAAGCAGGGAAATGAAGAGTGGATCTGGAGCCAAGAGGCAATGAATTGACAACAGGCATACAGGTAGAAAATGCTTTAAGAGATTTTGATAAATAAGATAAACCACTCTGTAGCATACAGAAGACTCTTTAAGTCCTGTCTAGCTCAACTCCGGGGATGGGAGTGGCAAGGTCCCCATAAGAGGAGGCCTAGTGAGTGCTTAAGAGCATGGACTCTGGGTAAGACTACATGGATGTGGATCCTGGATTTGCTCCTACTTGCTGCTAGGCAGGTTACCTGACCCATATGTGCTTCAGTTCCCCCATCTGTTTAGTAGGGATCATAACAACACACCTGCATCATAGGGCTGTTGTATTAAGTAAGGTCATATATAACGTGCTTAGAAGAGTGCTGTGTAATACATCTTAACTTTTATTAGGTAGTCAGTGGGGCAAATGAGAATGTTTCTAGTATTATACCAAAATCAGAAATTTAAGTGTGCACTAACAGGATAGATTTTTTAAATTGGCAGCCCTGAGACATCCCTTCCTTTCTGATCAACCTTTCTCTCAGCTCCCATGGCTCGGTGCCTGCCCGTGGTTGACAGCTCCCAGGTCCTCTTACTCACCCACAGCCCCCAATTAGCAGAGGTGGCTACTTTGCTCAGGGTAAGTCAAACTAAAGCAATGGTTTTCAATTGGGAGCTGTCAATTTTGCTCCCCTGTAGACATTTGGAAAAGCCTGGAGGCATTTTTGTCACAATGGCGCAGGGGATGCTTCTAGTCAGGGATGTGCTAAACATCCTACAATGCACAGGACAGCTCCTCACAAACAAGAATGATCTGGTTCAAAACATCAGTGGTTCTGCTGCTGAGAACTCCTGGTCCATTCAGAGGAGAGAAGGGATTTAGAGAGAGAGAACAGAAACAGAGCAGGCAAGCAAGGGCATGCTGCCTTGCTTCCTCTAGTTACACTGCCATCTTGGCTACTTCAGCCTGTGACCAAATCCAGCCTGTCTGACCTCCAGCTGGGGTCTCAAGGTACAACTCCTGATATCCTTGGGCTGTTCCTGTCATAACATACAAGTTGAGTTTCCAAGCCTTACAAACCAAGATCTTAGGGGCTGGATTCTTTAAAGAGCTGTTGTTGAAACAGAATGTCCAAAATTTTAAGAAGTCTTGGCAAAAGGAAGGGATAGTTGTCTTTTTCTGACTTTAGCAAATATAAGGCTATTTTCCCCCATGACATGCTCTGTTTTAAATTAGTTTCTAGTGTGGAGTTTTTCTTTTTGGAGTACTGGAATTGTTCTTAAATTTTTTGTGGTGATGAATGCACAACACTGTGATTATACTAAAAGCCATTGACTGTAAAAACAAAGAAACAAACAAACAAAACTAGCTTCTCTTCTAAACCTCAAGTCCCCAAATTCATACCTGTAGCTGAGCAGAATTTTACTAAGGTAACGAGGGCATTAGGGCAAAAGAAGCAAATGCAAAGTATGAGAAACAACATTATAAAATGAAAAGTTGTTAGACAAGTAAGGCAGAATGCTGACTGACAGTTACTGTAAAATTCCATTGCCTTAGCCACAACCTACATCAGAAACTGTCTAACCAGCGAATGTGAAATGTGTATGGGCTGTCTGAGGTAATACATGTTGAACAAAGAAAAATTAGCTTCTCTGTAACCATGTAAACCATATGTATCTCATGAGGTTGACAGGACTATAAGTGAAAATGGCCCCTTTGAGGCTGCACCACCAACCAAATTCTGTGAATATGAAATTCTGGAAACAGCTGGAAACCAATCTTTTTTTCTGTTTGCTATTCATGATATTTCTTTTATTAGCTAGACTACATGCTCAAAATCCTCATACTAACTGGAGCCATCAATAAAAAATCACCCATTGGCTATCCCCTGACTGATGATCAGCAACTTGTTGACAGTTTTCAAGGGAGAGTTCCAGCATATGGGAAAATGACAGTATTTTCCATAATTTAAAAGTTCCTAGTTAACATATGAGTACACATATGTAAATCATTAGAAAACACTTTTCATCTGCTAGGGTATGGTAGATGCTCTTTCCTTTCATTTTCTCAAGTTTCGACTTTTCTATTATAGTATCTGACCAACATCCTACCAAATGTAGATTGAAACTATTCAAAGGGATTTCAGGTATACTCCTTTTAAAAGGCAACTTTGTATTCATACAAATGTTAGGATTCTTCCCTTTACAGAACAATTTACTATCACAGGTCTTTGTGCACATGCAAAATGCCATTTAAATAAAAAATTGTCAGGAAGTGGATGTGGCTCAAGCAGTTGCGTGCCCGCCTACCATGCGGGAAGTCCCAGGTCCAGTTTCCAGTGCCTCCTAAAGAGAAGAATAAAACAGCAAGCTGACGTGACAGGCTGGCGTGGCAAGCTGAAGCAATGAGGAGACACAACGAGGAAACACAATGAGAGACACAACAAAAGCAGGAAGCAGAGGTGGCTCAAGCAATTTAGCGCCTCCCTCCCACATGGGAGATCCCGGGCTCAGTGCCTGGTGCTTCCTAAAAAGAAGATGAGCACACAACAAGCAGATAGCAAGCTCAAACAACGAGGGCAGGGAGGGGAGAAATAAATAAAATAAAATCTTTAAAAAAATTATCTATGAACAATTGATCAGGTAAAACCAAGAATGCCTTTAATTCCTTTTTTAAAAATCAAGATATAGCTGGATCATAACCATACAGAGTGAATACTTGCCAAGGGGACAATAGGATCCAGTCTGCAAATAGAAACAAAGTTGCATCTGCAGGGGAGATGGAATAAAGTAGGAGGGGAGAGGTCAGACTCTGCTTCTCTCTTCTCTCAAAGGTCAGGAAGAGTCAGCCACTGACCTCTATGGGATCTTGTGATACATCTCTGAATTACTTTGAAAAACTTGAGTATGATTGGACTGCAAGGCTTAGATCTTGCCCCCATTCTAAGAGCTGCAGGTCTTTTAGGAGGAAATTCAGCTTCTTTCTCATGGCTTCTGGAAAAATGGGCCCAAGTCCATCTTCCATGGCAAGAGGACTTGGCCCCATGTGCCCAAATATGAGTCCTGGCTCTCGGGGAATTTGCCTTCCAGGGTCAAATCCATCTCCCATGTCAAGGGTTCCTGGCTCCATGGGCTCTATTTCAGCTCATTTCTCAAGGCCAGCTGGTCCCTTGGGGATAAATGCCAATCCCTCTCCAAGGGGGTCAGGTTCAGAGGCACTGAACCCAACTGCCTTTTCTCAATCTTCTGGCTCATTGGCTTCAAACCCAGCTACCTTCCAAAGGTCATCTGGTCTCCAGGGCCCAAGTCCAGCAATATTCCCAAGAGCCTCTGGACAACCAGACCCCAACTCAGCTAACTTCCCAGCCGCCATTGGCCTGCAAGGTCCAGGTTCAGCTCCTTTCCAAAAGTCTGCTGGCTTATTAGGCCCTGGACAAGTTGCTTTCCCTAATGGGTCATCTGCTGGGGCCCCTGGGCTCTTCTACAGCAGGCCTTATAGGTAACAACTTAGCTCCATTTGCAAGGCCAAGTGGGAACATGGGTCTAAACCCAGCTTCCTTTTCAAGGATGAATGGCCCTGCAGTTGGTCCCATTTCCTAGAGTAGGGAGTCTCCCTGGCACAAACCCAGCTGCTTTCCCCAGACTAGGGGGTCCAATGGCTGCGATGTACCCAAATGGGATATTTGGTACACTTATTTCTTGATAGTTTCTTGAAATGTTCTTGTGGGCTTTTCCTCAGGGTACATTGGCCTGCAGATCCCAATTCACATGTAACACCATTATCCCTACAGGACCACTTCGGTTTCCAGACACTGTGGTTCTGAGCAGGGGCTGTCCTTTAGGTAAAAGGGTAGATATGGAGCTATGCTCTGAAGTACCTAGCTGGGGCCCAGGTTCAAATGAGCCATCTTTTTCTTCTGCTTATTTCTTGTCTGAAGGTGAAATGTTATTTGTGGAACAGAGACTGTGGCAGGTAGAAATGATCCTGGCCTTGAGAAAAAAGCATCTCTAGCCTTCCAGAAGCCTACCGTGTTTTCATCCCATAACTTCCTGCCACTTGTTTCTTACTAGTTTCTTGAAATGTTCTTGTGGGCTTCTCCTCAGGGATACATTGGCCTGCAGATCCCAATTCACATGTATTCCCCTGCTCACCACTGGAGAATCAACTCACTGCTCTTTAGAAAGGCTGCATTGGTGAACAGACCATGAGTCAGTAGCTCTGGCCTGGGCAGCTTGGACCTGGCCATGCTCTACTGCCATAGCTTTCCCTAAGGGCTTGAACTCAGTACAGGGAGAGGGACAACCCCTTCAGAGACCCACCAGGTACAATTTCCACCTGAATGACTGGGGCCTGAGACTCTCCTCCTGGGTCTTAGAGGCAGCCATATTTAAAGCTCATCCAACTCCCTCTCCACTGGTTCCCCAATCAAAGAACCTCAAAATTTAAACTGATGTGGATGAGAATTGGGGTTGGGTGGAGGTGGGGAGACAAAAGAAGAAATCACTGTGCTTTGTTCAGCCTTATGTGAAAGTATAGTTGCTGTTTTTCCTGAATTGTATCTTTTCTTGCTGTTTCTTTAATAAATGGGATGAAAGGGGGGAAGTTTTTTTGAGGAAAGATATGGATAGGAGTTACCTATTACAATAGTTATTACTACTAGTGATTATGGTCATTAACTATCATCACTGTAATAGGAACACTCAAAGCACCTCCTTTGTTCTCCAGACTGTAAAAACTCTGCAAGGTCAGAAATCAGCTTGCGCGCTCCCTGAAGATGGCTGCCAGATAAATTTTCCAAAATGATTCAAGGGCAGTGGCTGCTCCCAGCTATTCAGAAATTTACTGAAGGCCTTCTGTGTAACAGGCACTGCAGCTAAGAGGCGACTGAGCCCCCGTCTAGTAGGGGACTGACATGTAATCCAGTATTTTAACTTTCCTGCCCAAAACTTTAAATAACATTAAGCAAAGTCAGAGGCTTTCTCTACTCCTTCCCTCTAGCTTTTCCTTTAGTCAGTGTGATTCTTTGTCATTCTGCAGAAATCAGATTGTGTTGCTAAATTGTATGTGTGTGTGTGCATAGCCATTATTGGACAGTCTTAACTTTACTGAACTTCATTTTCTTGATCTAGAAGAATGAGAAGTAATGAAGACTATTTTCATTATGGTGGTATTCTGAAGCTAAAAAGTAAAATGAACATGATGAAATAAAATATATGAAAATACTTTATAAATTTTAAGACAATATTGAAAAAAAAGCTTATTATTTAAAAATACAAATACAACAAATCCTTCAATGGGTCTCTATTGCCAGCGTTAGGGTCACCACAATCTACCTAACCAGTTTTAATCAGGGCAAACCAGTTTTCAACACACAGATTACCCGGAAGGGCATAGTCAATTATCTTTTTTGATATGGGCAATACCTAAATATCTTTTTCATCATTAAGAGTATCTGCTGGGTCCCCTGATCTGGCAACTGCATACCTACTTCTCAAAAGTAATGCTACTATTTTTAAAGTACATATTGTAGCAGTTTGGGGGTTTGATATAGTTATGAATTCCAAAAATAGATATTGGATTATGCTTGTAAACTGGTCTGTTAATCTGAGCATGATTAAGTTATGATTAGGGCATTGACTGGGCCATGTCAGTAAGGTATTGAGCCCCACCCCTTGGTGGGTGGGGGAATCAAATATAAAAGGCATGGCAAAGGACAGAGTTGTAGTAGTTCTGATGTTAAGAGTCTTGAGCTTGGAGCCCTGGGAAGTAAGAGAGCTTGGTCGTGAGGAAGGAGAGGAGACCCCTGGAAAAAACATGAGCCGTTCGCCTGAGGGTCTACAGCTGGCCTTGTGAAGAGAGGCAAAGCCTAGAGAGCCTTATAGTCTACAGCTGACCTTGTAGGGGAAACAAAGGAGTTAAGTCCGGAGAGAAACGAAGCCCCAGGAAGAGAGGACCCCAAGAAGCCTGAACCCTGGCAAACGTTGGCAGCTGTCTTGCTCCAACATGTAGCAATGGACTTTGGTGAGGGAAGTAACTTATACTTTATGGCCTGGTAACTATAAGCCTCTACCCCAAATAAATACCCTTTATAAAAGCCAACATATTTTTGGTATTTTGCATCAGCACTCCTTTGGTTGACTAATACACACACACACACACACACACACACACACATATATATATATATATATATATATATATATTTTTTTTTTTTTTTTTTTCAGAAAGAGCAATGGATTATGCTAAATTACTAACTCTTTTATATTTGTACAGAGTCTGCTATTAGGGAAAATATTCTTTCAGGTAAAATTAACTTAATCCTCAGGGAACCAAGTCCAAATAAAATAATGTTCAAGTTGCTCAAGCATCCTGAACTCACTTTGAATCCACTACCTATAAGAGAACATTTGACCCTTTTCTACCTCTGCTGCCTGAGGCTCCAGTAGTTATTCCATAAGACATTTTTCTTGTAAAGGCAAAATCTGCTAAATAGACTTCACTTAAAATACTTGATATGAAGAAATGAAGGCTGTTGACTGAATCACCCATGATTAATCTTTAACATGTTTCCTTTCCAGATAAATGTTTATTATGTATAAAATATGCATAATACATGTTTACTAGTGTAGCAGTTTGATATTATTGATGAATTCCAAAAAGAAATATTGGATTATGTTTGTAAACTGGTCTTTTCCTCTGGGCTTTGATTGGGCCACTTCAGTAGGACATTGAGTCCCTGCCCACCAAGGGCAACATGGCAGAAGAGTTAGTTGGAGTTTTTGAGCTGGAGCCCTGGGAAGTAAGCACATAGAGGAGCTTGGTCGTGAGAAAGGAGGGAAGGCCCCGGGAAGAGATGAGCCATCCTCCTGACAGTTCACAGTGGGCCTTGTGAGGAGAACAAAGCAGTTGAGCCCGGAGAGAATCGAGCCCTGAGAGAGACTCAAAGCCTGGAGACCCTGACATGGAGCCTTAAGAGGAAGAGGAAGGCTGAACATAGGCAGCTATCTTTATCTAACACATGGCAACAGACTTTGGTGAGGGAAGTAACTTATGCTTTATGGCCTGGTAACTGTAAGCTTCTACCCCAAATAAACACCCTTTATAAAAGCCAACAGATTTCTGGTATTTTGCATCAGCACCCCTTTGGCTGACTAATACAATTAGTATAAGAAGTTTTTATATGTATTAGCAACCCAAAATTCCCTATACCCAGCAATACTAATAATATCCTGATTGCTAGTTCTGAAAGTTTACTTTGGTCTTGGATCTTCAGAATGCCTGGACTCAATATAATATTTTTCAAAGGTGACTGAATATTTTACATAGTCTACAGAGAATGTTATTTATGGATCTTCAATAAAATAATCATTTTTAAAGGCAAATAAATCACTGATTTAAAAAGCTGCTAGTATTTGCATAGTTATCTAAAATTAATTATTTCATACACTATCTAGACAAGAAAGCAGTTTGCAAGCAGAAATAGATAACCTATATAAACTTTTCAACCACCAAAGGGCCCCAAGCCTTAAGTATATTCATACACAAAAAAAATTCACCTTTATGAAAAAGTTTTACTTTATTTTATAAAAAAGTAATGTTTTTCAGGATATTTATTGTACTTTTTCAAGCAATGGAAGTACAATGATAAACATTTCAGTAAAAAGTGCTCTGCTTTATGAACTTATTTTTAACACACTGAAGGCGACCTATTCACTGAAGGTAGAAATATGTGATCCAATTATAAAACATAACATGTAACAGTAAACACACACAACTGAATAGTCATGAAAAAATAGATTAATCAAAATATTCTGTTCAAAAATATTAAATTCAAGTTATATTGAAATCTTATGCATAAAAAAATCATACTGAATAATCAGAGTGCCTCTTTGATGGCCATTTCTGGAAAACAAATATTAACTTCAGTTAAAAAGTTAAACTTTTAACTTCTCTTTTTCAAAGTACTTTCATCACTTCACTATTCAAATTAAAATAAGCTATTTTAAGGATTCATTCCAAACACATCATACAGTTCTTATCCCAAGAAATCTTCTTATGATATATAAATAAATCTGCTGAAGGAAAACAGTAAGAAAAGACAATCTTGAAAAGAAAAAATAGTTCACTTAAGTGAGAGTCAAAGTGTGTCTCAAGTTATTTTCTTTTTTTCCCTCCCCATCGTTTCTTTTCATATTGACTTTCAAGACTGAGAACAACTTGTAGGGAGTTCACCTTGGTCTGCATTTTCCCTCTCAAATCTCAGCTGTGATACAGGATAGGCAAGCACTCCTATCACCCTCTCTCCATTTCCCCAGATGGGAATATCTAAGCCCAAGCCTCACTCCTCTCCCTGGGCTGCAATAGGTAACACTGCAAATGCACAGAGTCTCTAATTACTTCAGCAACAAAGCAGACAACTTTTCTAATGATTACTTTGCTGTAATGTTTTGTTGCCTTAATACCAATTAAACATTAAAAAAGAAAATAAAAAACCTGAAATGTAAACTGTCCCTCGATAAATAATCATTTAAAAGTTTGAAAAAGAGAAAGTAAATATAGCCCCAACCACTTAAACTCTCCTCTCCTCCATTCCTACTTCACACAATTCCTTTTTTCCCATAATTATCCAAAACAAAAACCTAAGTTTTCACCTCTACTGCATCAAGAAACACAGTCAGTTATTTCTATCAATGGGTTAAAAACTCTGGGAGACAAACAGGAAGTTGCAGGTCTGCCATTTTTATCAATTATTCTTGTCTTTCCTGTCTTCAGTCCACCCACCCAAAGTGCTGGAAGCTTCTGGAGGAGGCAGCTCAGAGGACCTCGTTGGATTCACTGCTGTGGAGGAGGGAAGAGAAGGCAAAGCCACACACAGTGGAGTCCGTTTCAGTTTTATCACTCTCTTGGGTGTAGACTTCTTGTCAGAGAGTAGGACCTTTGCTGGAGGTGGGTGTGGTGCTCCATTTTCAGCACTCCTAGTTCCCTGGGAAGCCTGAGACTCCCCAGATGCTCCCATGCCCATAGCTGATGTGGCTTTCCACAGTGCAGAGCATGGAGCTGCCTTCCTGTCGCTGCCACTTTGAGACCGGTTTGCTGTCCCTTGAGATGAGGTCTGGAGAGCACTAGCTGGAGACACCCTGATTGAAGCTGAGTTCTTGACTTTAATTTGGGTGCTTGTGGAAGGGCCCAAAAATCTTACTGGCTTAGGACCAGTCTTACAGTTCACACCTTCCTCCTCCTCTTCGTTGAAAGTTATAAGTCGCCTATAAATACAAAAGCATGTCATTTTTATCATTTACAGTTTCAATCACTAATGAAAACATTTCTGAAGTTTACCTTTAAAATTAACAAAGGTTTTTCTCAGAATTAGAGTTGAAAGATTTATACGTATCAAACTACCTCATCTCTCATCTCCAACCAAGGCCAATACATAAATTAGCAATTTACAAAGGATTGTTTCAACTTGAATACCCACAGATAATCTCCTAAAAGACAAACATTATCTTAAAAAATCACACATAATGTTAACATTAACAAGTTTAAAATTTGGAGTGTTACCTGAGACTAACATGATGGAGCACTCTGTCCCTGAGTGTCCTGGTGTGAAATAGAGGATAATCAGGAATAGCACAAGTTGTTTTTCCTAAAACAGTGGTGGCAGATTCAGGCTTTTTGCACCCCAGAAAATCCTGTTAAAACTAATCCATTCCTGTACATGTAAACCTATTGTAGGTGGTTCCTTTTGATTAAATTCCTTTAGTTAAGGGCCTTTGACTAGATTGTGTGACCCAGGGTGGGTCTTAAATCTTCTTATTAGAGTCCTTTATAAATGGAGGAATAAAAAACCACAGGCAAAGAAAAAGGCTGCCAAGGCAGAGAGGGACACAGAAGCTAAGAGAGAAGGCCCAGGGAGCCAGGAGCTGAAATCAACGGAACAGAGAAACTGAGAGGAAGCCACTTTAGCCAGAAGCTGAAAGCAACGAGGCCCGGAAGAGAGGAGAGAGACAAGCAGAAGCTGCCATGTGCCTGATTGCCCACAACTGTAGCTTGGGGGAAAAAGCATCTCTGATGATGCCTTAATCTGGACACTTGCACAGCCTCAGAATTGTAGCCTCATAAGTTAATAAATCCCCATTGTAAAACACAACTCATTTCTGGTATATTGCTTTGGCAGCACTTAGTAAACTAAAACAACAGCAGTTTCAAGAGATTTGCTGAGGAAAAATAAAAGGATTTCATGGTCAAATAAGTTTGGGAAATGCTGCTGCGTATTTTATTCTTCTCTTGGAGCTTTATCATCCATATTAGCAAATTAAATGTTCTGAGAAAGCCTACAGTAAAGGAACCTATTTAACTCTGCTGGATCCATTATTTCCCAATTATTCTGTAATGAAATTACCTTTAACATCCAGTAAAATAATCACTCGGTGGAATATGTTTTGGGAACTGCTAGAATGACCAAATCCATGGTATACATAGCTGCTTTTGAGAAATACTGAAAAACCTTCAACAATTCCTGAACTAAATTTATCATTCACTATAAAAAGCCTAGAGGAGGAACATTTAAAAAGATGACCTGCTGAACAACCATTGTTAAAAACCTGCTTGCTCCTTTTGCTTCATGGAAACCAACTCCTGGACATGAAGTATAACATCAATTCTCCAAGTCTCTCTTTTTCACACAGCATTATTGTGTTTTCAGAGGAGACTACAACATATAGTGAACTCTGGTTCTTGGAAATGGGATCATAATACCCTGATTATTTGAGAATTCCATATGTCGCAAAGAAAATAACTGTAATATGGTCAATCCTAAAACTCTACTGATCATAACTAAACTTTCTCTGGTGGGTAGGATGGTTTTTCAGGACCTCACAAGTACTTCTAAATCATAATTATTATCCTGTCAACGCATCAAAAAGATGATTAATAGATTCCCAGAGGAAAGACAACTAACACAGAGGAGAGAGTCTCCATAAAACCATTCCTGCTCGCTTGGTTTTCAGTCCATGTCTTCTAGTAAACTCTAGACCAAGGTTTCTCAACCTTGGCATGATTAATATTTTGGGCTGGACAATTCTTTGTTGTGGAGTGTAGGATGTGCATTGTAGATATTTAGCAGCATCCCTGGCCTCTACCCACTAGATGTCAGTAGCATCCTCCTCAACCCCTTAGGGTGGGACAACCAAAAATGTCTCCAGATACTCTCAAATGTTCCCTGAGGAATGAAATAAATAAAAAATAAAAATGATGATAATGAAAATAGGACCCTTAAGAAATAAGAACTGTTTTGGTAAGAAATGACTACTAAATGCCTAAATAAACTTCTCTGCATTTTCATGAATGATTCAGAGGGTAAAAGTAAGAAAGTATTCTGAAATCCATAGGGGCACTGAATTAAATTCTAGAACAAGTGATCAAGAAATCAGAACATCTGAAGTCTATGAATAATACCAGATGTTTAAATAAAATGAAATATGAGTTTAGTTTTATTTAAAATACAGTTCAAGACACAAATGTGGAATGAATTTAATGCTAATAATTTCATGGAATACAAGAAAATACCATTAAATAAAAATGCTGGGGAGCAGATGTAGCTCAGTGGTTGAGCACATGCCTCCCACATATGAGATCCCAGGTTCAATCCCCAGTACCTTCTTTTAAAAAATGCTATTGGTGGCAATAGAAAGAAGAACGGAACTCAGAATAAGTCACAGTATACTTCAAATTTAGATTAATTTTTTTTTACTATTGACAATAAAGACTGGAATTTCACCCTTGTGGGGAAAAAATACTTACCACAGCATTCCCACTTTTCCACCAGTATTTTTAAAATCACACTCTTCAAAAAGAACATACTACACAACCAGTATTAGAGAATTATTCCCACATTTTACATTTCTATATATTTATATTTTAATAGTAAAGCAGAATATTCATCTAGGTGATTAATAAGCTTAGTAAGGGGGGCGGATGTGGCTCAGATGGTTGGGCGTCCATCTGCCATATGGAGGGACCTGAGTTCGATCCCCAGGACCTCCCGGTAAAATTTTTTAAAAATTTATATATATATATAAGCTTAGTAAGAGCAAGAACCATTATTCATTTCCACCTCATAAAGGCAGTAAAAATACAGATCACAGATGAAAAAGACAAATATTACACAGAGCAGATAACCTTTTTCGAATTGGGGCCATGTGCCGCAGACTTCCAAGCACAGGCCGCTCCTCCAGAGTCCAACATTCTATCAGTTCGTGAGGCACCCGCCAGTAGCTAACACCTGGAGGAGAAAAGGACATAATTCAGAGAGCCATTGTCCTCTGCAAAATGTGCAGCAAACTGTTTCCTATCAGACTGGGCAGAAAGAGTCTGAGGTTCTTGCGTCCCACTTGATGAAGGCAGGTGTGTACAACACAAACTGGGAGTGCTTCCACTAAGAGGCAGTGTAGGAGAGGGCACAGCCTGTGACCTGGGTGTAGGGAGAGCTGGCTACCAGCCCCAACTTTGCCACTTCTTAGCTGAGAAAACTCAGCAGGTCGTTACACCTGCCCTGGGCAGCTGAGTGTGCTAGCTGGGAGCACAGATCCCAGAGCCGAGGCTGGCTGCGTCTGAATCCCACATCTTCCACTCACTCATCATGTGACCTTGAGAAAGTTACTTAACCTTTCTGTGCCTAGATTTTCTCACCTGCGAAAGGATGATGATAGGACATACTTGGCAGGATTGATGTGAGGATTAAATGAGTAAATAAATGCAATGTGCTCAGGCTAGGGCCTGGCACAGACTAAGCATTCAATAAATGTGAGGTGCCTTGATTATCAGTCATAGTGTTGGTATTAGTATTAGCATTGGACAGTGGGGGTTATATTTGTCCCATCTACCTCGTTGGGTTGCTACAAATCATCAAATCTGTAAAAGGCAACTGCTGGGAAACGGATGTGGCTCAAGAGGTTCGGCGTCCATCTACCATATGGAGAGACCAGGGTTCGATCCCCGGTACCTCCCGGTAAAAAAAAAAAAAAAAAAGAAAGAAAAAGGCAACTGCTATATAGCTCTGAGCTATCACTACCCTACATGCACCTTTTAAAAAAGAATAATCTGAGTTAATGTGCTTAGGCCAGGATCCTAGTCAAATTCATTTTAATTTTTAAATCTGATATGTTTCTGATTGAAAGCTAAAAAATGTAACCTTATGAATCCAGAAAACATTATGGTAGGTGAAAGGAAACAGACACAAAAGGTCACATACTGTATGATTCCATTAATATGAAATACATAAATACATAAAGACAGAAAACAGTTTGGGATGATCAAAGTGTTTTGGAACAAGATAAAGGTGAATATGATGGATAGAATGATAGAATGATGTTGAATACAAACTGCTTGATGTTAAAAACAATAAAATAAAAGTAACCTTAGAAATCCCAAGAATGGATTTGGTGTCTTCTTTTTATCATTAATGTTATGATAATAATAATCAATTTACCAAGCCAGGCATATAAATTATTATATACACTAGATATGTCCAATACTCAACTCTATGAACCTCTAAAGACAATAACTTTCTGGAACCGTTTGATCATGCTCCCAAACTGACATAGGCCACAAAGTCATTCCTAAAACTTATCCATTAAGGTTTTGTTCATTACTTTTAAGTCTAAGGTATAATATACATAAAATAAAATTCACTTTTTAAATATACAGTTCAATAAGTTTTGACCAATGAATAGTTATGTAACCATAACTGCAATCAAGATACAGAACATTTCTCTCACCCCAAAAAGTTCCCTCATACCCCTCTTCAGTCAATTTCCTCAGCTCCATTTCCTCCATAGTTTTGCCTCTTCCAGATATCATATAAATGGAATCATATGTCACCTTTTGTGTTTGGCATGATGCTTTGGAGATTCATCCGTGTTGATGCATGTATCAATGATCATTTCTTTTTATTAATCATTATTTATCATTTCTTTTTATTGCTGAGTAGTAGTCCATTGTATGGGATTTACTACAATTAATTTAAATAACTCATTTTTTCCTGCTGATAAAGTAATTCACACTCATTGTACAAAACCTGGAGAATACAGAAGTACAAATAAGAAAATAAAAATCACTCCTATTCCTCTAACTAGGAATTATGGCTCATGATATTTTTGACATATTTCATTCTAGTCTTTTCTCTATTCATATGATATGCACATAATTCATATACTTTACATTTAATTTTGTTCCCTACTTTTTATCATTTCTTATTTTACCAAGGTCATCCATCTATGTAAAAAGTTATTTAAAGATAATCTTAATGGCTATATTATATTCCATCCTGTGGATGTACCAAAATATATTTAATCCCTTATTATTAGACATTTAGATTAGTTTTATTTTACCAATTATGAAAAACACTTAATTGAACATCTCTGTTCAGAAGCCTTTTTGTATTGGATTATGTCCTTAAGGTAGATTTCTAGAAGTAGAATTAATCACTGAGTCATAGAATATGAATAATAAGTATGCTAATGATATATACTAACAAATTATTTTCCAAAAAAGTTATATCAGTTTTTATCCTGCCAGGAATGCATGAAAGATACTTACTAATCTGGTCTATAAACAACAATTCTCATTTAATTTATATTTATTGAACCACCTGCCAATTTTATTTCTGTTTATTTCCTTTTCTGCAAATTTTCTGTTCATGAACCTTGCACAATTTTTTGTAGTAGGGCATTAAGTTGATTTTCTAATCATTTTGAATAAACTCTCTTTATATTAAACACACTAATTCTTTGTCCAGTTAGTATAATATTAATTATCCTAGTTGTTTCTTAGTTTTTAAATTTTATTTATAACCCTTTTATATTTTAAAGTTCTTTATACTTTTAAATATTATGTAATCAAATTTATCAACCTTTGTGTTTGTGATTTGTTTTAGGCTTATCATTTCTTTCCCTATTAAAGTATCAATTATTTGCTTATATTTACTTTTAGTTTATTAAAGTTTCTTTTTCATTCATAAATTCAACTGGAAATATTCCAATACATGATATGAAGTTAAAGTTTTGTTTTATTCTCCCCAAAGGTAAACATACTTCTGAATTACTTGTTAAAGAAGCTATCCCTTTTTCATTGATGATTTAACATTCCCCACATACTATTTTTATTCTTAACTTTACTGGGGTCTACTCTGATCTGCATGCATTCTTGTACCAGTACCACATGGTTTTTATTATTATAGATCTACAGGATATTATTCTACCAAATAGAACTAGTCTCATTTCCCTAATTACTTCTATTTCTCAAAATGTTCTTAGCTCCCTTACCTCAAACAAAAACAAAAATCAATTCCAAATGGATCAAAGACCTAACTATAAGAGCCAGAACTATAAAACTCCTAGGAGAAAATGTAGGGAAGCATTTCCATGACCTTGTATTAGGCAACGTTTCTTAAACTTTAAATCCAAAGCACAAGCAACGAAAGAAAAAATAGATAAATAGGACCTCATCAAAATTAAAAACTCCTGTA
Organism: Tolypeutes matacus; assembly: GCA_026826555.1. Lineage (NCBI taxonomy): Eukaryota > Metazoa > Chordata > Mammalia > Cingulata > Chlamyphoridae > Tolypeutes > Tolypeutes matacus. The sequence goes on along the minus strand of JAKSZT010053929.1, from coordinate 37,329,961 downwards.
CATCAAAGGATTTTATCATGAAAGTAAAACTACAACCTATACAACAGGAGAAAATATTTGGAAACCACATATTGGATAAGGGTTTAATAGCCAGAATATATAAAGAAATCCTTCAACTCAACAACCAAAAGACCACAACCTAATTAAAAAATGGGCAAAAGACCTGAATAGAAATTTCTCCAAAGAAGATATACAAATGGCCAAAAAACAACATTAGCCATTAGGAAAATTCAAAACCACAAGGAGATACCATTTCACACCCACTAGAATGGCGACTATTAAAAAAAAATGAGAAATTACAAGTGTTGGAGAGAATGCAGAGAATAGGAGCTCACATTCATTGCTGGCGAGAATGTAAAATGGTGGAGCCACTGTGGAGGACAGTTTGGCAATTCCTCAGAAAGTTAAGTATAGAGCTACCGTATTAGCCAGCAATCCAACTTCTAGGTATATATTCAAAAGAATTGAAAGCAGAGACTCAAGCAGTTATTTGCACACGGACGTTCCCAGTGGCATTATTCACAATTGTCAAAAGATGGTAGCAACCCAAGTGTCCATCAATTGATGAATGGATCAACAAAATGTGGTATATATACACAGTGAAATATTACTCAGCCACAAAAAGGAATGAAATTCTGATACATGTGACAACACTGAATGAACCTTGAAGACATTATGTTGAGTGAAATTAGCCAGGCACAAAAGGACAAATACTGTATGATCTCACAGATATGAAATAATTAGAATAAGCAAACTCCTAGAGTCAGAATCTAGAAAAAGGTTACCAGTGGACAGGGTAGAGGTAGGGAATAGGGAGTTAAGGCTTAAAAGGTATAGAATTTGTATTTGGGATGATGGAAAAGTTTTGGTAATGGATGGTGGTGATGGTTGTACAACATTGTGAATGTAATTAAGAGCAATGAATTATATATTTGAATGTGGCTAAAAGGGGAAATTTTAGGTTCTGTATATGTTACTAGAATAAAATTTTTTTAAAAATCCATGGAATTGCACAACCATGGATTATAGTTAATAGCACAATTATAACAAATGCTTTCATCAACTGTAACAAATGCACCACACCAATGCAAGGTGTTAGTTAATATTAGGGTGATATATAGGAACCCTGTATTTTATGTATGATTTTTCTGTAAACCCACAACCTCTCTAACTAAAAAAAAAAGCTCTCGGTTATTTTACCTGTTCATTCCTTAAGAGGAATTTTAGAATCATTTCTTCAAGATTCTCAGAGAGTTCTATTGAGATTGTGTGGCAGGAATTGTATTAAATCCATAATTTAATCTGAGAAGAATGACATCTTTATAATATTCCCATTCAGGATCATTATATATCTCACCATTATCTTCATGCTTTGTTTTTTATAGAAGGATAGATGGATGGATGGACAGATAGATGAACAAGCAACAGAGAAAATAATATATTTTTACAGTTTTCTTTATTAAAAACCCAAGTATTCTTGGTAGGGCACTCCCAGTTATTTTATGTTTTGTTTACTGCTGTGATGAATGGGATTTTTCTAATTGATTTTGCATTGATAAGCTGCTGATCTTTCTACACTTATATCTAGCTAAATCATTAAAAATTAAAATCATCATTTAAAAATCTGGCGTTATTTCTAAAGACATATTGTCCATAAATAACAATGAGCATCTTCTCCCTTCCAATGGCTTTTTCTCTTACTTGTTTACTGTATTATGGCTTTTCAGGGGTCTTCCAGAATTTTGTTAAATAACAATGATGCTCCATTATTACATGTGTTCTAAAAGTTAAAATCCAGTCACATGCTTTGCACAGGTCAATGATCTCAGTTACTGGCTTCTACTTCCTAAGTCTAGTGGAGAAAGAAGCCATGCCTGGATTTTCCCAAAGCCTCCTGGGCATCCTGCCAGTCAGGAGGCACAAAAGAGCCAGAAAACACCATGGGATTTATTTCTCTCCTTAAGCATAAGTCTTTAAAAGTAAACTAAATCTAAAATGATATGCTTAAGGAGCACTTCTTTCATTATTAGACTTGTCTGTCTGAGAGCTTTGATAGGTAAGGAAAAAGGAGGAAAGGCGGGGAGGGTTTGGAAGAAGGAAGAAGGGCTGATGCTAGCACCCCACCTGAAGGAGGACCAATTGATGCAGAATCTAAAAGGCTCTTCCTTTGGAGCTTCTCTCCTCTCCTTTTTATTCACTCATGTGACTTGTAATATCTGTGTCCACCAGCCTTTAAGATCACTGGAGGAATGACATGTGTCTTATTTATCTTTGGACCCAATTTCAGAACTGATTATAATATTTTGTACCTAATATTCACTCAATACACACTTGTTAATTAAGAAAAAAAAAGTAAGTACTAAGACACAGAACAGTTACTCCTCTGAGATCCTGAAGCAAGAGATGTTGTAGGACTAAGAAATACTGAATGTAGACAACTTATCACACTGCATATTAAATGGCAAAATTATCACCATGCTCATATAAGCAGCTTGGTAAAACTAGACAAGTTTTAAAGTAGGCATGTAAGATTATTTTAATTGTTGTACAAAGGCTTTTTAGATGTCTTCCCAGCATATTTCCATTTTCTCTCCCTTTTCTGGTTATACATTTTATATTTAATTTAGAAATATTCTTCCTAGGGTAATGCTAGATCCACAGTAAGTGCTAAATAAACTTACCATGTTTAACTGAACTAAGTAAGTAAAACTAGCAGAAGCATTTGCCAGGTTACTGAATTATAAACTATTAATAATATTGAGCAACTCATGGGGCTAAAATTTTTTTAAGTAAAACTGCTTCAATGTTACCATAAGGTCAAATACTTGGACACACACACACAAATACCTTTCCAAAAAAAAAAAAAAGAAATGCAATATTTGAGTTTATTTTATCTTATCTTATTAAGAAAAGGTCTACCTGCTTTTGTGAAATAAAAAAAAATTGCACTGTACCTTTTCCTTCCCAGGCATCAAAGGCATCCATCATTTTCTTCAATTCTGCTACTGAATAATAGCTCCAGATGTACTGAACATTATTCCCTGCCTCTCTAGAAATATTGAAAGAAAAGAAAATATACTATCCAGGTATGAATGTGTGTGTACATGTGTATTCCTAAGAGACACTTAATAAGTGCTTGTTAATTAAGGAAAATAATACACAGATATTGAAGTTGTTCTTCTGTGATCCTTCACTTGTGTATGTATACCTGTGTATACATACTCATACACCAACCTACATTTCATCTCTTTTTATCAGGGTTAATATTTGTTAATTCCACAATATGGATGATGTAGACAAATCAACAAATCTTTAAAATCAAGCTTTTTAAAAAATCACCTAATTCCAGAAAAATTAGAAAAGTTTCAACTTTGATTAAAAGTTTCCTAGCATTGCAAATATTCTCGCTGTCCTGATTTTGTGATAATCAGGGAAGGCTAAACATTCACTGTATTAGAAACCATGCATGTGTCCCCAGACCTAGTTTTTCTCCCTAGGTCTAGTTTTTAGAATGCTGGTGATAAACTAAGCCTGATATATTATATGACCATCCTGTATGGGAAAAGACTGTAACTCTAGCTATCTTTGGTCAAGCTTAAGAGATATAGCAGGGGGACAGATGTGGCTCAAATGGTGGGCATCCATCTCCCATATGGAGGGACCTCGGTTTGATCGCTGGGACCTCCCAGTAAAAATTTAAAAAAAAAGAAAAATATAGAAAGCATGTGGGCCACCAGCCCCCACAGGTGAGCCTCCCAGGCCTCGTGAGTGGGTGAGCCGTCAGGCCCCGCAAGTGGGTGAGCCCCCAGGCCCTGCGCGCGGGTATGCCGCCAGGCCCTGCAAACCACAGAGCAAGAAAATGATGTAACAGGAGAGTGACACAAGGAAGAGCCAAGACAAGACACGCCGAAAAATGAGGAACTAAGGTGGCGCAGGTGGTAGGACACTTCTCTCCCACATCGGAGGTTCCAAGGATTGAATCCAGGTGAAAAAAGGAAAAGGATGAGAAGAGAGGGCAGGAAATGGACACAGAGAGTCACCCAGAGAATGGAACAAAAAACAGCAAAGACGGGGTGGGGGGGGTTGTTAAAAATGGATAAACGTAAGTGAATAAATAAATCATTGGGGGAAAAATGTATAGGGGAGTAAGATACGGACTATAGTTAGTAGTAATACTTTGACGATGCTCTTTCATAATTTCTTAACAAATGTTTCACAACAATGCAAAGTATTTGTGGTGGGTTGATGTGTGGGAGCCCTGTATGATGCTATGCATGTTTGTTTTGTAAGTTCACAATGTTTACTGAACACTTATAGTTTATGTATGTTCATGTATGAATGATATACTTCAATAAATTGTTTATAAAAAATAAATTTTAAAAAAAGATTAAAAAAAAAAGTTTCCTAGCACTACGCCTTTACCAAAGATATAGAAGAACCCCTGCCTATAAAGAACTGAGACCCTAATTACATATTTAATCATCTAAAAAGTAAGGTTATGTGGTCACACATTAGTCACTGATACATGACCCAATCCAATCTCCCAGAGAGTTAAAAAAAAAAAAAAAAAAAAGTTTGCTAAGTGAATTGACCAGGTGAAGTATTCTTAAGAGAGTAAACCTTTAAAATGTAGCATATTCTGGGAAGTGGCTGTGGCTCGGTCAGTGAGGCTCCCGTTTGCCATATGGGAGGCCCTGGGTTCGGTTCCCGGGGCCTCCTGGTGAGGGCAAGCCCGCCCGCACGGCGTGGTTGGCTGACCCAGCGAGCGCGGGCAGCAGGGGGGGGATAAATGAATAAATAAATAAAATCTTTAAAAAAATAAATAAATAAATAAATAAAATAAAATGTAGCATATTCAAATCATAGAATTTTAAAGCTAGACAGCACTGAGGAAATCCATCATTTCACAGAAGAAGGACCCCCACGGTGCAGGCTGGCTGACTCCCAGACCAGTGATCCTACCCCTGGACTATGGTCAAGGGGTGACACCAGGTGTGTGGCTTTACCTTTCTTTCTTTTTGGTTTTTTGGCTTTCAGGGGATTCTGATGTATACTCCCAGTTGAGAACCACTGCACTAGATTACATAGATGGCCTGTAGTTTATGTGAAATGGTCTCCTAAAGATAATCCTCAGGAAGCAGGCCTATCTCGACAGCTAGGAGGGCTTACTCAATCTGCTGAGAAGATGGTCTATTCTAGTCAAGCATATATTCCATTCAAGTAACACCTCTTAGAAGAGACCAAGACTTTATTTTGCTCCTTTTCATGTTTAAATTTGGACATACCTTTTAAAAATGCTTTTACTGTGAACTCTTCCTCCCAGCTGTTTATCAATAGCATCTGTTCCATCAGTTTTTGTAGCATATACACCAATAATTCTACTCTCACAGCTTGCACCAGATGTGTTAAGATAGTGTAGAACCCAAACTGTTGGTTTATTGCAAACTAAACCATATGAATCACAGAAGTCTGTTAGAGCCTGTAGCAAAAAATATATATAAAATTTGAATTTAATTTTAGAGTAAAGTAAAAAAGAATTTGCTGTATTATTTTCATGTAAAGCTGCAACTAATCATAGCGGGAATAAAATGATTATAAAATTCAGCCTACACTTTAAAAAACCAAACATGCATTTATTGAATTTATAGGGAAGAAAAACCATAAAATCATTGCTTCAGAACCCAACACCTTTTCACCTAGAAAATACTTTTCCACATGGAAATCCCACTTTTATTTCCTCCCCTTTTGACCTCACTGGCAACATCATTTTTAATTTGATAATTTTCACATAAAAACTGATAATTAGACCTTTCCTTTTGCCTTTAGAATATTTCCCCCCAAATTTCCCATTTGACTCAATCTTCCTTTCACCTTCTACTCACTCATACCCATGGTTGATCCTTAATTTTAACTCCAAACTCTAATTATGGATTAGCCAGATTAACTTGTTCTTTTACACAGAACTCATGTGGCACTCATCCATCTATTCATTGATTCACTTGAATATTAAGTATCTATATCTACAATGTGTCAAATACTATCTAAGGTCCTGGGGATTTAATGGAGAGCAAGAGACAGGGCCCTTGCCTTCCTAGAGCCTATGGCAAATGCAGACAACAGACATTAAGTCAGTCATCACCAGACAATGTAATAAGTTCTACCAAATGACACTACAAGGTGCTACAGGGCACAGAGCAGAAGGGCTTCACCCAGTGGAGTGGCAAGCACCTTCCCTGGGAGGAATGGCATTACAACTGTAGGTACCATGAGGGCAGGGACTTTTGCCTGTTTTGTTTTCTGATATATCCCAAGTGCCTGAAGTAGCACCTGACACAAAGATGCTTAGTATTTACTGACTCAGTGAATACAAACAGGGCCCTAACATGGCTGGCATTTTCATCTTGTCTTGCTATCTAGCTCCTGTATTGGTTTTTAAAGTCACTTGCAGATTTATATAAGAATAAACTGTTCAGGGACAAAGACTATATGTTGTATTTCTTTGTGCCCCACACAGTTCCTAGTACACTGCTATATATTTTAAATGAATGTGTATCAAATGATAGTATGAATGTGTGCATGTTATGCCCTTTTTGGAATATAACCCAGGAACAAAACATTATTCGAGTTCGGACTTTAAGAGCCGAATGTTAATCCACCTCAACCTTCCAGACAGGTTTTCTAAGCCCCTTTCTGCAGATGTGGGACAAAATGCTAGAAGACTATTGTTTGACATCTCAATTTATAAATAACTGCTGTAGTATAACTCATATAACTACAATTTCCTGAAGAGGCTCTAGAACCAAATGAACTCTCTCTTCGCACTGCACTCCTAATAACCATGCTGTCAGCTTGCTCTCCTAAACAATGAATTTAAATCAAAGTAGTTCAAACCAGTTCAGATCAGTTTTCACTATTAACAATTACTGGGGAAAATATTTTTCTTAAAGGCCCATACCAATAGCAAATATAAGACTTATCAATTTAAAAAATAAACACAATAAAGCTTTTCAAGTCATCTAAAGATCTTTAAAATGTGATAAGAGAGAAACATCTTAAAAAAAGATTTACTGATCTCAAAGTGAATTAAACTAATTTTTTAAATTTAGTAACAAATAGTTACACTCACTAAATTAGGTGAGAGATTTTATACAATCTTTTATTCATAATGGCCATTCTCTTTAAAAAAGTCATTTTAGTAAATAAAGTAATCTTACAGATAAAGTATTTGAACAGTCAAGATCTAATGGGGTGTTTGGTGGTCATGGGGAAGGTTTTTCATTACCTTACAGTAATGGACACAGGACATGGTAAATATCATCAAAATTATTAAACTGTATCATCTAAAAAAATAAAAAATAAAAAAAGAAAAAGAAAAAAAAGAAAAAGAATTTAAGGAGCAAAACAATTCTGTAAAAAAGCCATCGAGAATGCTAAATCTTCAAGGAGGAAGATAAACTCAATAAACCTTTGAGTGTCAAAGAAAGAACTTTTTTAGAATGGAATTTTGGCCTAATAAAGCTAAGCAGTAGTAATTAAGAAACAGGTCTTTTAGAATTATAAAAAATAAGACTTTCACATTTGGATTATATAACAACACAGGCTAGACAAAATAATACACATTACTTTGTGCATAATAAACATATATATTTTAAAACTTAAGAAAATGTCAAGACCTTTTTAAGTTCTATATTTGACCTTAAAGAATATGTCTCCATTTCATTGGCCAAGTGGTCGGACAGACTGTATGGATATGGGATGCCAAAATAATCAGCTTCTTCCTGCAGGGCAACGCGGGTTTGCTCATCTGTGGGAATCTGAACTTCTCCATGAAGGTAATCCAAAAGGTATTTAAACAGATGCCCATCACGGTCAATAACACAAGCCCCTAGGAAACATTCAATTCAAAAATGTTGCTTTCATATTATGACCACCAATAAAATTTCAAGAAGTCAAACTAAAATCAGTATGAAGACTTCTAGAATTAGAAATGTTTTTTTCTCAAAAAAGTTAACACCTGGTATTCATATAGATTCAATCAATCAAACTAAGCTAGACTTTTGACTCTATTGGAGCAACAAATATGACGTGCAAGCAACCCTCAGCTTACAAATAGGTGATATTCCTATTCTGGGAAAGTCATCTGTATTTCCACAGCATTGCATGTAAATATGAATGCAGACATACATCACCAGGGATACCATGTTTGCTTGTGTGGATGGGATCTGCAAAATGTGCCAGGTCAAAGAGGCAAACAGGGCTGAAATCCAGCCTATGCATTGCTCACCAAACCATGTGCCTTAGCATGGAGGTGTACTTTCTGAATAAAGGGTGTCTTCTTCTAATTTTCACAAAGAGATTGTATGGGCTAAGGGTGGCCCTTTGAATTCTTACCAACACATGGGAAAATGAATTCTGAGTTCCATTTGGAATTTTAGATGCAATGAGTAGGTTCCCACTGCAAAAGCCAAGAAGACCTCAGACTACTGGTAAAAATGGAAGCTAACCCCTAACCCCAGCCCAGCGAGAGGACATTTGGGGTGTTCATCACCATGTCCAGTTTTTGTATGTCAGAGACAGTATAAGCCAGGGGTGCCTAGCCCCAGGCATGCCATATGCTTGCAATTATTGGGTTAGTCATTTGGTATTGTGAGAACATAAATTTTAAAAAAGAAGAAATGCTATGCTGGTACGCTTTATGAAATAAAAGACTTTTCTTAGACAATTTAGCAGAATTTTATTTTTAAAAAACCCACTTTTGTGTAGAGTTATGCAATAATTCCTTTCCTCCCTTGATTTGCTAAGACCAAGAAGGGATTAAGAAGGTAAAACACCAGTACTGGGAGGCAAAGAAGCAAACTCAATCCCTGCTTGCCATCTTTTCATCAGCGAACTTTCTGCCCAGATGGACACAACAGTCTGGGCACCAGTCATTGGTGATTTTTCCATTATTCCACCTGCCATTTGGCTAGCACAGCAACCTCTCAAGACCCGGGGATACTAACATTAGAACAACCCCTCATGCTCGAAACTCCTCAATCCCTCTTCTCTAATACAGAACCAAGAGTGGATAAAGCCTCACTTGTGTTTATGAAGTTTCTTTAGAACGAGTTGTAGATTCAGTGAACCCCAGAGCACTGGAGGCAGAGACCAGCCTCTTGTGTTTTTAAAGTTTCTTTCTGAAACACCACTTTTCAGTATCACTGTACTGGTGTTTTCTCAGGTATATACACCAGCCCACACAACAAGACTACACAGCTAGGCTAGATAGCAAGTTTAACACTAATTCTACACTGAAAATAACTGCTCTGTCAGCTATGTGGGCAGCTGCTTTCTCCACAGAAATACATTTTCGCACATAAAGAACACAGAGAAAAGTCAATATATTTAATCAGCTTCTTTACCCATAAAGTGGCTCCAATACATTCAAAATGTAATTAATCCCTATAATTAGGTTACGGTGGTTGGCTTTTACTTACTCCCACTTCTTTGTCAACTTTTAACAACAGCATCACAGATTTCAGGAACTGGTATTTAATTTCTACAGGTACTTAATGAATTTCCAAACAGTCGTAATGATCTCAGTAATTAATATACTAATCAAATATATTCTGTTGTAATTAGGAAAGTCAAAGGGAATTCTAATTAGACCCTTATTTTAATGAATATTCATTATCATGCCTAGAGACTTTTAGACTTTTACCTGATTCATCTGTTTTTAGAGGAAAGCGACCACTGAACATGGATGCCAGCATTGAGTCCTTAAATCGGCACAAGGACGCACGCCTGGCTGTGTAAACACAGCCGCCCACATTCAGTCGAAGAATATCTAACACCTCTTCTTCTGCCTTGAGATCTTCCATTGCTCCCAAGGACTTTCTGAATTTTTTTCTCACAAAACTTTCAGAATCTGCACAACAATGGCAGTCCCAGGAATTCCCCTCTGTAAAAACAAAGGACAATCACAGTGGACATTTCAAAGGATACAGTAAATAATGAAATAATACATTTTAATGTGATTGAAAATAAATTCCTCAGTACCAGAAATGTTGAATTGAAGGATTTTATATAATATGAGAGAAGTCTGAGATATGCTAAGAACCTGGAAAATTTTGGCTCAGAGGATTTATAAAAGATAATAAACTATTACCAAGCAAATCATAGCTGTTGAGATATTTAAAGAATTAAACAAGATAATGCCTGTGAGGATGGTCTGTCACATGTAAAGCATGATATAAGGTAAGGTATGCTTATTATCTTCAGTCAACATATTTTTTGAATTACAATAAGTCTGAGGAAGCCATCTAGACAGCAGTAAGTGAGTAACCTAGAAATTGGGCTGCCAGGCTCCACCACTTACTGGATCTGGCATCTTGGGCAAAGTACTTATCTTTCTGTGCCTCCATTTTCTCATCTGTAAAATGGAAGCAGTAATGATGTCTGCCTCAAAAGACTTTCAGAGGAATAAATGATAAAACAAAAAGCATTTAGATGTGTTGGATCAAAGTACTAATGATAGGGTCATCTATATGACTTTTTTTGCTCTACCATACGTCCTGGGAATAGCACCTCAAGGATCCATGTGAGAGGATCACTTCTGAGGTATGGGATGGGTCCAGTTCAGGCTGTCCCAGATACTAGCTCCTTAGAAACCTATCTAATCAAGGCCCTGGGCCAACTTTACCTCTTGCACAGCCTTCTCAGGCACCCTCCGGTTAGAATCCTTGCAGAGTTCTCCATATATACTTTGTACTATGCCCATATTTTATCTCATTTGTTTAATCACTAGTCTTTAGGTCTGTAAGCCCTGGAAAGCAGGGTCTGTGCCACTCTTAATAATTTTCCATTTACTGAGTGTTTACTATGTGTCAGCCACTGTACAAGACCATTGATAGACATTACCTCTAACTTACATAGAAACCCTATGGGATGACAATTACATCCCCACTGACAGATGAGAACACTGAGGGAAAAAGAAAACAGAGTGATGTGCTCAGAGTCCACACTAGGGTTGCCCTGCTAGTGAGTGGTGGAACCAGCCCCAATCCAGGTCAGCAGGACCAACCCCAAGTGCTTCCTTGCTACATTTCCATGCTGCCTTCTTCAGCTGTTTCACCCCTATGGCTCTTGACCAGGGCCCTTCACTCACTAAACACCTGCCATCTGAAGACTCCATAGCAACAAGAATACAGCAGCACCCTGAGTCCAAGCTACCCATCTCCCTCAGTCTCTCCTAAAGAAGAAAGCCATCACCAACATCTCAAAGCCAGACAGGCAGGGGCACCCCCCAGGCCCTATCCTAAAATGCACTGAGACTCCTTGCTATTTGGGAGTGCCCAGCTCTCCTGGGAGTGTTCCCCAAGTGCAGTCCTGCGACCACTTGCATCGGAACCATCAGGGACACGTACTGAAAATGCAGATTGCCGGGCCAGTACAGTGTGTCTGGCTCAGGAGGTCTAAGGATGTCCCATGGGTCTGGATTTTTAACAAATGCCCTTCCCACTTTAAGAAACACTGATTAAGGCGTTCACATTCCTCCGAATCGGGACCGAAGAGAAGGTCCTGGAAAACCAGAAAGTCCCGCCGGGATCTGCTCGTAGCCCAGGGACCCCAAATCCGCCCAAAGTCCCAGTCTGCAGCCCAGGGCGCTGGTGCTAACACGCGGCCCGGGCCCTCTCCTCCGGGGCGCCCCGCCGCCTCCCGGGCCCGCGGCCCACCGGGCGCCCGGCTCCTTCACACCGGCAGCTCCCGGCAGACGGCATCCCCGACTGACCTGTGCCCGGCCCAGCCCTCGGCGCGGCCGCCGGACACCGCGGGGCCCAACGCGGAAGTGAGTGTCTGCTCGGCTGTTCGGCAACTCCTGGAACAGAGCAGCCCTAGCGGCGCCCCCGTGCGGCGCGGCCCAGCAACGGCAGTGACACTCCGCCCCTGGCCCCGCCCCGGACTGGTCACGTCCCAGCAGGCAGCCTCTGGGACCTGCGTGGGGCAGGGGAACAGAAGGGTGGTTTTTCAACCCGCAGGAAAAGAAAAACCCCGAAAGACGGATCGAATCCCAGGGACGTTGATCTTGTCCATCCAGAGGCTGGTTTTTCAGAGAAATAAAAGCAGCAGCCCACAGAAGTTGGGATTGTCCAGAGTCAGTTAATAAGTGGCAAGAGTTAGGATGAAGTAGGTCTTCTCATCCCCAGTTCAAAGCCATTCCTTCCCTCCAAACAGAGGGAATATTGATATATTCACTTGGACAGTGTTTGTGGTTTACAAGACTTTCTCACATAGAGCATTTTTGCTTAGTCTATTTGGCAGCCCATAGAAGGTGATATTTTCATTCCCATTACAGCAAGGAAATGGAAAATTGAGAGAAGCTAGCATTTACTGAACACTTACTGTACACTTGACACTGTGCTGTATCCTTTGTACAGACTATTTAATTTCCTCTTAAGAAAAACCCCAAAAGAGTTATTTCTGTTTCCTGTCACACCCTTCCTTCTGCAAGTGACTGCCTAGGTATTTCAATATGAAAGAAAGGCAGTCAAAAATAATTGGTTCCTAATCCTGCTGCCTGGGTCTTAGAGGGAAATAGGCCAATGAGAGATACACACACCTACCCCTTCAGATATGAATAGCCTTGGAAGGGAAGGAAAGTTTGTTCAACCTATGATTATTGAACACTAGTTATGGACCAGGTACTGGGAGTGAAGGACTGAATGAGACAATATTCCTGCCCTATGGAGCTTATATTTTAGTGCAGAGGTCAGAATTTTTTCTTCTGTAAAGAGTTCAATAGTAAATATTTTAAGCTTTGTGGACCATACACAAGTCTCAGCTTTGCTGTTGTAGTGTGAAAGCAGCCATAGACAATATATAAATAAATGAGTGTGGCTGTGTTCCAACTTTATTTATAGACACTGAAATTCAAATTTCATGTAATTTTCACTTCATGAAATATTCTTGTTTTGATTTGTTTTCAAACATTTAAAAATGTAAAAATCATTCTTAGATTGTGGGCTGTACAAAAAAAGTGGTGGCCTGTAGGCTGTAGTTTGCCTACCCCAGTTCTAGTTGGAGAAAAAGACACTAAGCAAAACAGTTAAAGATAGTAATAAGTACTTGGGAGGGAATAGCCAGGATGGAGAGGGCCTCACTGATGAGAGAACATTTAATTTGAGAAATAAGGATGAGAATAAGGCCACCCTATGAGGAGATGAAGAGAAAGTAGAAAGGCTCTGAGGCAAAAGGGGACTTGGCAAGTTGTAGGAAGAAAAAGGACAATAGTACGGCTGGCGCTTGGTGAGCATAGGGAAAAGGGGGGAGGTAATAGAAGTTGAGGTTGAAGTGAGAGACAGGAGCCAGGTTTTAGAGCAGTGGTAGGAGTTTAAATCTTACTCTAAGCATAATGGGAAGCCATGGAAAGATTATTAGTAGGGAAGTGACACAATTGATTTACTTATATAAAAAAAAAAAAAAAAATATATATATATATACATATATATATCACTCTGGCTACTGTGAACTGAAGAGGCGTAAAATGGAAGTAGGTGGCTGTTGTAGTCATCTAGGGGAGAAATGTCAGTAGCTTCTACTTGAGAGGTGATGGTGACAGAGACAAGTAGATGGATTCAAGAGATATATTTAGGAGATAGACATAACATAAAATTTGCTGATGAATTGACCATGATATGTTAGTTCGGTCTTCTGAAAAGCAGGTAGCAAATGGGATTAAACATGTAAGAGATCATTGAGGGAAATACCTGGAAGAAAAAATTGGGAAGGATCAGAAGGGGACTGGGAGAACATTAGATTAGATGCAGCTTCAACCTTTGTGGAGGACAGGAAATGAAGAAAGGTTGGGTAGGAAAATTTTTAGATAAGATGAAGTTCTAAGGAAATTTTGGCAAAGGTAATAAGAAGTCCTCACACCAAAGGCCCCCATCAGAGGAGTTCCATGTCTCCCAGGAATGGGCCTGTCTTAATATTCCTGCTGCACTCAAGTCACTGGTTGGGAACAGTCAGTGGGAAGTGGGACATGGAACAAGGTGATGGATTTCAGAGCACAGAAGCTGGGACCTTAAGTCAATTATGCTTCATACAAGTGGAGTTTTGAGAGGTGCATTTTCACAGTCACCATATAAGGAAAATAAGGGAAAGGGGAAAAAGAGAAGATTACTTCTAAATTGTTGGCTTGAACAACTAGATGATGATGCCATTTACTGAGGTGATGAATTATGGAGGAAGAACAGATGTGAGGGAAGATCAAAAGCTGTATTTTGGACTATTAGGATTGAGAGGGTTAACAGACAATCTTAGTAAAGAGATCAAAAAGCAATTGAGTAAATCTGGAGCTCAGAAGTGAAGTTCTGTGCTAAAGGTGTAAATTTGGAAGGTATCAGTATTTAAAACCTTGGGACTGGATAAAAGCATGCATGGGAAGGGCTAATAAATAAAGAGACAGAATGGAGCACTAAGATACTCCAACACTTAGAGGTCAGGTGGTAGAAGCCAGCAAAAGAAGCTGAGCAGGAAGAGCCAGTGGGGAGGAGGGAAACCAAGACAGTATGGAGTTATAGGAACTAAGAGAGGAGGAAAGTATCATTTATGTCAAATGCTACTGAGAAATCAAGGATCCATCATATTTGGCAATGTGGAGGTTCTTGGTGATCTTGGCAAAAACAGTTTCAATGCTGAGGATGCCAGCCTAGATAAAAGCGGGTTGAAAAGTGAACAGGACATGGAAGGTGGGGGGGGGGGGGATTAAACTCTTTAGAGGAGACATTGTAAGGAGAAGTGAGAAATGTGACTGTGGTTGAGGTGGGATAAGAGATAAAGGAAAGTAAATTTAGGATGAGAATTACTAAAGCAGATTATACTGACAAAAATGATCTAGTAGATTGGTAGAGATTGGTGATGCAGTGGAGAGAAAGGACAACTGAAAGTCATGAAATAGTTGAGAAAGCAAAAGAATACTGCAGCTAGAGCACAAGTTGAAAAAATTGTGTTTGATAAGAACAGGGACAAGAGATAAAAGAAGATAGATTTAAGTTTAGGTAAATTATTCATCATTGCCAAAAGTTGGAAACAACCCAGGTGTCCATCAACAGATGAATGGATAAACAAACTGTGGTCTATTCACACGATGGAATATTATGCAGCTGTAAGAAGAAATGAAGTCATAAAGCATATGGCAACATGGATGAATCTGGAGGACATTATGTTGAGTGAAGCAAGCCAGACACAAAAGGACAAATACTGTATGAATGCATTACTATGAACCAAATATATTGTGTAATATATTGTTTGATTCACACACACAAAAAAACAAAAAAACAAACAAAAAACAAAACAAAAAAATTTACATAAGTTGAGGTAATA
The DNA here is from genome assembly GCA_026826555.1 of Tolypeutes matacus. NCBI lineage: Eukaryota > Metazoa > Chordata > Mammalia > Cingulata > Chlamyphoridae > Tolypeutes > Tolypeutes matacus. The sequence continues at coordinate 37,314,598 of JAKSZT010053929.1, read as the reverse complement.
TGGATTTGGTGGTGGGAAATTCAAGAAATTCAGCTCTAATGGCTTCTACTCTCTCAAGTCTATATCCTTAAGACTAAAGGTCAGAGAATGAGAGTAAAGGAGATGAGGGATGGAAGAGGATTGAGGAAGGAGAATACAGTATGAATTGGTCATCTTGGAAACTGAAAAGCAAACTTCATATGGTAGCATGGTAGGAATTCCAGGAAGGGGTGAGTGCCCATCTGAAGATTATAAAAATAATAGGGGCAGTAAACCATTATCCCAGTTATGTGACTTTAATCCAGCAACATTCAATAGCTTGAATATAGATGCTGAGAAAGTAGATAATTGGGCTCAGTCAGGATTGGGATTTAGCCAAGTAGTATAATACAAGGAGGGAGGGGCAAGATAGCGGAGAATGTTTGTAAGGGGTTGATTACCATGATAGGCTATAAACTCTAAGCTGGGTAAGGAGGGAAAAAACTCTATGAAGGTGATGAGGGATGGTGGAAAAGTAATGAGGTCAGTGGATTGAAGATCTCTGTGAAGTTGAGGAATTATTTAAATAGGGGTTCTAAAGTTAAGTAAAGTGGAAGGATTGAAGGCAGAGGTCAAAGGATATCATATTTGAATTCAAGATTCTGGAGGTCATGCAATGACCATAATGCCAAGGTTCTGGGCTGAGATGGGGTGGGAAGAAATGGTAATGGAGATGAGATGTTTAAGGAAATGGCAAGCCCAGGTTGTTAGATAAGTTATCCCCATGTAAAGTCATCAAGAATGGAGTAGGCATACAGAGAAAAATAATGAAACAGAAGCTAATGGCACCAACAAAGGATGATCAGAAGAACCTTAGGAGACTGAGGAAACAAGGAGAGATACTCTATCCAGATGGCATATGGCTCAGATTAGATAGGGTTTGGAAAGAGGAAGGAGGAAAAATTGTTTGGAAGCAGTAAAGGGAGAAAAGAGCATCCAATCCCACCTCCTGGCCCTAATGAATATGAGAGTTGAAGAGAAAGCAGTTTCTACTTGAGAGAGCTACAGAGGAAGGAGGTCCTCTAGGGACATACAAGTTTAAAAACAAACAAACAAAAAAAACAAACAAACAAACAAACAAACAAAAAAAAAACTTAGAAAGAGAATTCTAAAGGGCTCAATGGGAGTGTTTGGGAAGGATGGGAAGAGTGTAGGATTGGCTCTGAATAGTGGACACACAAGCAATATAGGAATGGGAGCCCAAGTGACAGTGGACAATTTGGGGGTTTGGGACTGCTGGGATGATTAAGTAAACAGGGATCTGAGACATGATGAGAATAATCCTGATAGCCTATTAGTAGAAAGTTCAAGCAAAGGTCTATATATTTAGCTCAGTGTTATTAGTGTGATCCTATCCTCTAGCTGTTTCCTATTGCTTGGTGGATGGAGGGGAGGGTTAGGTCTTATAAGGAGCCCAAGCATCAGGAAAGCCCTTGGGTAACTACTCTCTTCTGAAGCTCTCAGGTATTAAATAAGCTTTGCTCTAATGCATGGGAGCTTGAGTGGAAGGAAGAGAGGAAGTACCATATAAGTTAGAGACCAAGTCACAGATCTGATCAGACTCAGCACTCTCTTCCTCCTCTGGATCTTCCTGGGATGGGAAAGATGGAAACACGTCATGTTTGAGGAGGAACAAATAATCTTTTGTCCATCCTCAGGGAAAGGACTCCCAAACCACAAACAACCCCCTCTCTTCAATTCAGGACTAGGCAATTGATGAGTATGATTGTTTCTTTATTCACAAAACTTGGATGAATTGGATTTTTTTTTTTTAAATGCCTGGTACAGAGTACTCAATTTCTAACAAAATAACAGTAGGGGTAGAATTTCTGAGTAGCCAAGGTAATAACAGCTGCATCTGCATAAATCTAGGTCATCTAACTCATCTTCCAAAATCACAATACAGAACAATAAAATGAACAAATAAAACTACATGAAACCCATGCCCTTCACATGACTAAAAGACAGAAAACACCTAAACTTCAAATTATCGATAAATAGAAAAATACCAAATTTCAGTAACCTGTGTCCCAGGCTCCTGCCACAAACTTTCACAGAGATAAAAGGATAGTTAAGGGAAAACGTGAGGAAGGAAGTAGAGGAAAGCTATTGGCAGGTCTATGATAAATCTAAGATAAACATAAAAAGAGAGAAAGTGCACTCTATGTGCTAAAATGCTGGAAAAGAATCTTGGTAGATCTGAACACTTACTATATAAAAGAAAAGTAAATGTACACATGATTCAAGGTGGCAGTCTGAAACTTCTTACTTGTGGAGGTACAGAAAGTTAAATAATGTAGGGAGAGGTATCCTTTGAAGCTTGATGGAGAGGAAAAAGAGTAAAAAAAAAAAAAAAAAAAAAAAAAATAGGGCTAAGTAAGGCAAAAGGGACTCAACTTTGAAAATATACAATCTTTAGTCCATCACCAAAAAGAAAAAAGCCATCCATTAAGAAATGGTATTTTACAGCAGAATTTGAGTTTGGAACCTTATAAACCACCCCAAATCTTTGACACAAATAATAAAAACCAGAGTAAATATACACAAACCTATTCTGAGAAGGAAAAAGAGAACAAGACCACCTCAATTGATGAAAATTATCACTTTCTTCCCAAAAAACAACCCCAAAGCAGAAGAAAACTGTAACACAAAGTGAATTAAATATCCTCAAAGGAGCATTTGAGGATATGAAAAACCACCTTGAACCATAAATTCGAGAATTAAAAAATACAAATGGACAAAAACAGGAAAAAATGAAAAGGAAGTGATTAACTCCAGAAAGAAATAGAAGAAACAGACAAAAATTTTTAGAGAAATGAAGAACAAATTGCAAGGGGTCCAAGGAAGATTAGAAAAGTGAAAATTTAATAAGGGGCATTGAAAAAAAGCAGGAAAATAACAAAGAGAATGAAAATGAGATGCAAAATTTAAGGTGAAATGAGTCAGAGTGAAAGTGGATGAAATGGAAGACAGACAAAGAGAAAACAATATATAAATAATTGCAGTCCCTAAAGAAGATAAAAAAATAATAGGACAGATCTAATACTTAAAAGTATTATCCAAAATATTTTCAGGATATGAAAGAAGATACAAATCTAAATATTGGAAGTACTCAGCAAATACATGGCAAAAATTAACCAAGAATTATCAACTCCAGGACATCTTAGATTTCAAAGATAAAGAAATACCCTCAGAAGGCAAAGTACAACCGACTAGCCAAAAACATTCTAAAAAAGAAGAGCGACATGGGAGGAATTTCACTGCCTAACCCTGAACATATTACAAAGCTACAGTGGTCAAAACAGCTTAGTATTGGCATAAAGACAGACACATCGTCAGTGGAATAGAATTGAGAGTCCAGAAATAAACCCTCACTTCTATGGCCAACTGGTTTTTGACAAACCTACCAAATCCATATTAACGGGACAAAACAGTCTCTTCAACAAATGGTGCTAGGAGAATTGATTATCAATAACCAAAAGAATGAAAGAGGACCCCTATCTCACCCCCTATACAAGAATCAACTAAAAATGGATCAAAGACCTAAATATAAAAGCCAGGACCATAACTCCTAGGAGAAAATGTAGGGAAACATCTTAAAGACCTTATAGTAGGTGGTGGTTTCTTGGACCTAATACCCAAAGCACAAGCAACAAAAGAAAAAAATAGATAAATGGGACCTCCTCAAAATTAAACCCTTTTGCATCTCACAGGACTTTGTCGAAAGGGTAAAAAGGCAGCCAGCTCAATGGGAGAAAATATCTGGAAATCACATATCCAATAAGGGTTTAATATTCATGATATATAAAGAGATGCTGCAACTCAACAATAAAAAGATAAACAACCTGATTTAAAAATGGGCAAAAGACTTGAATAGACATTTGTCCAAAGAAGAAGTACAAATGGCAAAAAAACAAAAAAAAAAACCACACAGGAAATAATGTTCAAAATCACTAGCAAATGGGGAAATGCAAATCAATGCTACAATGAGCTATCATTTCACACCTATTAGGATGGCCACTATTAAAAAGAGAGAGAACTACAAGTGTTGAAGAGAATGTGGAGAGATAGGAACACTTATTCACTGTTGGAAGGAATGTAAAATAGCACAGCCACTGTGGAGGACTGTTGGCAGTTCCTAAAGAAGTTGAATATAAATTTGCCACGTGACCTGGCAATACCACTACTGGAATACCCAGAAGAACTGAAAGCAGTGACACAAATACACATCTGCACACCAATGTTCATAGCGGCGTTATTGATGATTGCCAAAAGATGGAAACAACTTCGGTGTCCATCAACCGATGAATGGATAAACAAACTGGTGTAGTCACACAATGGAATATTATGCAGCTGTAAGAGGAAATGAAGTCGTAAAGCATATGACAACATGGATGAACCTGAAGGACATTATGTTGAGTGAAGCAAGCCAGACACAAAAGGACAAATACTATATGATTGAGCTATTATGAACTAAATATATTGTGTAATCTCATGGAGTTAATAACTTGAATATGGGTCACCAGAAAATAGAATGAGGTTAGAGAATGGAAAGCTGAGGGTTATCTTGTGCAGAATTGGTAAAAAAAAAAAAAAAAAAGGATGTGTGTTAATCTTTGGAAATGACTAGAAAAGGTGAAAGCCCAACATAATATCTGTGTAACCAGCAGTACTATTATAGGGTTATGAAAGTGGTTTAAAGGGAAAGTCTAAGGTTATGTATATCACTAAAAGAAAAGCTAAAAAATGTAACATGAACTGTATAGTATAGTAAAACCACATGTGAAATATGAATATGGGTAAAATTGCATATATAAGACCGTTTTTCTTTGAAGCTGCACAAATGTATGTTAATACTACAAGATGTTAATATCAGACAGAAAAAACCATTATGCTAAGTGAAAGAAACCAGACACAAAATAGTACAGATTGTATGATTCCATTTATATAAAATGTAAATATAGATTAATTTGTAAATATGAAATAGATTAGTGCTTGTGTCGGGCTGGGTAAGGACTGCTAAGGGGTGTGGAGTTTTTCTTTTTGGAGTAATGAAATTGTCCTAAAATTTTTTGTGGTGATGTATGCACAACATTGTGATTATACTAAAAGCTAATGATTGTATGGTTTAGGTAGATTATATGTTATGTGAATATATCGCAATAAAACTGCTTAATAGATAATTGTGCAAGAATAGCCAGAAATAGAAGCTATTTACAGTAAAGGAAGCATAGAGATTGAGAGGTGAAGAATTTTCTTGTTTGTTTGCCCGTTTTTTATTTATTATTATTTAAATAATGAAAATACTCTAATGATGACTGAGGTGATGAATGTATAACTATGTGATTATACCAAATACCATAGATTGTACACTTTGGATGAATTGTATGCTTTATTAATATGTATCAATAATATTGATTTAAAACAAATAGAAATTTTAAAAAATAATTTAAAAAAAGAAAAACCCTCAAGTCCAAAAAGGTATGTTCAAGTCCTAACCACTGGTATCTATAAATGTGACTTTATTTGGAAATAGGGTAATTTGCAGATGTGATTAGTTAAATTAAGATGATGTCATATTGGGTTAAGGTGTGCCCTAATCCAATGACTGGTGGCTTTATAAGAAGAGAAAACCGAGTCACAGACACAGAAGGAAGACACAGAAGGTAAAGACAAGGCAGAAATTGGAGTTTTGCTGGCACAAGCCAAGGAACGTCTGACAACTAGAAGCTGGGAGAGGCAAGACAGTATTCTCCCCTAAAGTGTTCAGAGGGAGTGTGGCCCTGTTAACACCTTGATTTCAGACTTCTGGCCTCCAGAACTGTAGAATAAATTTTTGTTCTTTGAAGCCACACAGTTTGTGATATTCCTTTATGACAGCCCTAGGAATCTAAGACAGCAACAAAATTAAAAAATGACAAGGACAAGAGAATTAGACTGGCACCACAGTGCTCAAAAACAACATACAAGCGAGGAAACAATGGAAGAGCATTTTTTAAAAACACAAGGAAAAGAAGTGTGAGCCAAGGCTATCCAGCCAAACTGTCCTTCAAGTATCAAGGCAAAAGAAAGACAGTTTTAAACATGCAAAAACTCAGGGAATTTTGTACACATTAGCCCTTCATTAGCAATCTATGAAAAGATGAATTCCAAGCAACCAAGTGGTGAAACTCAAGCAAAAGGATTGAAGTAATCATTTAATATATTTAATCGTAGATCTAAGATTGAAACAAAGGTGAGGACTAAGCTCAAAAAATGATGCTACATGTGATGTGTAATAGGTTCTAACAAATTAGAAATAATGCAACTAAAATTTGGAAAAGGGAGAATGAGGAAAGTAGAATAAGTTCATTGATTGTAACATAGGCCATAGATGGGAATTAAAGGATATTAAAAATTAAATCAGAAAACAAAAGATTAAATAATAAGGGGACTAAGGGCCTTATAAAAGGTATAAGTACAAAGCTAACTACTAGAATGAAGCCATAAACTTTCCTTAATACAAAAGAAAATTTAAAAATAAAAGAGCAGGGGAGTGGGTGTAGCTCAGTGGTTGAGTGCCTGCTTCCCATGTATGAGGTTCTAGGTTCAATCCCCAGTACCTCTTAAATAATAAAAATTTTTAAAAATTAAAAAAATTAAAAGAGCAGAGAAAACACATGTACAGAAACATAGCAAATATAACATATTATTATTACTATTATTATATAAAATAACTAACAGAAAATGACAATTTAGACTAAACATATGCCATATCAATAAATATGAATGGGTTTAACTTATCTATTAAAAGGAAGAGATTTGCAATTTGTTTTGCAAAGCAAGATGCTGAGTATAACAGACATGCCTAAATTAAGTGTTCAGAAAGTCTAAAAATAAAGGATAGGCAAAGGTATACTAGGCAAATGGAAACAGTAAGAAAGCAAGGGTTGTAATCCTGATACCAAAGTAGAATTTAAACCAAAAAATATATATTAAATGAGACAAAGAAGGGCATGATTTAATGTTAAAAGCCACATTTCACAATAAATATATAAAAGTTTTGAGTTCTATTTGCTAAATAATTCAGCAACAACTTTATAAAGCAAAAATTGTGGGGAATATAAGAAAACACTAATAATATAGATTATATACCACTTACAGTATAAGAGAGAGCAAGTAGATAAAAATGAATAAGGAGAATAAATATATATGCTCAAAATACATAAATCAATGAAGTAGACTTATGGATAAATTTAGTCCCTGATAATGGAAAATTATAATAGCAACAAAGAACATAAAATGCTTGGAATAAATTCATCAAGAAATGTTCAAAACATATAAGAAAAACTTTAAAGCATCCCTAAAAGAAACAAAAATGGACTTGAACAAATGGAAAGACATTCTTGTTCTTGAATAGTATGACAGCTTAATATCATAAAAATATCAGTTTTCTCTAAGTTAATTTATAAATTTAATATAATACCAATACAAATATCAACCAACAAGTTTTTTTTAATGGACCTAGAAAAGGTGATACTAAAGTTCATATGGAAAAATAAACATGCAAAAGTGCCAAGAAAACACAGAAAAAGAAAAGTTTATGAGGAAAGAAATAGATCTAAATACATATGGAAATTCAGTGCATGATAAAGATCATATCTCAAATAACTGGGGGGAAAAATGGCTAGTTTGCCATGTAGAGAAAGATAAAATTAGATCCACATCCCACACCATAAACAAGAATAAATTTTAAGTGGACCAGGGATATAAATGTCAAAGATAAAACCATATAAATACTAGAATAAATAACATATGATTTTCTCTATAGCCTGGATGTAGGAAAAGACTTTCTAGGACTCAAAATTAAGATGCAATAAAAAAATAAGATTTATAAATTTGACTACATTAAAAAAATTTATGAATGGCCAAAAAAAAGTCAACAAAGACAAGAGACAAGTTACAACCTGGGAGAAAATATTTTCAACAAATATTCCAGAAAAACAGCTAATATCCCTGATATATTTTTTAAATTCTTAAAAATTGAGGGGAAAAAAGATGAGAAATCCAAGAGAGAAATATGCAAAACACATGGACAATTCACACACATACACATTCTCTCTCTCCCACTCTCCCACCCTCCCTCTCAAAAATATGAAAAGTTATTCTATCCCACTCATCATAATCAAAATGCAAATTAAATCTACCATGAAAATATATGTCTTAGTTTCCAGGCTGCTAATAGGTTAACCTAAACAAGGAGAATTTATTGTGTCACAGTTTGGGAGGATGGAAGGCTTGCTTTCTCCCTTGGTTTCCTTGGCCTGTGCTCCTGCCTTTCTCTTCCCGGATCCTGCTCACTTGCAGCTCTGGCTTCTCCCTGTGGCTTTTTCTTTTCTCAAGACCTCCAGTAACATGATTAAGACCCATCCTGATTCCGTTAGCCACATCTTAACTAAAAGTAACTTCTTCAAATGGTCCTATTTTCAATGGATTCACACCCACAGAAATGGGATTAAGATTAAGAACATATATTTTCCCCCTGGGGTACATAACTCAATCTACCATAGTATACATACAATAGTACAAAAATATCTACGCACAAGGTTAGTCATTGAAGTGTTCCTTGTAATTGCAACATATCAGAAAAAATCTAAATTCATACACATAGGAGAGTGTGTGAATAAATTATGGTATATTCTGTAAAAAAGAATGAGGTTGATTTCCGTGAATTAAAATGGCATGATTTCCAGGATATATTGTTATGTGAAAAGGACAAAATATAAAACTATGTTATGTCACTTTCTGAATAAAAAAGAATGGTAAATAAGAAAATATACTTGTATCCGATCATTCATGGAAATACAAACAGAAGAAGCATAAGCCAGAAACTGTTAAGATCAGTTACCTACAGAAGATGAATGGGAATTGGGTGGTGTGGTAGGCTGAATAAAGGTCCCTGGAGATATCCAGGTCCTAATCCCTGGACTGTGAATGTTACCAGCTGTGGAAAAAAAGGGTCTCTTCAGATGTGATTAAGTTAAGAATTTTGAGATGGAGATAGTATCCTGGATTATCCAAGTGGGCCTTAAATGTATTCACAAGCATCCTTCTAAGTGGGAAACAGAAGGAGATTTGACTACAGGCAGAAGAAAAAAAGGCCATGTGATGGAAACATAGGGAAGTAGAGTCAGAGAGAAAAGATGCTATGCTACTACTTTTTTAAATGAAGGAAGGAGCCAGGAAAGTAAGGAATGCGTCTCTAGACAACAAAAAAGGCAAGGAATTAGATTCTCCCCCAAAGCCTCTTGGAGGGAATATGGTCCTGCTGACACCTTGATTGTAGCCCTGTAAGGCTCACTTCAAGCTTCTGGCCTCCAGAACTATAGCAGAATAATTTTCTGTGGTTTCAAGCCACTAAGTATGTGGTAACTTGTTACAGCAGCAGTAGGAAAGTAATATAAGTGATAAGGAAAAGGGAGTGCGTAAGGAGTAGAAAACATAAAGAGAGGAGTGATTTTTTAAAAACAAAGGTTTGACTTTTGTACCTGTTAATGTTTCACCTACCAGAATACATGCATGACTACAAATATACATGCACACCTATAAAATAGGGGGAAAACCCTACAATGAAATATAAGTAGATATAAACCACAATTCAAATGAGTAACATTATCACACTGAGGGCAGGGATGGGGGAGAACTAACTAATCCAAGTAATTTTAGAACATAGTATTTTGACTACATACCTGTAGGCTAAAGACAAAAAGCAACAGTAAACAAATACATATAGAACTCTAGTTAGTTGTATTTTCATAGTTTTGGGTTAGCAAATTTGAAGCTATTTTTATATATTTTAGGACTGAGCAAAAAGTAAATATTTGGTGGATAACGGGAACCAGATTTCTCACTGTCAAAACAGTTGCATATATGGAAAGGGAAAAGGCTAGAATGAACCCTCTGGTGTTGGTTTGGAACTGGAAGTACTGGTGTGAAAGCTTGGGTTTTAGTATAAATAGATGAATAAATATATAGATAGATATATGGATAGATGCAGAAATAGATATAGATGTGTTTATATACATACATTGTATATATGTATATACAAACATAGATTTTTCAAGCTCTGTCCTCTGAGAGAGAGCCTAGAACTAATGATACTCCAGTAGCAATGATCACACCTTGTGCCCAAATCTTGGTTTCTAAATACCATTCTCCAGTTCAAGGAAAATGACTGCTTGGCTGTTTCCAGAGCTGGGGCAAAGAAAGTAAAAAATGAGTCAGAAACATCATATTGTGCCAGAAAGTAAGGAAATGCTCAATGAATGATAGAGATTGTCAAAGGGAAACAGGAACAATCTTAAAGGAGCTATGACTGGACAAATTTGGGACAATCTGTTCATCAAAATTAAGATAATAATAGATCATAAACTATCGAATAAGATTAGAATCCATGAGTCCATACTGATAGAAAGAAAGAAAGAAAAAGAGGGGCAGATAGAAAGGAAGAGTAGAAAGATAAGCTACAGGGCCATGAGGATGCTCTGACCACTTATCCCATTGCTTTATTTTAATACACTAGATTCTTGAGAGTCTGAGATATCAGCCTACAGTCTCATCTCTGAGCTATTTAAACTATCTCCTTTAATATAATTCCTGGATCTTTGTACCTCTTTGTTCACAATTTTTCCAATTTTTCTACAAAATTCCCACATAGACCATTAGCTTATGGTCATTTGTTTTATTTTCACCATTTCTGTATAAAAATTCTATGCACAACACTAATAAATTGTATTATTTTAGGTACAGTGCTATATATGCATTACCTCTTTAAATTCTTGCATTTATCCAAGGAGGTGGATAATAGTTTATCCCCAATTTACAGAAATGGAAACTGAGGCTTGGAGAGCCTATCAGGCCAAAACGGAAGCTGGACCTTGAGCGGTGCTGTGTTGGCCTGGAAAATCAAGCACAGATACCATGTGAGGATCTGTGTAGCGGGGTCAGCTAGAGTGTGGCCCTGTAGGTCTTCAGAACAAGGGATTAGGGATTAGAATTTGTCAAGGCCAATGATGGCTCTAAGGCAATTAGGGTAGGGTTGTAGAGCACTGCAGGGACTGAAACTCCACCTCTCGGAGATACAGTGATGATTTTTTTTAATGATTGACATTTATTGAGTACTTTGTGCTAGGCAAGGAGTTAAGTGCTTGTCAGCATGTACACTTGCACACACAAAGTGGAAAGCTTCTGCTAACAGCAGAATGCCAACTAATAAATGTAAAAGGAATGATGGAATTTGAAAATCACCATTTGGCAGCTATCATAGAAGTAACTGATTCAGGCAAGCATCATAATGATGCTAGCAAGTTAACTACAGATACTCAAAGAATTTCCCCACAAGATTCTTATTAATTATAAAGGAAGTAATAGTAATTCTACAATGGAGAAACCTGGCAGACATCAACCTTAACCAAGAAATCAAGGTTAATATCACGAGTAGTGGTACAAATCAACAGTATGTGCTTACTTCCATGGTATTTTTCCCAAAATGAGTTTAATCCTTAGGAAACATCAGATAAATTCCAAGCTGAGGGACAATGTCATTTCACTGGCCCATACTCTTGACAAAGTTGACATCATAAAAGACAAAGAAGACTTAGTAACTTTTCCAGATTAAAGGTGTCTAAAGAATCTTAAAAACTCAATGCAACATGTAATCCTGGATTTTCTTTTGCTAAAGGATGTTATTGGGACAAGTGACAAAAAATGAATAAGGTTTATAATCAGATAATAGTATTATCGATGAATTTTCCTGATTTCGATAATTTTACTACAGTTATGTAAGAGAATACACTTATTTATTTGATAAATACATTAAAGTATATGAGGATAAAGAGGTACCATGTCTGCAACTTACTCTCAAGCAATTAGGAAAAAATCTTTTAAATATCCATTTATGTACATATAGAAAGAATTTAAAAATATGGTAAAATGTTAACATATGGGCAATCTGGGTGAAGGGTGCATAGGAATTCTTTGTACAATTCTTGCAACTTTTATGTAAGCCTGAAATTGCCAAAATAAAAAGTTAAAAAATATAAATATAATTCTACATTGGGTGACCAGGTAGAGCCTATAGAGGCTGCCTGCAAATTATACTAGCAAGTCCAGAAGCCATTCTGCAAGTTGATATATTCCATACAACCACAATTATATCCTTTTCCTGTTCAAAAACTTACCTGTATCCTCACTGGAGTGTATGGAAGTGTACACATTGTTTTAGCCTTAGCAGCTAATAATCTGCCCCACCCTTCCTTTCCTACCTATTCCTCTATATTTACATTGTACCTAAATTGAACTGTTCAGTAGAAAATTTACCCTCTATTTCCATTTTATAGTCTTTATTCATACTCTTTCCTCAAAATAAATGCCCCTTTGCACCACTCCCATACACCCCAGTCCTCATCTGAAGAAATCCTACTTAGGACTCAAAACCCCTGTAAGAAATTCATGCTGCCACTGTAACAAAATTACCACAAACTGGGTGGCTCAAAAATAACAGAAATTTATCCTCTCTCAATTCTGGAGACTAGGAGTCTGTCTGAAATCAAGGTTCGTCAGGGTTGCACTATCACCAGAACCTCTAGAGGAGAACTAGTTCCTTGCCTCTTCCAGCTCCTGACAGCTGTCAGCATTCCTGGGCTGGTAGTTGCATCTCTCTCTGCTCAGTCTTCACAGTCCCTTGTCTTCTTCAAGTGTGTCTGTGTATTAAATTTCCCTCTGTCTCATTCTTATTAGGACACATATAATAGCAGTTAGAGCCCACCCAAATAATTCAGGATATTCTCCTCATCTCAAAATCCTTAATATAAGTAAATCTGCAGACCCTTTTTCCAAATAAGGTAACATTCACTCTTTTGCCATATAAGATAATATTCATAGGTTCCAGGGATTAGGAAATGAATATATCTTTGGAGGCCATATTTTAACCTACCACAAGCCAGTACACATGACCTGTCCTTCATGTTGGCTTCCTGAGTCTACCAACCAAATAGGAATCACTTTCCTCTGCCATCCTTGTAGCAATGAATATGGACCACCTTGAACTGTTGTCAGAGTGTCTGTTAGGTCTACTGGTCTCTAAATTATTTGACAACAGAAACTTCCCATCATTATAACTCCCATAGTACCTAGCACCTAGTAAGCTGTTCACTGTTTATTCTAAATAATTTTTTACCAAAAATTACTTATACATAAGTATAAGTTCATTACTTATACATAAGAAATCTGGAAAATATATCTTTATTTGAACAAAAGAGGCTGCTAGTTGGAACTGTCATACAAATATATGGGATGTTGCTATTAACCTCCCTTTTACAAATAAGGAAACAGAAGCTTAGAAATACTGAATGGGCCAAAAATAAATAACCACTAAATGGCAGAGCCATGACATGACTCATTAAAAAAAACACATAACATATAATGAACATTTAATGTGGCAGGCTGGGTAAACAAGATATAGTGCTAGTTAACCACTAGGTAACCAGAAAATTCTATCACCAGAATATTCCATTTAAAACCATATTAATGAAGTTTTTACTATACTACACTCTGTATTTTTAGCAGCTAATCAGTTAATAAATATCCATCTATTTATACAAGGTTCAAAAAACTAGATGTTTTGAGACATCTTGAACTATATTAGATTAAAAGGTCTAAACATAAAAGCATGTTTTGTATCATTTTGTCTGGATCGTCTAAAGTAAAATGGAAAGTTGTGACTTTGCGATGTCTCCATAGGAACAAAAAATTGACAAGAATATGAAGTTTACTACCTAACATTAAAACCTAGTTAACAAGCTGTTTTTATTTTCATTCTAATGACTTATTAAAAAGGAAATTTCATTCTCTGTACAATTTTTCCAAATTTTCCAAGACCTAAAATTAATGAATTCTAGAATTTTCAACTAAATTTGTTTCTTTTACCTCAGAAAGTTAAAGAAAATTGGGGAGGGCTTTAAAGTGAAAACTAAATAAAGGTGCTGGAATCACAATTGGCAGTGCAAGGATGCAGAGGAAATTTTAAGATGTGGGCAGGCAGTCTCATACTAATGTCATAAACAACATAAATCTCTAAAAGACTTCAGGTGACTATCAAGCCTTTTAAATATCTTACTGATAAAAGTAGTTTTATCAACGGAGTTTCCTTTTTCATCAACTCACCAGGCGTCAGCGGAACGCCACCTACAAGGCCACAGGGGCGCCCCTCTCCTCCTGGCTGGCCCCGCCCCTTGCCCGCCTGCCCACGCCCCCTCCACGCTCGTCGCAGAGGGGTCCCGCCCCTTCCACCGCCCACTTCCTCCCAACCGCAAGCGTTTCCGCCGCCTTCTCGGAATCTGATTGGTTCATCTAGCAACCGCTAACGGCTGACGCGTTTAAATCGAGCCTCGGCCGCGGCTCCTAGCAGAAGTGCGGGTCTTGGGTGTGGTGGGCCCACGCTAAAAGAGCGGTAAGTTCGTGACTTTTAGCATTTGGCATGAGTGCCCTGCTGTCTGATGCGGTCGATTCCTTTCCCGAGTCGAGCCTCCCGGCGTTGCCCGCCCCGGCGTCTAGTCCGCGGAGCTGCCCCGGGACGGAGGTTCCTCCCACCCTCCGGTCTTCGGGATCCTGGCTCCGGCAGGCTCATTAAGGGGAGTCCCTAGTTTGGATCTGAGTTGCTGCGTCTTTTGTCCCGGCATTGTTCGCCCAGCTTGTCGAGGGGAGGGTGGGCCGCGTATTAGAATGTCAGTTCCTTGAAGGAAGGGCTTTTTTTGTTTGTGTGATTGCTGTACTCCCTGTTTCTAGGAAATACTTCGTGGCTCATTGTCAGTGTTCAATAAATATTTGCCAGTGAATGTTACGGACTGCTTACCCACGTTCTTGAGTCTTCTTCCTTTGGGTTCTCGTTTAGGAAAGAAGGACATTTAGGCTGGCTGAAGGCAAAGTGGTGAGTGAGGCATTACTGTAAGAATTTAGAACTTGAGCCAGGTCTTGATGTACAGGTACGATTTCCGCAGAGCATAGGGAAGATGCTTTTTTTCATTTGGGGGACCCTGTTAAGAACAACTGAACGTAGAACCCAGTATTTCTGATTTGGAGATAGCCAAGATGCTGGTCAGACATGAGCTGCAGAGTAACAATAAATTGGTAATATTAATGAATGCTGCCTTATATGTTAGGTCCTATATTAAGTGCTTTACATTTATTAGCTCATTTATACCCTACAGTGAGATGCTCTTGTTTTCTATAACTTTAAATCTAGAAATTAAGACTTGGAAATGTTAAGATCACATAGCTTTTGTTTTATTTTATTTTCTTAAACAAATCAGTTTTATTGATACATATTAATAAAGCATACAATTCATCCAAAGTGTACAATCTATGGTATTTGGTATAATCACATAGTTGTGCATTCATCACTTCAATCATTATTAGAGAATTTTCATTATTTCAATAATAATAAACAAGAAAATTCTTCACCTCTCAATCTCTATGCTTCTCCTACTGTAAATAGCTTCTATTTCTGGCTATTCATGAGCAATTATCTATTTATTAAGCAGGTTTACTGAGATATATTCACATACCATACAGTCTACCACAGTGTATAATCAAAGGCTTTTAGTATAATCTTAATTTGTGCATTCATCACCACAAAAAATTTTAGAACAATTTCATTACTCCAAAAAGTAAAACTCCACACCCCTTAGCAGTCCTTCCCCAGCCGTGCATAACTGCTAATCTAATTTCATCTTTATAAATTGATTTATATTTACGTTTTATATAAATGGAATCCTACAATATGTAATACTTTATGTCAGGTTTCTTTCACTTAGCAAAATATTTTTGTGTGTGTGATATTAACATCTTGTGTAGTATTAACATACATTTGTTCAGTTTGGAAAAGACAGTCTTATATATGCAATTTTATCAATATTCATATTTCACATGTGGTTTTACTATGCTATACAGTCCCATGTTACATTTTTTAGCTTTCCTTTTAGTGATATACGTGACCTTAGACTTTCCCTTTAAACGATTTTCATAACCACATAAGAGTACTGCTAGTTACAAACCTTATGTTGGGCTTTCACCTTTTCTATTCACTTCCAAAGATTAATGCACATCCTTTTTACAACTTCTGCACAAGTTAACCCTCACCTTTCCATTCTGTAACCTTATTCTATTTTCTGGTGATCCATATTCAAGTTATTAACTTCATGAGATTATACAATATATTTAGTTTCACAGTAGCGCAATCATACAGTATTTATTTATCCTTTTGTGTCTGGCTTGCTTCACTCAACATAATGTCATCCAGGTTCATCCATGTTGTCATGTGTTACAACTTCATTTCTTCTTACAGTTGCATAATATTCCATTGTATGAATACACTGCAATTCATCGGTTGATGGACACCTAAGTTGTTTCCAACTTTTGACAATAGTGAATAACAGGGGGGCGGCTGTGGCTCAATCAGTGGGGCTCCCGTTTGCCGTGTGGGGGGCCCCGGGTTCGGTTCCCGGGGCCTCCTGGTGGGGGCGGGCCCGCCCGCACGGCGTGGTTGGCTGACCCAGCGAGCGCGGGCAGCAGGGGGGGGATGGATGAATGAATGAATAAAATCTTTAAAAAAAAAAAAAAAAAAATAGTGAATAACACCCACCGCCATGAACATCGGTATGCAGATGTCTGTTCATGTAACTGTTCTCAGTTCTTCTGAGTACATACCCAGTAGTGGTATTGCCAGGCCACATGGCAAATCTATACTCAACTTCTTGAGGAAGTGCCAAACAGTCCTTCACAGTGGCTGTACCATTCTCCATTCCCACTAACAGTGAATAAGTGTTCCTGTCTCTCCACATCCTCTCCAACATTTGTAGTCTTCTGTCTTTTTAATAGTGGCCATTCTGATAGGTGTGAAATGATATCTCATAGTAGCTTTGATTTGCATTTCCCTAATTGCTAGTGTTATTGAACATTTTTTTGAGTGTTTTTGTTGCTCTTGTAAATGGATGAAATTTTTTCCCCTGATTTCCTCCTCAGATTGTTCAATACTAATGTAGAAAAATATTACTGATTTTTGCGTGTTGATATTGTATCCCGACACTTTGCTGAACTCGTTTATTAGTGCAAGTAGCTTTGTAGTAGACATTTCAGAATTTTCTTAATCTAGGATCATGTCATCTGCAAATAGTGAGAGTTTTACTTCCTCTTTTCCTATTTGGATGCCTTTTATTTTAATTTTTTTCTTGTCTAATTGCTCTAGCTAGAACTTCTAGCACAATGTTGAATAACAATGGTGACAGTGGGCATCCTTGTGTTGTTCCTGATCTTAGAGGGAAAGTGTTCAACCTTTCCCCATTGAGTCTAATGTTGGCTGTGGGTTTTTCATATATGCCTTTTATCATATTGAGGAATTTTCCTTCTATTCCTACATTTTGAAGTGCTTTTTATCAAGAAACGATGCTGGATATTGTCAGATGTCTTTTCTGCATCAATCTAGATCATCATGTGTTTTTTTTTCCTTCAGTTTGTTAATGTAGTGTGTTACATTAATTGCTTTTCTTACAATGAACCAACCTTGCATGCCAGAAATAAATGCCACTTGGTCGTGATATATAAGTCTTTTGATATGCTGTTGGATTTTATTTGCAAGTATTTTGTTTAGAATTTTTGCATCTATGTTCATAATAGAGATTTGTCAGTAATTTTCTTTTCTTGTAGTGTCATTACCTGGCTTTGGTATTAGGATGATGTTGGCTTCATAAAATGTGTTGGGTAATTTTCCCTCTTGTTTTTGGAAGAATTTAAACAGGATTGGTGTAGATTCTTTTCAAAATGCTTTGTAGAATTCACCTGTGAAGCCATCAGGTCCTGGAATTTTCTTTGTTGGGAGATTTTTGATGACAGATTCAGTCTCTTTAAATGTGATTGCTTTCTTTCTTTATTTATTTTTTTAAGGTTTATTTTTTTTATTTATTGCCCTCCCCGCCCCCCATTGTTTCGTGCTTGCTGTCTGCTCTCTGTGTCTAATATATTATACAATATATTTAGTTCACAGTAGCACAATCATACAGTATTTATAAATATTTTATATATTACAATATATTTTAAATATATTGTATAATTTTATGCTTGTCTTCTTTTTAGGAAACACCAGGAACCAAACCCAGGACCTCCCAGGTGGGAGGGAACCGCCCAATGGCTTGAGCCACCTCTGCTCCTGCTTTTGTGTCTCTCATTGTGTTTCCTCGTTGTGTCTCTTCATTGCATCATCTTTTTGCATCAGCTCTCCATCTTACTCATCTTCTTTAGGAGGCACCAGGAATCGAACCCAGGACCTCCTATGTGATAGATAGGCTGGTGCCCAATTGCTTGAGTCATATCCACTTACCTGTTAATATCTTGTATTTCTTGGGGCGTCATTGTAGGTTCTTTATGCATTTCTAGGAATTTGTCCATTTCATCTAGGTTGTCTAGTTTGTTGGCATACAGTTTCTCATAATAATCTCTTATGATCCTTTTTATTTCTGTGAGGTCAGTTGTAACTTCACCCCTTTCATTTCTGATTTTATTTATTTGCTTCTTCTCTGTTTTTTTCTTTATTAGTCTACTAGGGGTTTGTCAATTTTATTGATCTTCTAAAAGATCCACCTTTTGGTTTTGTTGATTTTCTATATATATATATTTTTTGTTCTCTATCCATTTATTTCTGCTCTAATCTTTATTATTTCTTTCCTTCTGCTTACTTTGGAAATGGTTTGCTGTTCTTTTTCTAGTTTCTCCAGTTGTTCAGTTATAGCTTTGATTTTGGCTCTTCTTTTTTAATATAGGTGTTTAGGGCTATAAATTTCCCTCTCAACACTGTCTTCACTGTATCCCACAAGTTTTGATAAGTTGTGTTCTCATTTTCATTTGTCTCAATATATTTACTAATTTCACTTACAATTTCTTCTTTGACCCACTGATTATTTAGGAGTGTGTTGTTCAATCTCCTCACATATGTGACTTTACCTCTTTCCTGCCTATTATTGATTTCCAGCTTCTTTCCATTGTGATCTGAGAAGGTGCTTTGTGTAATTTCACTTTTTCTATATTTATAGTGACCTAACATGTGGTCTATCCTGGACAAAGATCCATGAGCACTTGAGAAGAGTGTATAACCCACTGAGTTTAGGTGCAACATTCTGTATATGTGTGTCGGGTCTAGCTCTTTTATCATATTGTTCGTGTTCTCTGTTTCCTTGTTGATCTTCTGTGTAGTTGTTCATTCTAATGATGTGAGTGATGTGTTGAGGTCTCCAACTATTATTGTAGGGATATCTATTTCTCCCTTCAGTTTTGTGAGTATGCCTCATGTATTTTGGGGTACCCTGCTTAGGTACATAGATATTTATAACTATTATTTCTTCCTGGTGGATTGTTCCTTTTATTCATATATAATGGCTTTCTGTGGCTCTTACAACTATTTTGCATTTATTCTGATGGGGTATGCTGTGCTTCTTGGACATGTAAGTTCATTTCTTTTGTGAGAGTTGGGAAAGTTTCAGCTATTATTTCCTCAAATACTCTTTCTGCCCCTTTTCCCTTCTCTTCTCCTCTGGAATTCCCATGACTCATGTGTTGTTGCATTTTGTGTTGTCATTCAACACCCTGAGGCCCTGCTCAATTTTTACCATTCTTTTCTCTCTGTGTTCTTTTCTCCCACTTCAGCTATTCTGTCTTCTGTATCACTTATTCTTTCTTCTATCAGTTCAAGTCTGCTGTCGTATGCCTCTAATATGTTTTTTATCTCATCTATCGTCACTTTCTTTCCCGTGAGCTCTGTTATTTTCTATTTGGGTTTTCAAATTCTTCTTTGAGTTCTCCCTTGATGTCTTTTATCCCTTTATCCATATTGTCTTTCAACTCAGTATTTGAGTTTGGATATTTGTGTGCATCTCAATGATTAGTTGTCTCAAATCTTGCATCTCTTCTGGGGCTTTGATATTTTTTTTTTCTTGGGCCATTTCTTCCATTTTCTTAGTATGGCTTGTAATTTTTTGCTGATGTCTAGGCATCTGATTAGGATGGTGAGATTACTCAGATGCCCAATTTCATTCTCCTTTGTAGGGATTTAGAGATGGAAGGCCATTTATTACTTTAGTTCTTGATTCTTATTTCAGTCTGTTCTAGATCTTTAGGATTGTACCTGTTAGTTGCTCAAATCTGGGCCCTGGACCCAGTAAGGGGTTGCAGACTTGCAATCTTGCTTTCTATGGCCTTGGCGAGGGAGGCTGTAAAGACCGGAAAAAAAACTCTCTTATTTACTTTTAATTTCCTCACAAGCACTTCCTGGTCTGCCAGCAGATGGTGCTCTTTGGCACCCCTCTCAGTTCAATGCCTGGTTGCAGGGTGTTTGCTCTAACAAGGACTGGATCCTTGTGATAGAGGATCCTGCCTTGAGGCTAAGAGCCTCAAAATTCAAACTTTCTCAGAGGCAGGACTCCAACCTATGCTGGCAGCTCCCTCCCTTTTCCCAGGTAGGAAATAATTCCACTCCCCTTTGCATCCTCAAGAACCAGTCCCAGTCAGTAGAGAGGGAGATTGAGAGGGCTGGATTTATTTAGTTCTTTTCTGGTTTCCAAAGTAAAAAATGATGTGCCCCTCCAACCTGGAAGGGCTCATGGGGCACAGCAGACCAAATTTATGGGTCAAAAGTTGAATCGGAGGGCGGGTGGGGTGCGCGGGGCGGGCGCGGGCTCTGACGCGGGCCCTCGGCTGGGAGGCCTCGGCCTGACACGGGCCTCGCCGCGGTGTCCTGGGGACCCCGGAGCGATGGAAGCGGCGGCGGCGGCCGAGGCCGCGGGGCGCGAGGAGCTCGATATGGACGTAATGAGGCCTTTGATAAACGATCAGAATTTTGGTGGTACATCAGATGAAGAACGTGAGCAAGAGCTCCTGCCTGTTCAAAAGCATTACCAACTTGATGATCAAGAGGGCATTTCATTTGTACAAACTCTTATGCATCTTCTTAAAGGAAATATTGGAACTGGCCTTTTAGGACTCCCATTGGCAATTAAAAATGCAGGAATAGTGCTCGGACCAATCAGCCTTGTGTTTATAGGAATTATTTCTGTTCACTGTATGCACATATTGGTACGTTGCAGTCACTTTCTATGTCAGAGGTTTAAAAAATCCACATTAGGTTACAGTGACTCTGTGAGTTTTGCTATGGAAGTAAGTCCTTGGAGTTGTCTTCAGAGGCAAGCAGCCTGGGGACGGAGTGTGGTCGACTTTTTTCTGGTCCTGACACAGCTGGGGTTCTGCACTGTTTACATTGTCTTCTTAGCCGAGAATGTGAAGCAAGTTCATGAAGGGCTCCTGAAGAGTAAAGAGTTTGCTCCGAACAGTACCAGTGCACCAAATCCATGTGAGAAGAGAAGTGTCGACCTAAGGATATATATGCTTTGCTTTCTTCCATTTATAATTCTTTTGGCCTTCATTCGTGACCTAAGGAGTCTGTCTGTGCTTTCATTCCTTGCCAACGTTTCCATGGCTGTCAGTCTTGTGATAATTTACCACTATGTTGTTAGGAATATGCCAGATCCCCACAACCTTCCAATAGTAGCTGGTTGGAAGAAATACCCTCTCTTTTTTGGTACTGCTGTGTTTGCTTTTGAAGGCATAGGAGTGGTCCTTCCACTGGAAAACCAAATGAAAGAATCAAAACGCTTCCCCCAAGCATTGAATATTGGCATGGGAATTGTTACAACTTTGTACATAACATTAGCTACTTTAGGATATATGTGTTTCCATGATGAAATCAAAGGCAGCATAACTTTAAATCTTCCTCAGGATGTATGGTTATATCAATCAGTGAAAGTTTTGTATTCCTTTGGCATTTTTGTGACATATTCAATTCAGTTCTATGTTCCAGCAGAGATCATTATTCCTGTGATCACATCCAAATTTCATGCTAAATGGTGAATTTGGAGTAAGGTCCTTTTTGGTTAGTATTACTTGTGCTGGAGCAATTCTGATTCCTCGTTTGGACATCGTAATCTCCTTTGTTGGCGCTGTAAGCAGCAGCGCCTTGGCCCTGACCCTGCCCCCTCTGGTCGAAATTCTTACGCTTTCTAACGAGCAGTACAATATATGGATGATCCTGAAAAACATTTCTATAGCATCCACTGGAGTTATTGGTTTCCTCTTAGGTACATATGTAACTGTTGAAGAAATTGTTTATCCTGCTCCCAAAGTCATAGCGGACACATCACAGAGTCCCTATCTAAATTTGAGTACAACATGTTTAACATCTGGTTTGAAATAGTGGAGGGAAAATTATGAGTCTTCTACTTCTGTCTCAATTCTGAAAATGGTTGAAGAGCTAGTAGAATACATTGCCATATACTTAAAAATAGAACTAAATTCCGTATTCTTTTGGCACAACATTAACATTTTGGCAGTAAATTTTAATTCTTTACCAATATTGGTAAATTATGACAGATCCTTGGTTTAAAGTATTATCAATAATTTCAAAATTATTTGTTCTGAAATTGAAAACTAAAAAACAATTAAAATTTTAAAAAGTTAAAGAAAAAAAAAAGTTGAATCGGCCTTATGCCCTATCCCTCTTTCTCCCCTTTCCTGGCCTAAACCCTAGATGATTTTTACCCCAGGCTGTTTCTGCCTGTCTTCTAGCTGTTTTTCAAGGAATAAAGAGAATCTCGTGTCTTTCTAGTCTGTCATCTTCCCAGAAGTCCACATAGCTTTTAAATGTTGAATCTCAGGCTCCAAACAAAGTTCTAATCACTATCTATAATGCCTCAGGCTCTATTATCCTGGGATGGGGCCCCAAGGGCCTGGCTCTGGTTTCTAAAGCCCGGCTAGGTCTGGTCCTTGATGTGGGGGGTAAAGGGCAGTGTTAAGGAAGGTTCCTTCATTTCTTGCATGAGCATTTGGGTGGGTGATTGATAGTGCTGTTTTTTAAGTTAGGAAACTGTAAGAGCCAGCTTAGTGGAGTGGGCCATTCAGTTGAGGTTTCCTAATTTGTAAAATGAGATTTGATCTTCCTGACTGGAGTTTTTGGAATATGGACTAAATTTCTAAGTTTGGATCCCTTTCAGGTGTGAGATACAACTATTTGCATGGAGTTTCTGTGTATGCCTATGTTCTTTCTATCTATAACATTACCATGTAGTAAGTAGGGATCATCCTTGATTTTAAAGATTGATTTTTTTTTCTCTTTTGCAAAACTTTTAGAGGAAGCATTGAGCTTTAGTGGTGAAAGGTTCTTTGTTCAACTTCTTCCCTCTTGCAGAAATTTCTTTTAAAATCATCTTCCCATTATTTGCTTGACACATTTTGCCTTCTACTCAACACTTTCAGAGAAGACCAATTCCAAGATTGTGCAAGATTGATTTTTGAATTCTTCCACTTACATGTTAATTTTTTCATCAAATGTTTATCCAGTAGCTGCTATGTTCAAGGCACTAGGGATACAGCAGCAAACAAAATTGTTAAAAATCTATGCCTTCATAGAGCTTGCATTTTAGTAGAAGACAGACAATACACAAATTAAATAAGAAAATTATTGTATGTTAGACATTGATAAGTCAATGGAGAAAAATAAAACAGGGAGGAGAAAAGGGGGCAGGTGTGCAGTTTTAAATAGGGTAGGAATGCTCACTAAGAAAGTGACATTTGAATAGACTTGAAGCTGTTGAGCAAGCCCTAGGGTCATTTGAAGGAAGTCAATACAAAAGAAAAAGGAATGCAAAGGTGCTGGAGCTGGAGCTGCCAAGGAGGTCATTGTGGCTGCAGCTGAGTGAGCAAGAAGAGTAGTGAAGTGGCCAGAGAGATGTACTGATGTTGGCTTACCACAGCGACCAAATGAGTGATATGCAGAGCTGGGTGGAGATTAGAGTGAGGGAGATGAGGGTGACCTGGGAATCTGGGAATTCTTGTGGTGATTGACATAAAGAACATAGTGAGATTAGTCTTGGGGACTCAAAACAGATAGTGGTAAGGAGGCTGAGTAGTGAGAGTTAGGCAGGTACAGGTAACAGGGTTTCCTCTAGACCCCTGAAAATGGAGGCAAGGAGACCTAGGTAGGGGATGGAGGCTCAAAATCTACTGTACCCTCTCAGTGAAACCTTTCCTGACCCTTTTCCTCTGCCCTAGCAGTTAGTCACTTCACATATACATTGTGTGTTAATCAATTGTTCTTATCATACTATAAAGTAATTGTCTTTAGGTAATCTTCCTGTTTTTCCTTATTAGACTATAAGGTCTAATAGACCTTAAATCTAATATACCAATAGACAAAGTTTAAGATTTCCTGCCTGCTTCCTCTCTCCAGCCCCTACTAGGGTTAAGTGTATGTTTTCTGGTCTTCCATTAAACCCTGTGCATATCTCTAAGGTTACAGTTTTTACATTGTATCAATGTCTTTACCCATACTGGACTATGCATTCCATGACAGCAGAGATCATATCCTGTCATCTGTCCCCACTACCTAGCAATTAATGTAATATAAATTTGAATGAGAAAACAAAAAGTCATTTATCTTTTTGGATTCTACTTTAAACCACATTTGATTACATTCATATTTTTAAATTTTATACAAAAAGTTCAAATGCTCTTATATATAAAGTATTGTTGAAGCCATGGCCATTACTTTTTAGAATGTATTTATCAGTTAACCTTTTATCTTTTATTAATTATCAATACTTTTTTTTTACTTTTGCACATCAGTGATGGAGAACCCAGAGATGGAAACTGGCTCACTTTTTACCCCAGGAATTAAGAGACATGTGAAAGACAAAAGAATTTCAAAGTCTGCTAAATTGAATGTTTCTCTTGCTTCAAAAATCAAAACAAAAATAATAAGTAAGTACCATTAGTTTTGAAGTACACTCACATTTTTACTTTTCCCTGGAGAGCTAACATGATATTGGGTTCCTTATTTTATCAAGTATAGTCAGTATAGACTAAAATGGCAATTTATTTTGTTAGCTGATAACTTTCTTCTATTTGATCCTGTTAACTTCACCTCCTAGTAGTTGGGTGGTTATGATGACTTATCCTCAGGGCTGAAAGCTGAATTTTCAGCAGTAAGACTGAGATGGCCCAAGGCAGGGCTCTCCTACACTGGAAAAGGGCCAAAAAGAGCTAAAAATAGTAACAGATTGTTCTTTTGGCATGCTATAGCTACTCCAGGAAGGTGGGTAATCTAGAGGTGGTCAACTCAGAAAGGGTGCTGTTCTAGGTGATTATATATAGCCAGAACTCATCAGGAGGGCTCTAAGCACTTTCTAGATGGGATGTCATGGATTCTGGAGTTAAGATGTGAGGGAAAAAAGGAAGTAGGAAAACTCCTCAAAACAAATCTTAATTACTTTACTACTGAAATGATTTCCATTGTTTGTACCCATCTTAGCATAAGGATCCTTGTTGTCACATTTCCTGCTGATATATCTCCCTGCAAAAGATCATTGCATGTACCTTGTGAAATAGCTGAGCCACCTAAGTATCTTTAATTTATGATTTTGGTCCTGCCCAGATCTATAAGGCTGTATTACACCTCCCATAGTGGCTATTTCCTGCTGTTTCTTTGGCAGGACCATTGCATACTCAAAGTTAGAAAGGAATACACTGAGTTTTATGTGTGCAATAGGGAATATTATCACCCTTTAGCTTCTGATATTCCTACACTGTTTCTAGTGTATTTCCATTTGTTATTAAGGATGCCAAGGATAAAATACTTTCTTTGGCCCTGTTTTTTAGATGCTCTAACTTTTCCTGAATGTTTCAGAAATATTAAATTTTATAAAACTTATTTTACATCCATTTTACTTTTATTCCATGAATATGCTATTTAATAGTGGTATGCAAATACAAATTATGAAAAAAATTATTCTTTAAGTGAACCAAGGGAATGCGTTACATTTATCAAGAAAGTCACAATAAAATTTCTTTGCTGCCAACACAGTCAGGGGTGATTTAAATCACATTTACATAGTGATTTTAAAGAGATGAAGTCAAGTTTAGATTGTGATAGATGCCTAGAAATAGTTCCCAAGTGATCTGTTTGATGGACGTAGAAGATCCGACAGGTTTAAACGACCTGCCCAACATTACAATAAGTATGCCCCCTTTCACTCATGGTTTTAGAAAATGGACTTTGAAACATGGAACATTAACTAATTTGTTCAGTTTTGGAGTCACAGACATTGGCTTTAAAATTTCACAGATCTTGATTGGCTACCCTAATTCCTATGGTACATTTCCAATTAAAGCTGTGGAATCCTACCTCCTAGTCAAAGGGCAAAAGGTATCATTTTTGTGACTGATCTAATTATTTATCTAAAGTACTGTATATATACTACAGTTCTCTTATTTCTATTTCTATATTTACACAAATTCTACCTTCCTCACGATTCCTTTATTCTTCATCTTTTGTCTAGCTTTTATTTCTTGGCTCCAAACTCTGGGTACTTTTAGTCAAACCTACATTTGTATAGTCATTCTCTTTTCCAATCTTCATTTAAAACCTATAAAATGAAGTACATTCAGTCAAAATAGTTTTACTCAGAAATATGAAGATTTATTAAGGTGTATAATATTATAAGTTCAATACTAACTCTTTTAAAAATCTTTTTACAGATAATTCTTCTATTTTCAAAATTTCTTTAAAGCACAACAACAGGGCACTAGCTCAGGCTCTTAGTAGAGAGAAAGAGAATTCTCGAAGACTTACGACTGAAAAGATGCTATTGCAAAAAGAAGTGGAGAAGCTAAACTTTGAAAATACATTTCTTCGCTTAAAGCTAAATAATTTGGTATGGAAGCTATATTGTGTTTGAATTCTAAAACAAAAATAAAATCTTTATACTATAGAAGCTCTAAAAATGTTTTTCAGATCACCAATTGTGAAAAGTTTTTGAAAGTCAGTATGCCATGTAAATCTATGTTAAAGGACAAACTGCTAATGGGATAATTAAATAAGTTTCTTAAATCTGTGTTCTAAATGTGTGCTTTGTGCTCTGCAAACCAGTATAATATCTTAACCAACTTCCGATTGCTTATCACAAACAAAGATTGGTGCATTAATATATATTTTTTTAATGCTGGGTGTAATTCCTCTAGTGAATTGAAAACAGGAACATTCCCAGAGTGTTTGTGTTCTCCTTTAATCCCAATATTTCACTGGTCATAAGTCAAAGAGAATGAAAATTATAGTAGTTGTTTTCTTCTTCCAACTTCCAACAGACAGAGCAATAAGAACTAATGATCACCTAGGCTGTAACCATAGAGTCTAAATCTAAAATGAGCAGAAATTAATTTAAAATGGAAAATAACTTACTATACTTAAGGGTTAAATTCCAGTGGCTGACAATCCATCTTCACTTACCAAGTGATAGATTATTATGCAAAGATATAAAAATGTTTATAGAAAAATATATAACAGCTCAAAAGCATTCAAAATGCGTGTGTGTGTGTGTGTGTGTGTATGGCTATCAGGACTATACAGTTTAGTTCCTTTTTAGTTCAATGTGATCTAAATTATTTTCTAAGTCTTTTTTTGCACTATGGCATTATAATAAA
The DNA here is from genome assembly GCA_026826555.1 of Tolypeutes matacus. Classification (NCBI taxonomy): domain Eukaryota; kingdom Metazoa; phylum Chordata; class Mammalia; order Cingulata; family Chlamyphoridae; genus Tolypeutes; species Tolypeutes matacus. The sequence continues at coordinate 37,286,974 of JAKSZT010053929.1, read as the reverse complement.
CTCTGAATCTTAGTCGATTAAAAGTGGTCTTCATTTTACCTATACAGAATAAGAAGCTTATAGAAATAGAAACACTCATGAACAATAACTTGATAACTGCGATTGAAATGAGCAGTCTCTCTGAGGTAAGTAGAATTTATGTGTAAGTAGGGTAAATTTTAAGTATCATTGAGGAAAATTGAGATTAGTTAAAGAGCACTAAGGTTATAGATTCATATTTCAAACTTTGTGCAAAGGAATGATATCTATTTTAACCAGTTAACAACACATTGTTATTAATATAATCAGTTCTTGAAACTATTATATAAAAATTAGTTGATTAAAAGCAACACAGAATTAGACAGCTCACTGGAACATAATAGTCCATAAATGCAAAAACATAAAGGAAATTAGTAGAAAGTTAAGATAGCGTTTCAAATTATCAAGGAATTGGTGTCATTAAAAAAAACAAAATGAAAAGGTTGACACAATTGAAAAAACTATTTGGGGAAAAATACAGTCAGATTAAGTGCTTCCTTGCTTTAATTGTTCTCTTTAGCACTTACCACCATATAACATATTGTATCATTTTTGTTATTCATTTTATTGTTCATCCTACCAGAATGTCAGCTTTTTGAGTGCAGGGATTTCCATCTGTACCAGAACGATGTCTAGAACATTGTAGAATGCAATAAATACCTATAAAATGTTGAATACTGTTTCCCCATTAAGAATGATCCTCACATTTATTTTTTTAGGTTGAGGTACATGTTTATCCTGTAATACCTATGCTGTTTGAGCTTTTTAAACAAAAAATAATGTTTAACAACATTATTTGGCATTTATAACTATGATCATATGGTCTTTTTTCTTAGGTGTATTAATATGATGACTTATTTTAGTAGCTTTTCTAATTATGCATTTCTGGATAAACCACAGAAATGATTTATTTTTCTTTTAATTGGCTGCTGAATTCTTTTTTGCAAGTATTTTATTTAGAATTTTTATATTTATATTCATGTGAGATTTCTTTGAAGTTTCTTTTTTTTATTATTTTCAAGAAGTTTTTTTGAGATATGTTCATATACCATACATCTATCCAAAATGTATAATCAATGGCTTTTAGTATAACCACAGTGTTGTACATTCATCACCACAAAAAATTTTAGAACAATTTCATTAGTCCAAAAAGAAAAACTCCATACCTCTTAGCAGTCACCTCTCAATTCCTCTATCCTTCCCCAGCTCTACATAACAACTGATCTAATTTCATCTTTATAAATTGAATTATATTTTATATAAATGGAATCATATAATATGTAGTACTTTGTGTCTGGTTTCTTGAAGTTTCTTTTTGTACAGTCTTTTTAGGCACTGATTAAAATGTTATAAATATGAATTCATAAAAAGAATTTAGATATTTTCTTTTTCCTCATTTCTGGATAAATGATCTTATCAGAATTAGAATTATTTGTACTTTAAAGGTTTAGTAGAATTCTAATGTGAAACCATCTGGACCTGGGACTTTTTTGTTGGAAGTATTATTATGTGTTAACTTAATTTTTTTCTAGGGATATTTACTTAGATTTCTTTCTTCTTTTTATTAAGTTATATTACCTTAGAGAATTAGCTCTTTCATCCAAAGTTTCAAATTCATAGAGCTGACCGAAATGTCCATTCTTATTCTTTTAGTTATCTGTTTGTGTGGTTATTTCCCCAATTGTCTAGTTTTGTGTATTTGGGCTTTTACCTGCCTGTGTTTCTCCTCTTCTAGATTAGGCCATTATGATTTTGTATTTTATTTTTGTATTCCATCTTGTGGATTTAATTTTGAGTTCTACAATTTTGTTGTTTCAAACATTAACTTTCACTTTTATCTTTGATAAGTCGTCCTTTCTGCTTTTTTAAAAATTTATTTTGTTGTCACTTTTCTAATTTTGAGTCAGATACTGATTTCATTTATTTTAAATTTTTCTTACCCTTATAGATAAGGTGCCATTTCTTTTGCTGTTTTCAAGATTTTGTTCTGTGTGTTTAGTTTTGAGAAGTTTGACTATGATGTGTCTTGCAATTGATTTCTTTGGGTATATCTCTTTTTGGCTTTACTGAGCTTCTTGAATCTGTAGATTTATGTCTTTTGTCAAGTTTGGGAGATTTTCAGCAGTATTTTGCCAAGTACTTTTTCAATCCTGCCCTCTCTATCTTCTTTTCTTCTGGAATTCCAGTGACTTGTTATTAGACCTTTTGTTTGGTTCCACCAACTCTGACCTTCTGTTAATTTTGTTTTTAGTCTCTTCCATCTGTCTTCAAGTTCACTGATTCTTTCCTTTATCCTCTTCATTCTGCTGTTGAGTATATCCATTGAGTTTTAAATTTTGGTTATTGTATTTTTCACTCTAAAATTTCCATTTAGTTCTTTATATCTTCTATTTATTTGCTGAGACTTTCTATTTTTTTTTCTTCCATTTGTTTCAAGCATGTTAGTAATTGTTTATTGAAGCATTTTTATGATGATTGCTTGAAAATCCTTGTCAGATAATTCTAATATCTTTGTCATCTTGGTGTTGACATCTGTTGATTGTCTTTTCTCATTCGGATTTAGATTTTCCTGAATTTTGACATGGCCAGTGATTTTTTTTTTTTTTTTTTTAATTGTATCATGGACATTTTAGGTATTATGTTCTAAAACACTTGGTCTTATTTAAATCTTCTGTTTTATCAGGCCTCTTCTGACACTGTGCCAGTAGGGTAAGAAGAGGCTGCCTACTGCCAAGTGCAGATTGAAGTGTAGGTTCCCCACTCAGCCTTTGTTGACACCCTGGTGGGAAAGAGGTGCCTTTTTGCTGATGGGTGCAGTTGGGAGTTTAGGCCAGCATCACCTGGCTGAGACAGGGAGGGGTGCTTCACTATTCATCTTTCATGGCCTCCTCTGATATCAGGACCATGGGGTGGGGCAAGGTGGCTTGTTACCATTGCAAAGTAATGAAAATCCTGGCTCTCCACCATACCTTCTCTGTCACCACCCCAAGATAGAGGGATAGAAATCCAGGATCCTCATGCATTCTCCACTGACAGCACTGTGTGGGGAGGTTCTCAGTTATTACTGGGTCGTCCCAGCTTCCCCTAGGTCTTTTTTGACATTATCCTGGTTTAAGGGAGAGGTGCCATGTTATAGCCTGGTGGGGAAGTCTAGGCTTTGTACCTTTGTCAAAAATTAATTGACCAGCGGAATAGATATAGCTCAGTGGTTGAGTGCCTCCTTCATGTGGGTTCAATCCCTGGTACCTCCTTAAAAAAAAATTGTAATTGACCAAATATATGTGGATCTATTTCTGGACTCTGTTTTATTCCATTGATCTATTTGTCTATCTTTATGCTAATACTGCATAGTCTTAATTACTATAACCCTGCAACTTTCCTTTTCAAAGTTGTTTTGGCTATTCTAGGTCTTTTGCATTTCCATGTAAATTTTTAAAAATCAGTTTGTCAATTTGGCTCTACTCACTGTTTGTAGTACGGCTTATCATTATTATAATAGAAAAACTTGATTGTATGCTGCTTAATTTTATGATCTTTATTAAATAATTGAAACATTAATTTTGGAAAATGTAGATAAGCAAAAATCTAAAGTATATTAAAATCATCCAGATCTTGGATAAAAAGCCATTTAAAGATATGTACATAAATACATAAAATACATGTAATCCAAAATGTAGATATGAATGCATTACATATATATGTAGAGATATAGTATGTATGTAGGTATACACATGTGTATTTATTGCTGTGCATAGAAGAAAGTTTGGAAGGTTATATACCAAAATATTAGTGATGGTTATCTTTGGGTTGCATGGTTAAGATGAACTATATTTTAATTTTAATATTACTTTATTCCCATTTAATTATTAAACACTAATTCAAAATTTGTTTTATTACTATTGATATCCTTGTATAATTTGGTACTTTAATATCAAACATGATTTAATGAGATTAGAAATTTGTTTCTTTTCATTTTTCTTGTGAAACTAGTTCCATCAGAGTCCCTTTCTACTACCAGCTAGTCAGAAGAAACAGGTTAGTAGACAGCGCAAGTTGATGCGTCTTCCATTTGCAAGGTAATTTATTCAAAACTTGGTTAAATATTCCCTTGTACATTTCTATCTAAATTGGACTTTGAGTAGTTTTTAATTTAGCTTACTTCCTTGAAATATAAAAAAACACTTAAAACTAAATAATAAAATTCTTGTTAACATTGCACTAATAAGAGAAATTGAAGACATAATTGTTTTATTTTTTTATTTTTTTATTTTTTTAAAGATTTTATTTATTTATTCATTTATCCCCCCCTTGCTGCTTGTGCTCGCTGGGTCAGCTAACCACGCCGTGCGGGCGGGCTTGCCTTCACCAGGAGGCCCGGGAACCGAACCCGGGGCCTCCCATATGGTAAACGGGAGCCCTACTGATTGAGCCACAGCCGCTTCCCCATAATTGTTTTAAACTTTGAAATAATATTCATTTTTCCCATAGACCCTAGAAAAGAGGTGGATCTTTAGATGTATGGTTAATTTATACTATATCAGATTGCATTGGTTTGGTTTTGTTTTGTTTTGTTTTTAGGCAGTACTGGGGATGAAACCCGAACCTTGTCCATGTGAAGCAGGTGCTCAACCACTGAGCTACACCCACTCTCCTGATTGCATAGATTTTATATGACATGATTAGTGTTTTTGTATTTTACATAATGTTCGGGTTTCATCAACCTGTAATTTGCCTACTATGTTCTGCATCAGATGGTTTGTTACAGGTTGTGTCTCCAGAGCATCAAGGAAACTATCCTTCCGTTTAATAACCAAGTTTATCTGTGGTATCCTTCTACTCTTAAGTTCTTTTCTTTCTTTTTCCCCAAGTCACCACTGGCCTCATCTTATTTTCTGCCATGTGAATCTGATAACTGTTTCTACCTTATCTTTTTTTTTTTTGTAGTGGGAATTTTATTTAGGGTAAAAACTTACAGTTCCAAGGCCATGAAATGTCCACATCAAGGCATCAGCAAGATGCTTTCTCACCAAGGTCAGATACTGGTAATACTGTGGTCCTACCACAGGGTGAAGCAAGATGCCGGCCAATCTCTGCTGAGGTCCCTGCCTTCCCCTCCCACTCTCCATCTCTCAAAGCCCAGCTGTGGGAGATCAGATATATGGCTGGGCTCATCACCTCAGCCTTGAGCACTCTGTTTCCCCACCCCCCTGGGGGCCTCTTTCTGTGCCTCTGTGTTCTGCTAATTTCAGAGTTCAGGACCTCTCTCAGCCTCTCAGGGATTTTCTGTTTTCCTGCAGTCCTCTCTCACATGGCAGGATCAATATGGCAGCTTCCTTTCTCTATGTCTCGACCTTATCTTGCATACTGCCCCAAATTTAAGATTAACTTTCATCCTTGCTATTACCCTCCTGTCCTAAATTCCCACTTTTATTAATTTCATTTTAAGTCATAGAAAGTACCATAGTACAAAGTTATCATTTTAAAGATAAAGTCATTGAGGCTCAATGGAGTGAAATAACTCTATGAAAATGAATCAACTAGTAGCATTGACTGAAATCCTCTTGTCTCTAGATAGTATTCTTTCTGCATATAAACCTATAGCTTACAGGCTTAATAGTTTTGTTTAAATTGAAATATTATCTGTACCATAGTAAAAAACTCCTTTTTTTTTTTTCTATTTTTTTTCTTTTCAAAGTGTATAATTAATGACTTTTAGTATAATTACAATGTTGTGCATTCATCATCACAAAAAATTTTAGAACAATTTTATTACTCCAAAAAGAAATCTCCACACCCCTTAGAATCCTTCCCCAGGCCTACATAACCACTAATCTAACTTCATCTTTATAAATTGATTATATTTATATTTTATATAAATGGAATCATACAATATGTAGTACTTTACATCTGTTCTTTTCACTTAGCGTGTTTTTTTCCCTGATATTAACATCTTATAGTGTTAACATACATTGGCTCAATTTCAAAGAAAAGCATTCTTATGTATGCTATTTTACTCATATTCATATTTCACACGTGGTATTACTATGCTACACATTTTTACATTTTTTAGCACTCCTTTTAATAATATTGATGACCTTAGACTTTCCCTTTAAACCCCTTTCATACCTTCATAATACTACTGCTAGTTATAGACATATTATATTGCAGTTTTACCTTTTCTATTTATTTCCAAAGATTAACACATATCCTTTTTACCAGTTCTGTGCAAGTTAACTCTCAGGTTTCCATTCCCTAACCTCATTCTATTTTCTGGTGATCTATATTTAAGTTATTAACTCCATGAGATTACACAATATATTTAGTTCATAGTAGTGCAATCATATAGTATTTGTCCTTTTGTGTCTGGCTTACTTCGCTCAATATAATGTCCTCCAGGTTAATCCATGTTGTCATGTGTTACAACTTCATTTCTTCTTACACCTGCATAATATCCCATCATGTGTATACACCACAATTTGTTTATTTCTTTATCCATTCATCGGTTGGTGGACACCTGGGTTGTTTCTGTCTTTTGGCAATCGTGAATAATTCCACTATGAACATCGGTGTAAAGATGTCTGTTTCTGTCACTGTTTGTCTGGGTATATTCCTAGTAGTGGTATTGATGCGTCACGTGGCAAGTCTATATTCAACTTCCTTAGGAACTGCCAGTCCTCCATATTGACTGTACCATTCTACATTCCCAGCAATAGTGAATAAGTGTTCCTGTCTCTCCATATCCCCTCCAACACTTGTACTTCTCTGTCTTTTTAATAGTGGCCATTCTTATAGGTGTGAAATGATATCTCACCGTAGTTTTGATTTGCATTTCCCTAATTGCTAGTGATATTGAATATTTTTTCATGTGGTTTTTCACCATTGTTATTTCTTCTTTGGACAAATGTCTCTTGAAGTCTTTTGCCCTTTTTTTTATTCAAACTAAATTATTTTTTTTAACTTTATTTTGTACATTAAATAATTGAAAATAAAAACTTAAAAACTAAAACGTAAACACAGATGAATAAGTACATACATTTCTCAGTTAAATGTACTGGATACATATAAAAAAATTTTTTTGAGTCAAACAATATGTTATACAATGTATTTGGTTCATAGTAATGCATTCATACAGTATTTGTCCTTTTGTTTCTGGGTTGCTTCACTCAACATAATGTCTTCCAGGTTCATCCATGTTTTCATATGCTTTACAACTTCATTTCTTCTTATACCTGCATAATATTCCATCATGTGAATAGACCACAGTTTGTTTATCCATTCGTCTGTTGATGGACACGTGGGTTGTTTCCAGCTTTTGGCAATGGTGAATAATATTGCTGTGAACATCAGTGTGCAGATGTCTGTTCGTGTCACTGCTCTCAGTTCTTCTGGGTATATACCCAGTAGTGGTATTGCAGGGTCACGTGGCAAGTCTATATTCAACTTCTTTAGAAACTACCAAACAGTCCTCCAAATGGCTGTACCATTCTGTATAACCACCAACAGTGAAGAAGTGTTTCTATCGCTCCACATATTCTCCAACACTTGTAGTTCTCAGTCTTTTTAATAGTGGCCATTCTGAGAGGTGTGAAATGATATCTCATTGTACTTTTGATTTGCATTTCCCTAATCATGAGTGATGTTGAGCATTTTTTCATGTGTTTTTTTGCCATTTGTATTTCTTTGTTGGACAAATGTCTATTCCAGTCTTTTGCCCATATTTTAATTGGGTTGTTTGTCTTTTTATTGTTGAGTTGTAGCATCTCTTTATATATCCTGGATATTAAACCCTTATCAGATATGTGATTTCCAAATATTTTGTCCCATTGAGTTGGCTGCCTTTTCACCCTTTTGACAAAGTCTTGTGAGGTGCAAAAGCATTTAATTTTGAGGATGTCCCATTTATCTATTTTTTCTTTTGTAGCACATGCTTTGGGTGTAAGGTCCAAGAAACTACCACCTACTACAAAGTCTTGAAGATGTTACCCTACTTTTTCTTCTGGTAGTTTTATGGTCTCGGATTTTATATTTAGATCTTTGATCCATTTTGAGTTGATTCTTGTATAGGGAGTAAGATAGGGGTCTTCTTTCATTCTTTTGGTTATAGATATCCAGTTCTCCCAACACCATTTGTTGAAGAGAATGATTTGTCCTGTTAACATGGACTTGGTAGGTTTGTCAAAAAACTGTTGACTATATAGGTGAGGATTTATTTCTAGGTTCTCAATTCTATTCCACTGATTGATGTGTCTATCTTTATGCCAGTACCATGCTGTTTTGACCACTGTAGCTTTGTAATATGTTTCAAGGTCAGACACGTCATTTTTCTCTTTTAGAATGCTTTTGGCTATTCGGGTGCACTTACCCTTCCAGATGAATTTGGTAATTGCCTTTTCTAATTCTGTAAAGTAAGCTGTTGGGATTTTGGTTGGTATTGCATTGAATCTATAAATCAGTTGGGGTAAGATTGACATCTTCACAATATTTATTCTTCCAATCCTTGAACACGGAATGTCTTTCCATTTGTTTAGGTCTTTTTAAATTTCTTTTAGCATTGTTTTGTAGTTTTCTGCATATAGGTCCTGTACTTCTTTGGTTAAATTAACTCCTAGGTATTTGAGTCTTTTTGTTGCTATTGAAAATGGAATTTTCCTCCTGATTTCCTCCTAAGATTGTTCAGTACGAGTGTACAAAAACAATACTGATTTTTGCATGTTGATCTTGTATCCTGCCACTTTGCTAAACTCATTTATTAGTTCAAGTAGCTTTGTTGTGGATACTTCAGGATTTTCTAAATACAGGATCATGTCATCCGCAAACAGCGAGAGTTTTACTTCCTCTTTTCCTATTTGGACGCCTTTAATTTTTTTGTCTTGTCGAATTGCCCTAGCTAGAACTTCTAGTACAATGTTGAATCACAATGGTGACAGTGGGCATCCTTGTCTTGTTCCTGATCTTAGGGGGAAAGCTTTCAACCTATCTCCATTGAGTATGATGTTAGCTGTGGGTTTTTCATATATGCCTTTTATCATATTGAGGAATTTTCCTTTTATTCCTATCTTTTGGAGTATTTTTATCAAAAAAGGATGTTGGATTTTGTCGAATGCCTTTTCTGCATCTATTGAGATGATCATGTGGTTTTTTCCCTTCAATTTGTTAATGTGGTGTATTACATTGATTGATTTTCTTATATTGAACCAGCCTTGCATACCAGGAATAAATCCCACTTGGTTGTGATGTATAAGTCTTTTGATATGCTGTTGGATTCCATTTGCAAGTATTTTCTTGAGAATTTTTGCATATATGTTCATTAGAGAGATTGGTCTGTAATTTTCTTTTCTTGTGGAATCTTTATCTGGCTTTGGTATTAGGGTGATGTTGGCTTCATAAAATGTGTTGGGTAATTTTCCCTCCTCTTCAATTTTTTGGAAGAGTTTAAACAGGATTGGTGTTAATTCTTTTTGAAATGCTTGGTAGAATTCACCTGTGAAGCCATCTGGTCCTAGACTTTTCTTTGCTGGGAGATTTTTTTTTTTTTTAAGATTTTATTTATTTATTCATTTATCCCCCCCTTGCTGCTTGCGCTCGCCGGGTCAGCCAACCATGCCGTGCGGGCGGGCCCGCCCTCACCAGGAGGCCCCGGGAACCAATCCCAGGGCCCGCCCTCACCAGGAGGCCCCGGGAACCGATCCCGGGGCCTCCCATATGGTAAACGGGAGCCCTACTGATTGAGCCACAGCCGCTTCCCCTGCTGGGAGATTTTTGATGATGGATTCAATCTCTTTAATTGTGATTGGGTTGTTAAGTTCTTGTATTTCTTGTTTTGTCAGTGTAGGTTGGTTATGCGTTTCTAGAAATTTGTCCGTTTCATCTAGGTTGTCTAGTTTTTTGGCATATAATTTCTCATAATGTCCTCTTATGATTCTTTTTATTTCTATGAGGTCATTTGTAATTTCCCCCTTTCCTTTCTGATTGTATTTATTTGCATCTTCTCTCTTTTTTTCTTTGTTAGTCTAGCGAGGGGTTTGTCAATTTTATTGATCTTCTCAAAGAACCAGCTTTTGGTTTTGTTGATTTTCTCTATTGTTTTTCTGTTCTCATTTTCATTTATTTCTGCTCTGATCTTTATTATTTCTTTCCTTCTTTTTGCTTTGGGATTGGTTTTCTGTTCTTTTTCTAGTTTCTCAAGTTGTTCAGTTAAATCTTTGAGTTTAGCTCTTTCTTGTTTTTTAATATAAGCTTTTAGGGCTATAAATTTCCCTCTCAAGACTGCCTTCGCTGTATCGTATAAGTTTTTGTTTTTTTTTTTTTTTTTTAAGATTTTATTTATTTATTTATTTTATGCCCCCTTGCTGCTTGTGCTCGCTGTGTCCATTTGCTGTGCGTTTTCCTGTGTCTGCTTGTCTCCCTTTGTTGGATCGTCCTGTTGCGTCAGCCCACCAAGCCGCACGGGCTGGCTTGTCTTCACCAGGAGGCCCCAGGAATCGAACCCAAGGCCTCCCATATGGTAAACGGGGGCTGTATCGATTGAGCCACATCTGCTTCCTATCTCATAAGTTTTGATAAGTTGTGTTCTCATTTTCATTTGTCTCAATATATTTACTGATTTCACTTGCAATTTCTTCTTTGACCCACGGAACATTTAGGAGTGTGTTGTTCAGTCTCCACACATTTGCAAATTTCCTTTTTTCCAGTCTGTTATTGATTTCTAGTTTCATTCCATTATGATCTGAGAAGGTGCTTTGTATAATTTCTGTCTTTTTATATTTATTGAGAGCTGTATTGTGACCTAACGTGTGGTCTATCCTGGAGAAAGATCCATGGGCACTTGAGAAGAATGTATAACCCGCTGAGTTTGGATGCCATGTTCTGTATATGTCTATTAGGTCTAACTTATTTATCATATTGTTCAAGTTCTCTGTTTCCTTGTTGATCTTCTGTCTAGTTGTTCTTTCTAATGATGTGAGAGGGGTGTTGAAGTCTCCAACAATTATTGTAGAAATGTCTGTTTCTCCCTTCAGTTTTGCCAGAGTTTGTCTCATATATTTTGGGGCACCCTGGTTAGGTGCGTAGATATTTATGACTGTTATATCTTCCTGGAGGATCGTCCCTTTTATTAATATATAATGGCCTTCCGCATCTCTTATCACTTTTTTGCATTTGAAGTCTCTTTTGTCTGATATTAGTATAGCTACCCCTGCTCTTTTCTGTTTACTATTCGCGTGGAGTATCTTTTTCCAGCCTTTTACTTTCAGCTGGTTTGTATCCCTGGGTCTGAGGTGAGTTTCTTGTAAGCAGCATATGGATGGCTCATGTTTTTTTATCCATTCTGTCAGCCTGTATCTTTTGATTGGGGAATTTAATCCATTCACTTTCAATGATATTACTGAAAATGCACTATTTATTTCCTCCATTTTATTCTTTGGTTTTCATATGTCATCTTATTTTTGTTTCTCTTTTTACTCTTTTGGTTATCCTTTCTGCTTTTCTTTCTTCTATATTCTCCTCCAAGCCTCTCTCTCCTGTCTTTTTCTTTCAGGTTCTAAGGCTTCCTTTAATATTTCCTGCAAAGGTGGATTCTTTTTTGCAAACTCTCTTAGTTTCTGTTTGTTTGTGAATACTTTATATTCACCTTCATATTTAAAGGACAGTTTTGCTGGATAAAGAATTCTCGGCTGGCAGTTTTTCTCTTTCAGTTTCCTAATTGTATCATACCACTGTCTTCTTGCCTCCATGGTTTCTGAAGAGAAATCTGTACTAAGTCTTACTGGACGTCCTTTGTACGTGATCGTTTGCTTCTTCTTGCTGCTCTGAGAATTTTCTCTTTATCTTTTACATTTGACATTCTGAATAATATGTGTCTCGGCATAGGTCTATTTGGATTTATTCTCATTGGGGTACGGTGTGCTTCTTGGACATGCAAGTTCATTTCTTTCGTGAGAGTTGGGAAATTTTCAGCTATTATTTCCTCAAATACTCTTTCTGCCCCTTTTCCTTTCTCTTCTCCTTCTGGAACTCCCATGACACGTATGTTCTTGCGTTTTGTGTTGTCATTCAACTCTCTGAGCCCCTGCTCAATTTTTTCCATTCTTTTCTCTCTCTGTTCTTTTCTCTCTTCAATTTTAGCTGCTCTGTCTTCAGTATCACTTATTCTTTCTTCTATAATTTCGAGTCTGCTGTTGTATGCCTCAAATGTATTTTTGACTTCACCTATTGTGTCTTTCATTCCCATGAACTCCGTTACTTTTCTGTTCAGGATTTCAAATTCTTCCTTGCGTTCGCTCAATGACTTCTTGATGTCATTTATCTCTTTAACTATATTCTCTTTCATCTCATTAATTTGATTTTGGAAATTTGTGCTCATCTCACTGATTAGTTCTCTCAAATTCTGCATCTCTTCTGGGACTTTGTTGTATTCCTTTTCTTGGGCCATGTCTTCTATTTTCTTAGTATGGCTCGTAATTTTTTGCTGGTGCTTAGGCATCTGGTTAGTTTGTATTTTACTTAGATAATCTATCTCTTTCTTTTATGGGGTTTTAGTGGTAGGAGGCTGTGAGTTACCACAGCTCTTTGATTTTTGGCTCAACCTTGATTGTTAGGTTTGTTCTTCTAGTTCCTCAAAACTGGGCACTGGACCCGGTAATTGGTTGTAGAGTTGTTTCCTAGGGCCTTGGGCACGGAGGCTATAGAGGCCAGGAAAAGCCTCTCCTACTTATTAATTTTCTTATGTGCACTTCCTTGGTCTGCCAGGAAATGGCGCTTGTTAGCAGCTCTCAATTCAATGCCTGGTCTGAGTGTATTTGTTGTAACACAGACCAGATCAATGTGATAGAACTTCCTGTCTGTGGGCTACAAGCCCTGTGATTCAAACTTTCTGAGACAGTTCTCCAGACTTCTCTCATAGCGCCCCCCTTTTCCCAGGTAGGAAATATTTCCACTTCCTTCTGAATCCTCAACAATCAGTCCCTGTTAGTAGCGGAGGAGATTGGGAGGTTTGTATATCTTTAGCCCCTTTGCAGGCTCCAAGGCAAACAATGGCGCAGCCCCACCCGGCCTGGAAGGGCTCTCGGGACAGGGCAGACCAAACCTGGGAGTCCAAAGCAGGGTCAGCCCCAGGCTCTCTCTCCCATCTCCCGTGGTGTCCTCAATAATTAGTCCAGGCTAGAAGAGAGGGAGGTTGCGAGGGTCGGATTTCTCTAGTCCTTCCTAGCCTCCCAGGGCAAACCACCATGTGGAAGGGTCCTTGGGGCTCCACAGCCCAAATTTACAGGTCAGAACCTGAGTCAGCCTAAGGCTGTGTCCCTCTCTCTCCCCTTTCCAGGAGTGGTAGATCCCTGGAGCCCCCTTTGTCTGTGGTCACAGGCCCAGAGGCCCGAGAATTCTAAAGTGTGTGGGGGAGGGTGCCAGCAGCAGCAGAAGCTGCTACTTCCCACTCACGGTTCTGTTGTCGCAATTTCCCTCTTCTGAACCTCTCTCCTCTGGGTGGTGTGCAGCCTTCACCTGCTGTCCTAAACCCTAGAAGATCTTTTTCAGGGCTGTTTCAGCCTGTCCTCTAGCTATTTTTCTGGAGAAGAGATTCCCGTGTCTTACTAGTCCGCCATCTTCGGTTTTCTTTTACATGGATGGTTTTTGGAACAGCAAATTTATTTCTCCTTTAACTTTATATATATTTACTTCTGAAGCCAGAGTTTTGGGTTTTCCATAAAATTAAATTTAGGTATAGGGAAAGTATAAATACAATAAACAGGCATTTGTAAGTATGTTTGAAATATACTTATTTAATTAATAGTAAATTAATAGACCAACTATTGATTATATCAATAGTTATTGATATAAGATATATTAATTATATTTCCTTTTGGGGCCACTGTGACTATGAGATAAGAAAGCATTCCTATTTTACAGCAAGTTCTGCATTTCTAGAAGCTATCTATTTCCTACCTATAATTTTCTTCATTGAACAAGAAAAGATACCTGTGTGGGGTTTTGGGTTGGATATTAAATAAATGGAATATAGAAAAGAACTGTCTGTGCAATTTTCTAAATAATTTTTGTAAAATATAAAATTCCTTATTCCAGAATTTTCCACTTCCTTTTAGGGTTCCATTATCTTCAAATGATGATGATGATGATATTAAAGAGAAAATGCAGTGTGACAATGTCCTACCAAAGACATCACCTGATAGTTCCTCTTCAGTATCAAAAAGACATACTTCGTCAACTCAGGAAAAGTTGGAATTGTTATTTCTTAAAGAAAATAATCAGAATATTTTAGATGATTCAGAACATATTTCTTCTGTTGTTGATATACTTCCCAAAGGTGAGATTGTTTTAAAAACTCATTTTGAGTGTCTGTATCCGGTAGTTATATCCATCATATTTTCTTCTTGAGGTCAGTGATGTACAGTTAATAAGTTAAAGCTCTTATATTGTAAATTCGCTAACTTCTGCCACTTAAAACTAAATATTAGCCTAATACTGTTATGTGGAAGCAGTGTTTAGAAATGAATTGACCTAAAGAGATTTTTCTTGGTGTCCTAGTGTATGAATTGAAAGATACCATAAATTTATTTTAGTTTCACCTTGTCCTATTTTCCTGCTAAGAAAGTTTGAGGTCTAGGTAGGTACAATGAACTTCTTCAGGATCATATCCAGTTAGTGGTAAAGCGAAAATTTGAGCCTGGATAATGGCTGAGCAGGAGAAAATGATAATGTTTACATTTTATTAATATGGTATTTCTAAATGATAATCCCATGATGTATTCTTTGATGCTTATGTATTTGTCATAGATTTTCAGATTAGAGTATGGAGCCATAATTATATTAAATTTAGAGCTTAGAATTCTTTTTTGCTTCAGAAAATTTATATATGTTAAACTTATGTATATTAAATTTATATAAATTTTAGCTGCTTGCTATTAGCCTTTTGATATTAACCCTCTTCAGAGTTATCATTGTGATTTGGGTTAATGTGCTTACCTCCCACCACTCTAGAAATACATGTTAAAGGCTGTACTGTTAGCAATGCTCCACTCTATTGTTGGGTGTGAGGCAGATGTATTCTCAGTATTTTCTGTACATATAAATGTAAAATGTGACTTAGGAATACTCTGATCATTTCTACTTAAATTTTTGTCAGCTTAGTTTCTTGGTAGTATATGGATCTTAACAGAACACATTGTTAAAAATCATACCTGTATGGGAAGCGGCTGTGGTTCAATCAGTAGGGCTCCCGTTTACCATATGGGAGGCCCGGGGTTCGGTTCCCGGGGCCTCCTGGTGGGGGCGGGCCAGCCTGCACGGCGTGGTTGGCTGACCCGGGGAGCACAAGCAGCAAGGGGGGGGGGATAAATGAATAAATAAATAAAATCTTTAAAAAAAAAAAAAAAGAAAGAAAAAATCATATCTGTGAAACAGCTTGATTTTAATCTCAGTTTTTAAAAATAGTAAATTCCTTTCCATGACTTTTTTCTGAATTTTGTTTATCTTTATTTTATAGAAAGCCATTCTCATTCAGATCAAAGCTCCAAGAATTCCCTAATGAATGAGATGAAAAATGTTCAGTCCATAAGCAACAGAAAGGAGAAACCATCTCCTAGTAATGTGACTGAAAGGAAGAAACGTGTATCCTCTTGGGAGTCAAATAATCCTTCTGCAGATGTTCGTTTTGTGACAGATTTAGATCAACAACTGGTTTCAGGTCCAGATTTAAATTGGAACAATGAGATAAATGAACATACTGATGAAATAAATATTAACAGGCAAATACCTCCTTGCCCTTCTGCTTCATCTTTAGAGTTTATGAGTGAACCTAATATACAGGGCATGAATAAAGTTCAGAGTAATGATGACTTTCATTTGCAGAAAACTGTGTATGATACAGACATGGACTTGACTGCTAGTGACGTAAGCAAAATTATTACAGTTTCAAAAGGCACTAAAAATAAAACTCATAAAAAAACAAATGATTGTGGATTGAAAACTTTCAGAAAAGTGAAAGATTCAAGCTCTGAAAAAAAGAGAGAAAGATCAAAGCTACAATTTAAAAATAATTCAGTTGCAGATGTTGAGGAAAAGATTGAAAACAGACCAGAAAGAAGATCTGTTGATCTGGATGGAAAAGGGGATTTGGAAGATCCAAATTTTATTTTCAATACTGAACAGTTGTCTCAGGTGAACATACTGAAGGAAGTAACATGTAATAATGGCTTTGATCAAGATGACAGACAGATTATACAGTATAATAAAAAGAGAAGAATATATGTAATGAATGAGCAAGAGGAAATGTATTCTTTTTCCCAAAGTTCTGATAAATTCCAGCAGGAGACTAAATTTGATATGGGTCAGATTTCCCTAACTTGTAATAAAAGTAAAGCTTCTAGACAGACATTTGTGATTCATAAGTTAGAAAAAGATAACTCGTTCCCAAATGAAAAGGATACAGAAATCATTTCTGAAAACCTAGAAGTTGCAAATGAATTTCAAATAGCTGATCTTTCCACCAAAGAGAATGGAAATTTATTTGATTATGAGACCCAGAATTTGCTGAGTTTGAAAAAGCATGTTACTGATACGCAGCATGTTCAGCAAAATGAATCACAAATAAATAAGCTTAAGCAGAAAGTAAATCGGAAGACACAAATAATTTCAGAAATGAACCAGATATATGAGAGTGATAATAAAGATGTACATGGCCCAGAAAAAGGTAACTTTTTCTTCCAAACCCAGAAGGATAAAGAAACCATCTCTAGAAACCTTGAAGTCTCAAATGAGTTTCAAGCACCTGCTCTTCCTACCAGCAGTAATGGAAACTTGTGTGATTATGAGACCCAGAGTGTGTTGGGTTTGCAAAATCAGATTACTAGTATGTACCCTGTTCAGCAAAATGAATCAAAAGTAAATAAGAAGCTTAGGCAGAAAATAAATCAGAAGACAGAAATGGTTTCTGAAGTGAATCATATAGCTAATGACAAAGGTGTGCATTGCCCAGAAAAGGCTAATAACTTTTTCTTACTAACTCAAAAGGGTACAGAAACCATCTCTCAAAACCTAGAAGACCCAAATGAGTTTCAAACACCTACTCTTTCCACCAAAGATAGTGGAAATTTATGTGATTATGAGACTCAAAATGTTTTGGGTGTGAAGAAACATGCCCATGATATGCAACCTGCTCGTCAAAAGGAATCAAAAATAGAAAAGAAGCTTAGGCAAAAGGTATATCGGAAGACAGAAATAATTTCAGAAATGAACCAGATAGATGAGAATGATGACAAAGGCATGCATGATCCAGAAAAAGGTGACTTATTTACTCTAACCCAAAAGGATAAAAAAGCTGTTTCTGAAGACCTAAAAGTTACAAATGAATTTCAAACAGCTAATCTTTCCACCAAAGATTATGAAAATTTATATGATTGTGAAACCCAGAATATATTGGGTTTGAAAAAGCGTGTCACTGATAAGCAACCTGTTCAGCAAAATGAATCAAAAATAGATAAGAAACTTAGACAGAAAGTAAACCAGAAGACCCAATTAATTTCAGAAATGAACCAGATATATGAGGATAATGACAAAGATGTACATGGCCCAGAAAACTATACAAAAGATCCTGATTTTAAAATAAATAAATCTAAACAAAGAACTGAATGCCAGAGCATTAGCAGTGGATTCTGTATGGAAATCAACAGTAATGAAAAGGAAAATTGTGATCAAACATCAAGTTCTTACAAACTAGTTAAAAAGCATTGGAAAGAATCGTCAGGCAAAGCAAAGAATATTTTGGCAAAACGTAAGAGCAAACCTATTTTGCAGTTAATAGATTCTTCAGAGACTTCTATCAGCTTGGAATCAGGTCTTAAAAAAATTAATAATGAGTCCTATTCTGATCCTGGAAACCAAATTGAAGTATATATGAATCAGAAGCAAAGCATTACAACTCTGAATAAAAAAATGGATATTCCCTTTGTGGAAGTTGTAAAAGAAGGAAAGTACAAGGTCAAAAAAGTAAATAGAATGACATCCAAATCAAAGAAAACAAAGACCATCATAGATTCTTCTCCCCACAGCTGTGAAATAATGGAGATGATATCTGATGTTGTTCAGGGAAAGTCAGTTCAATCTGAACAAATTGATAAGAAAAAAAAATTGAAGAATAAGGAAATTATCACAACTGAGCCAGACTTTTACGCAAAGATGTTTAAATCTTTATCTCAGATATATTCACCTAACAGACAGGATTCTTCCTTTAACACTGTTCATGAAAGTCCAACACTTTTGAGTAAAACTCCGATAATAAAAGAAAATTTTGCCCTGAAGAACTCATCAGTCTTTCAAGTAAGTGATGATGCACATGAGAAGATAAGAGAGATGAAATTTAAAGTTAGCCAGAGAACACAAAAATCAGGAATAGGTAAGTTAATATCTGAAGGGATTTAAGTTTTAGAAGTGACTTTTTTTTTTTTTACTTAGCAAGTAAGGTATTTCCTATTATAAATGATAGTTTTATGTAATTTAAAAATAATACATAATTTGTAGCTTGATCTATAGAAACAACATGAAAGAATTTAGAAAGTTTAATACTTTGGGAAGATAACTAAGAGTATCTTAGGCATTTACCACCTAAAATACTGATGCAGTCTTTACCACAAACTTGTCTAATAATGACTGTAAGGCAGGTAATTTCCTCTTTCCTGTATTAGAGACATTATGTATGTAATAATGAATTGCACTGGTTTTATTTTACCAAAACAATTGCAAGTTTAAGAGTATGACTATTTCACCATTCAACAGTATTTATATTTAATATGATCAAGGTATTATAATAAGAGGTATTGCAGAGGATTAAAAAATAAACAATACCAGCTCCCCTTCCTCAGAATACAGGAATGTAAAAATATAAAATAAAATAATTATAGGTGGTAAATGGTTTAGTAAAAGCACAAATATTATGCTAAGGAATGATGGGAAGTGATTGTAACTAGAGGAATCTGCAAAGACGCCATAAAGTAGGTAGCATTTTAAGGCCCTGAATGATAGGTAGGATTTCTAGCTTTAGTATTTCCTTTTATTTTTCTTATTATTAAAATAATAGTCATTACATAAAATTGAAAGTTGAGAATCAGAAAACAAACCAAAAAACCACCTGAAAGAACTACAGTCAATATTTTGGCATATGCATCCATACTTTATGGATTTTTAAATACATATTTGAAATCATATATAAAATTTTGCATCCTACTTTTTCCCTTAATATTGGATCTGTCATTAGAAATTTTATGAAATTAAACATTAATTTCATAAAATTAATTTAATTTCATAAAATAAATTTCTACTGGGAGCCTAACATGTCAGTATATATATGTGGAACACTAGGATTTTGATGTGTAAGGCTGCTCCAGGTAAAAGGTAAAAGGAACACTGCAGCAAAAGGAAGTACAAAGGTCAAGAATTGCAGGATATGTTGGAGGAATAGTGAGCCACCTTTTATCTTTATACTCCTTGTTGTGTCTTTCACAGAGTGTTCAATTGATGAACTATACATTGAATGAATGTGCAGTAATGTGTGTAATTTTATGAATAAGAGTTGAACCATGAAAAATTTTTGTCAGCCTGTATGGGATTTCAGAATAAAAATGTTGGAGGCTTCTTTGATAGTGTGTTTCAAATTTTAAGTCTCATTTCCTCTCACTATTGTTGGGGAATAAATGAACTGATTTATAGATTTTTCAGCGGTATTATAATATTAAAAACTATAACTCATAATTAAGTTTTAAAATTTTCTGCCTGTCATTTGCAAACCACTATATTGTCCATGTCTATTTCTATCTCTATATATTTTGTTAAAAATATTTATGAAAATATATTCTTTGTAGGTGATAGAACGCTACAAGACTTGACAAATACTAGTTTTGTTTCAAATCATTCTCCTAAATCTGAAAATAAGTTAGAAGATCCATCTCCAGAGCTGCCAAACAGAAAAAGAAGGTGTACCCCTCTCTATTTAAAAGAGCCAAATCTCAAACAGTAAGTATTTCAGTGATATTATAGTGATTTCAGTTTGCTGTTATAAAATATATATACTTAAAAAATATTCCAGCCAGAATTAACACTTTTGAATGGCAATAAAACATATTGTTGACATGTAATGACCATGGTATGATCTAGGTAAGATTTGAAGAAATGTATTCTTTGAACAGGCATTTTTGGGGGGAAGGGGCAGGGAGTGCCTAGCTTTAAATTAGTTTAGTTCCCATTGCTATTATTGCTACTTTTTAAATTATAATTTTTTAAATTATGATTTTCAAACTATAATTTATCTATATCTTATTGCCCCTATTTATATTTTTTCCTACCTTAGTCTTTGTAAGAATTCACAGTGGTTTATCTGCCCTTTGGAGTCAAATAAAAAGAGGCTTTTTTTCTCTTTTTTTAAACTTTAAATATACTAAACAAAGAAGTTAGTATGTCCATTTATCCTTCGGGTTCAACAGTTATTAACATTTTTGCCAAATTTACTACATCAATCCTTTTTTCTTCTTTTTATTATAGTTTTTTAAAAGAATATTCCTACATTGGGTGATTTAATCCAAAAAAAACTTCTGTAAGTAACTTTAAAAAATAAGGACTTCTTTACAACAAAACTATTCTACCCTTATACCTTATCTCACAAATGCCCAAGTCCCCCCCCCCCGGCCCCTTTTTTAAAGATTTATTTTATTTATTTCTCCCCATCCCCTCGATGTTTACACTTGCTGTTTCTGTTCTTCTTTGTTTCTTTAGGAGGCACCGGGAACCAAACCCAGGACCTCCGATGTGGGAGGGAGGTGCCTAATAGCTTAAGTCACCTCTGTTCCCTGCTTTGTTGTGTCTCTTGTTATGTTTTTCCTCTTATGTCTCTTGTCACGTCATCTTGTTGCATCAGCTCACCATGCCTGCCCTTCATGCCCGCTCGCATTCCTGCTTTTCCTCTTTAGGAGACACCAGGAACCTCTACTCCCTGTTTTGTTGTGTCTCTCACTATGTTTTTCTTCTTGTGTCTCTTGTTGTGTCATCTTGTTGTGTCAGCTTGCAGTGCCTGCTTGTCACACCAGCTCACTGTCTTCTTCAGAATACACGAGGAACCAAACCACGGACCTCCCATGCGGTCGGCGGGAGCCCATCGCTTGAGCCACATCCGCTTCCCCCAAATCCCCTTTACATGTGTTTTGTTCAAAGATGCCACTTTTTTTTTTTCTTAACGCATTTCATTATTCATTTAAATGTTTAAGCTCTCGCACTGGGTTTTTACAAGCTGGTGAACACTGGCGAATTATTTCTCGCACAGAACTATAACCACACATTCCAGACAGTATAAATATATGGTTGAACTAACATTAATACACATCATCATTTTATCAATTATATAGTAAAACAAATGATCAAGTATCTAAATATTAAGTTACACAGCTCAAAAGGCATGTAAAATATAAGATGTCTGCTAAATTCATTAGCAGAAACTTCTTTTTTTGCAAGAGGTTGGGAAGGAAGGGAAAAAAATATCACACTTCAAACAAAATAGCTGGTAACTTCCAATAGATATGGATAAAAATACCGGAATTTCAGAAATTTTATGATTAAGAATTATTGTAGCTACCATAACAAAGCATCTTTACCTTTTAAAAAAAATACCAAGTTAAAGACCATATTCTACATGTTCTGCACATGACAAAAGTAACATTTTACTAAAAATATTTAACAGTCCCCTCCCATTCATGTGTTAGGCCCTCCCAGAATTAACTGTAAGACTTTTTTCGTCTGGAGACATTAAAGATATATGTGCTTCTATACAATGCAGATTTTCAAAATGAAGTTTTTCTCTAAAGTCACAAAATGAGATTTTATAGATAGACATTAAATAATCACTGTAAGACTCGGTGAAAATCCCAACAAAATTCAATGGTTGCGCAAACCTGATATATACTGCTACACATGTGGGAGATGTAAACAGGAAGTGAACAGGCAAATAACCATATAGGCCCTACTTTCAATGTTTGAAATGACTGAATGTCCACTTTTTTAGAGTAAATTAAGTACTTATTTTGGAGAACCTGATCATATTTGGGACAGTATTTTCAGAAGGATAGAGAAAAATATCTTTACATTTTCTTTTCCTTTGAATTGTATTGGTGTTTGCTTCTTTTATAAAGTTTAAAAAGACAATGTTGGGAAATGCAAATCAAAACCACAATGAAATACCACTTCCTATCCACTAGGATGGCCATTATTATTAAAAATAAAAATAATTAAAAAAAAAAAAAAAAACAGGAAATAACAGGAAAACCAAAAAGATGCAGAAAAATTAGAACCCTCATACACTGTTGGGAGGAATGTAAAATGTTTGCCAGTTCCTCAAAAAGTTAAACATGGGATTACTACCTTATGACTCAACAATTCTACTTCTAGATATATTCCCAAAAGAATTGAAAACATAGACTCGAACAGATACTTGTAAACCAATATACATAGCAGCATTATTCACAATAGCCAAAGGGGGAAGCAGCCCAAGTGTCCATCAACAGAAGAATGAATAAACAAGATGTAGTATATATATATACAGTGGAATATTATTTAGCTGTAAACAGGAATCAAGTTCTGATATAACATGAATGAAACTTGAAGTCATCATGTTGAGTGAAACAAGCCAGACACAAAATGACAAGTATTGTATGATTTCACTTATGTGAAATACCTAGCAAATACATAGAGACAGAGAGGGGATTTCCAACGGCTAGGAGTTTGGAGATGAGGTGGGTTGAGGGGCATGGGAATGGAGAGTTATTGCTTGATGGGTACAGAATTTGGGGTGATAAGATTTTGGTAATGGTTGGTGGTGGTGTTGGTAGCACAATATTGTGAATGTAATTATTATCACTGAGTTGTACACATGATAGTGGTTAAAATTGAGAATTTTGTATATATGTTATCACAGTAAAATTTAGAAGAAGAAAAAAAGACATTGTTGGTTCTGTTGGGTATTTTAAAACAATAACCAGCAGGTGGCATCAGAAGGGAAGATGAAAGAGAATCAAATTAGGAGTGAATAAAAGACCAAGGGCTTTTCTTAAACTTTTTATTTTGAATTAATTTTAGACTTACAGAAAAATTGCAAAAATAGTACAGAGGTTTGCCATATATGCCTCACCTAGCTTTCCCTAATTTTAATATCTTACATACCTACTATATAGTTATCAAATCTAGAAAATTAAGACTACTATAATATTATTAACTAAACTATAGATTTAGTTCAATTTCACCAGTTTTCCCACTAATGCCCTTTTTCTGTTTTAGAACCCTATCCAGGATCCCATATTGCATCTAGTTCTTGTTTCTCCTTAGTATCCTCCTGTCTCTAACAGTTCCTCAGCCTTTCCTTATCTTTCTTGACTGTGACATGAAGAGTACTGGTCAGTTATTTTGTAGAATGTCCCTCAATTTGGGTTTGTCTGATGTTTTCTCATGATTATAATGCAGTTATGCATTTTTGGCAAGAATATCGTAGAAATGATGCGTCCTTCTCATTGCATCATATCAACGGGTTCATCATGTCAATGTGTCTTTTTTACTAGTGGTGTTAATCTTGAATAAGGCAAGGCCTGCTGGGTTTCTTCACTATAAGTTTACTATCTTTCCCATTATAGTTAATAAACATTGGAGGAGATACTTTTGTATTTATGCATCCTGTTTCTCCTCAAACAGCCCACTAAGTTTAGCATTCGTTGGTGGATTTTGCCTCCAACAATTATTACTGTGGTATTTTCTATTTCCCTCTTTCCTTCCACATTTTTTAATTAGAATTCGTCTGTAGGGAATATCTCTTCTGTAATGGTATCCCTTTTCCCCTAATAATTTATTTATATCAGTATGGGCTCATGGATACTTATTTTATTGTGTAGGTTAAAATCCAGTACTATCAATATTTATTCTGTTGTTCAAATTATTCCAAATTTGGCTATTAGGAGTTCCTTCAGGTTGACTCCTGTGTCCTTTTGACAAGTCTCCATAACTATTTCGAACACTTCCTTACATTCTAAAACACAAGATTTTCCAGACTCATCTTTTATGTTTTCCTCCCTCATTCCTGGAATCAGGCATTTCTGCAAGAGCTGGTTCCTTTGATTGTAGAATGGTATTTAGAAACTAAAATCTGGGCACTAGAAATGGTCATTGTTTGTATTGTGTTGAATTTGTTATCTTTTGCTGTCTACCAGTATTACCATGAACTTAGTGGCTTCAAACAGCACAGATTTATTATCTCTCAGTTTCTGTGGGCCAGGAGTCCAGGTGTGGTTTAGTTGTTCTGCTTAGGGACTTAAAACTCTAATCACAGTGTTGGCCGTGCAGCGTTCTCATGGGAGGTTCTACTGAGAAAGAAACCCTTTTCAAACTCATGATTTTAGGACAGAGGACCCCCCAGCTTCTGGCTGTCAATTGCTCAATTCTAGCATATACATAAAGTATTTTCAGAATTTCTAGCCCATACCCCCATGAGAAACATATTTACTACCTAGATTATAGCATTATGTGCACTTCTTTTTATGCTATGCTTGTTCTTTTCTTCCCTACTTCTTTCAATTTAAAATGTTATTTATTTGTAATCCAATTAGATTAATTTGTTATTGTTTTTATTTCATTTTGTTCTCCCCTCACATCTTGTTTTGTTTTTGTTTACTTTTGGAGTAGATGAAACATTTTCTATTCTCTACTCATTGATTTCTGCTTTATCTTTATGATTTCCTTCCTTGTATTTTCTTTTGGTTTACTTAGTTCTTTTTTCTAGTTTTTGTAGTTGTGGATTATCTTTTTTTTTCCTTTTACTTATATTAATAAAAGTATTTAATACAATGAATTTACCTCTGCTCAGTACTTAAAATGCATTCCATAGATACTGTGTACTGTCTTCATTGTTACTTTTTTTTAATTTTCTCTTTTATTTAGGAGTTGTTTAATAGGAGGATTTTAAATTTTTAGGTGGATCAGTATTTGTTTTTGTTTTTGTTTTTGTTTATAAATTCTAGTTTATTGTGGTATGAGATGATTTTTTATAGTACTTCAATTTTATGGAAGTTACTAATGTTTTCTTTGTGACCTAATATATGAACAGCTTTTGTAACTGTGCTGTGAGCACTTGAGGAAAATGTGTAATCTCTATTATCAGGGTGTAGAATTCAATATATATCCATACAATTTACCTCATTGTTTATGTTGTTTTGATCTTCTGTCTCCTAATTTTTTGGCCCACTTGATTTGTCTTATATTGAGAGTGGTGTATTAAAATCTATTACTACTGTATTTCAATTTATGTCTCCATGCATTTCCTATTTTTGAAGTTTTTGCTTCATAAAGGTGGTTGCTCTGCTATTTGATGTGTAAATATTCATAATTATACATTCATTGTGGATTGTGGCTTTTACTATTAAAAATGCCCTCCTTGGTAATATTCAAAGAACTTTAAAAAAGTATTTATATTAACTTCCTAATAACTCCTGCCACTCCTATCCTCAGTACCTATGATGATCACTCCATAGTAGCAAGCAGCTTCAATCTTCAATCAGTGTCTACTGTCATGGGGTTTTCAGGAGCTGTGATATACCTGTTACATGTATTCCTAATCCAAAAAAGAAAGAAGAAAAAAATGGCAGCTGGATTGTCATCACTCTTAGTATTTATACTAATGTATATTGTGATTTTCTTTTTTAAAATTTACCAGTTAAGCCATTTAACAAAGAATATACAAGGACAATAGTTCTAAACTGAAATAAAACAGTATTTCATTACAGCGTTTCATAATCTTTTAGGTTAGAATAAGTAGCTCTTTAAAAAGGATTATTTAAATTCTATCTAATAGCCAAGACAGTGGTATCATAATTTTTTCTCTGAGGAGGCATGCAGAAGAGGGAAAGAGACCTACTCTCCATCTAACCTTTTATACCTTTTAAACTTGGGACCATGTGCATGTATTTCAACCAAAGGATATAGATACACACATATATATAATTATATAATGTAAAGAAAAATATAATTCCACTCTTGCAACATGATATGGATTGACTCTCTTACTGAAATTAATTAAAATTAGTGGGTAAAATATTTTAAAAAACAACCACCAAAAATTTTGAATACATCCATTAGCTAGTTGGAAATTAGGAAAACCTCGGATCAGGGACTGAATGAGAGCAGTAACCCAGAGAGGCAAGAGCCTGAAACTAATTTTTGTTCTGAGGGCATTTGCCTAAGTAGGTGAACCTGAGAATTTGATTTACAGCCTTTTGGGGCTGGGATACAGAAGACAAATCCTAGGGGTTTAGCAGAAAAGGAAGAGAAAGAGTTGAGCTCCCTCAATAAAGTTAGGCTACTCAGTAGAAAAGCAAACTAAAAATAACCTCCCCATCACCCTTTTCAGCCCCAGGAAAGAACCTTGGTGCTGAATGGACAAGAAAAATTATTCTCTGAGAATTCATAATGATAATCCAGCTCTCATGCAGCTGGAATTCACACTACTTGCAAGGCACAAAAATCTTCAAGCTGAGTTAATTTAAGTAGTCCGTGATTTGTAGTGCCCCCTGGTGTCTGACACTAGCAAATGCAAATATTCTCTAGAGGAGCCCTTCATCTCAGGTGCTAGTCAACCCATTTTCTACGGATAAATTTCCAAGGGAAATGAATAGCTATCTCACAGTAAAGAAAAACACTAAACAAACCAGGGAATAAGGTACTAGCAGGAACAACTGATACCAGAATCAGGCTCACAATATAAAATAACATGTTAAATAAAAGAGAGGCTTGAAAATAAGTAAAGATGTTGGGAGCGGATGTATCTCAAGTGGTTGAGTGCCTGCTTCCCATGTTACAAAGTCCTGAGTTCAATCCCCCATACCTTCTGAAAACAAAACAAACAAATGAAAAAACCAACTCTCACTGGGGAGAGGATGTAGCCAGTGGTTGAGCACCTGCTTCTCACATACAAGATCCTAGGTTCAATTCCCAGTACTTCCTAAAGATAATAATAAAATTTTTAAAAAGATGTTGAGTAAAAAAGTCAAGGAAAAGTACCTGGGAAGTGGATGTGGCTCAAGTGATTGAGCTCCCACCTACCACATGGGAGGTCCCGGGTTCGGTTCCTGGTGCTTCCTGGAGAAGATGAGCAAGACAGCGAGCTGGCAGGATGGGCTGGCGCAGCGAGCTGAAGCAACAAGATGACGCAACAAGGAGACACAGAGGAAACAATGAGAGACACAACAATCGCTCAAGCGATTGAGCGCCTCTCTCCCACATGGGAGGTCCCAGGTTTGGTTCCCAGTGCTTCCTAAAGAAAAGACGAGCAGACACAGAGAGCACACAGCAAATGGACACAGAGCAGACAGTGAGCGCAAACAATGAGGGGGGTGGGGAATAAATAAATAAATCTTTAGAAAAAAAAAGAAAAGTGCCTACAGTATGATTCCTTCAATATCAAAGGTCAAATGTAGACAAAACTAAATAATATACTTTTTAGGCATAATATACACAGGTGGTAAAACTGAAGTAAAACAAGGGGGCAATTACTACAATTCAAGATAGTGGTTACTTGGGGAGAAGAAGGATGTGATCAGAAAGGGCCACCACACAGGAGGCTCCTGAGGTGTGGTGTATTTTAATTAACCTGGGTGATATGTACACAAACATTTTAATGTTTTTAAATTACACATTTCCTTATATTATTGTATGTACTATGAAGTTAATATAAAGAAATATAGTAAAAATGCAATGTATAAAATCTATGTTGATTAATTTTTCTTATAAACCTTATTTATAATTCCCACTGTTAATATATGCCAAGGCTTATTATTTTAGGAAACTGCTTTTTTACTGATGTGACACAATTTTCTTCTCCATACTAAATAGCATAAGCATTATTAGTTTGGGATTGTTATTGTTAATCTTACTTTTCTCCTATTTTGCAGGAAGATGAGAAGATGAGGTGAATGCCAATTTTCTGAATTCCTCAAAGCATAACGAGTCAAAATAAGCATATAACTAGGGTCAAGAAGAGAAAATGTTTGAAAACCTTTTTATTTTTATTTATTTTATTTTATTTTTTTCCTTTTAAGGGACTGTTGATTTGTCCTTTCTTGTATTTAGGTAGGTAGATGTGCATAATATAGCTATTTTGTAGCAATCTGTTAAAATCATTTTGGTTGTCATATAACTTAACTTTCTGTTCATTTATGCTTCTTTCTATCTTACAGGGTTTCACCAAAGAATACCTATTAACCTTTTAACCAAATAAAATGTATTAATAAATACTTTTGCATTGGTTATCCTCTTGTATGTATGTCAAGCTATCTTGTTTTAAAAGTCACTTCTGCCCCTATCAGTTTCCTCTCACCCTTCTTTCTACTGCTTTCAAAAATAGTTTTTGAGCCAGCTCAGGAATTACTTCACCTGGGAGCTCTTCCCAATTTCCCTCCTTTGCCCCAAATACTCTATTTACTACTCCCTCTGTGGTACAAGTTCCTTGTACATACTTCTATTATTGGATTTTTAAAATTGGATACTGCATGATTCCATGATTTGTCTGTCTTACCCTTTAATCTGTAAAGTCTTTGAGGGCTGACATCATGTTGGATTATTTCCCCTAGGACAGTGGCAGAGAATCTGAACAGGTAGGGGCTTAGGAAATTTTGGTTGAAAGTACAAATACCTTGCACTGCATCTTCTCATACTACCTTCAAGAGGTCTAGCAGAGTTCTCTATGTTGAGAACTTGTTGTGCAAAAACAAGTCAATCAGTACTCCCATCTCCTCCTCTGGCCAGGCTTGTGGTCTGTCTTCCTACCTATCTTTCATAGTACTTCCCTATATATTTCTTACTTATTCTTTTGCAGAAAGCCTCCTGTGCCAGAGATTGTGCCAAAATTTTGCCTGGCTTCAAGGAACTCATAGTTTGTTGGAGAAAGACAGACAAGAGCATATAGCTCTGATACAAAGTAGAAAGTGGCTATTGACTTTTAAAAAGTGATATGGAATTTTGAAAAAAATACTACTGATGCCTGGATAACTCTCAAAAATATTAAGCAGAGGGAAAGAAGCCAGACATAAGAGTACCTACTATATGGTTCTCTTTATATAACATTCTTTCTTTCATTCTGTTCAAAGGAACAGATAAGAGCTTGACACTCTGACAGCCTTTGTTCTATCTTTCCTGAACTCTTTATTTTAAGACTTTGGACCTCCTAGACTGATTCTGGTATTGTTTTTGTTCTTATTTTATTTCTATTTTTTTCTCCCTTTTATGAGATTTGTCTTTTTTCCTTTGCCATGAAAATTATTTTTCATTTTATGTTATCAAATTTATCAGTCTTTCGTTGCTGCTGGAATTTGGTCATAGTAAGGAAGAACTTCCCTTCTCCCACAGTATAAAGACATTTGCCCTTGGTTTTTTTACATTTAAATTTCTGATCCATGTGTGATTTGTTCTCTTGTATAGTGTGAGGTATGCATGCAATTTTTACCTTTTTCCAAATGACTCCCCAATCAAATGAAAAAGTCCCTTTTCATTTGAAATGTCACCTTTAAAAAATATATTTACATGTGCACTTAAATTTATTTCTCTCTTTTTTTTTCTATTTGTCTTTTTATGCCCCAATAACATACTCTCTTTAAGTTAGACTTTGGGGGAGGGGGGATTCAGAGTTTTACTTATATAGATTTTACACATTTCTTGATAAGTTTCTGCCTAGATATTTCATCTTCTTTCTTGTTAATATAAATGCAGTCTTTTCTGATTCTGTCCTCTGATTTATTATTGTTTGTATATATGAAGACTATGTCTCTCATTGCTTTCTTTGGTCTAATTACATGACTACTACCTTGAATAAAATGTTAAAAAATAGTGGGTATCCTTGTCTTATTCCTGATTTTCATGGGAATGCCTCTGGTGTTACCCCATTAATTAAGATGTTAGCTTTCAGAATTATGTATGTTTATAATCACATTAAAGAATTATCTATTGGGGAGCAGACATGGGTCATGAGTTGGGTTCCCGATGTCTCCTAAAGACAAACACACTGAGCAGGTGACAAGCAAAAACAAAAAAATGAGCAGGGAGTGGATGTGGCTCATGTAGTTGAGCACCTGCCTCCCACATGGAAGGTACTGGGTTTGGTTCCTGGTGCCTTCTAAAGAAAAAGAAAAAAAAAAAAGCAGACAACGAGCAAACAGACGAGGGAGCCATCTTGTGGGGGGTGGGGGGAGAGAATTATCTATCAAATTTTATTTTGTAGAGTACTATTTTAAAAACTTAAAAATGGAGTTTGAATTTTACCAAGTGACTTTTGGCATTGATAAAGATTGTATTAGTTAGGGTCCCCCCAAGAGACAGAAACCACAAGTACTTTATACTTGTTAACCAAGTACTTAAGAACTCAAAGAACTGAAAAGGCAGAAGGGAACACTGAAGTATCAGAGGAAGTAAATACAGGAAGCACTTACCATCTTAGGGCTGAGGGAACCAAGGGAAAAAATTATTGAAACTTGTAGTGTTCCGTGGAGCTGTGATGCAGGACTCAGGAGAAAGTATGGACCTGGTTGGTGCTGGTATACCTGAGGTGTTACAGCAAGACTGGTTCTGAGCTGGAAACGAGTCAAGTGTCGCTACCGAAATGAATTGTTGCCTCCAGGGGGAGCCATTTCTATGGTGATGCTGACAGGAACTGAAATCAAACTATAAGGAGACAGTTTCTCCTTCCTCCATGCTTCCAGTTTCCCTCTAGCACCCTCTATTGGCAGAGACTAAAAGGGAGCCTGGCAAAGAGGAAAGGTCATTTGCAAAGTCCTGGCCTTAACAATGCAGAATAGAGCAGTGTGGATTTGAAGCTGAAAACTATACAGTAGTTCAATAATAGCGCAAAAATGATATCTGATTGTGCTCCTTAAATATATAATGAATTATATTCAGATTTGTCGATAATGAAACAGTTTTCATGGAATAAATCGCATTTGGTCATCATGATGCTGAGACTCTGATAATTTTTTTTTTTTTTTTTTTTTTTTCTCTTTGGTTAAGACATCTTTGAAATGATAATCTTGTTTCTTCTTTGCTAGCTGGCTTCTTTTTAGCTTCTGCCAATAGGAAGCACCTGAGAGACTGAAAATTAGGAAAGGAGGGAAGGAGGGAGGGAGGATATTGGTATTTTTAAGTGAGATTGGTCTGCAATTCTGTAATTCTCTTTATGGGCATTCTTACTAATTTTGGTATCAATGTTTATATTCACTTCATAAAAATAATTTGGAATTAAAAAAAATTTTTTTCCCCTCATTGAATATGGCATCTGATGTTTTTAAGGTTTGGAAATAAATGGCCATTAAGTATATGCAAAAATGTTCAACCTCACTAATACTTTTTTAAAACTGCAAAACAAAATTATTTGAGATGCCATTTTTCACTTATCAGATCAACAACAATATAGGCTTGATAACATACTTTGTTGGCAAGGCTGTGGGGGAAATTGGTGCTCCTATACATTGCTAGATGGAATGAAAAGTGATGCCACCATTATAGAAAATATTTTTTACAATATCTAGCAAAATGGCATATGGATTTATCATTTAACCCAACAATCTTATAATTAGGAATCTACACCAAATATTTATCTTGAAAAAATACAATAAAATTCTTTATGGCATGGTTTGTAACAGGAAAAGAACAACAACAGGACCAGCCTAAATAATCAGTAAGGGCCAGTTTATTTGAAAACAAACTTGAATGAAAACTCTGTATCAAGTTAGAGATGTAAACAGAGGTAACTGACCTTAGAAAAAAGTACTTTGAGTGTCCATCTTCTGAGGGATATACTCTTTTTTTTTTTTTTTTTTAAAGATTTTATTTATTTATTCATTTATCCCCCCCTTGCTGCTTGCGCTCGCTGGGTCAGCTAACCACACCGTGCGGGCAGGCTTGCCTTCACCAGGAGGCCCCGGGAACCGAACCCAGGGCCTCCCATATGGCAAACGGGAGCCCTACTGATTGAGCCACAGCCGCTTCCCTGAGGGATATACTCTAAGGATAAAAAGAACTATAAACTATCCAAATAAAAACTACAAACTTTTATTTAGAAGGCTTATTCCTGTCATAGTATTGGTGTTGTTATTTTGAAATAAATATATGGACAGGATAAAGCAATCATGTTAAGTTTGTTAGAATGATTTTTGGCATAAGAGTAAAGACTGATAAAATCCAAGAAGGTTTAAAAAAAAAAACTCTGCAATATTAAATTTTTATTAGAAATCAGCACATACTTTTGCTTTTCTTTTAAAAATTATGAATTTCCTAGCTCTGTCCACCAAAAAATGTCTAGAAACATTCACAACTTATTAGCAATGAGCACCTCTAGCATCCGGGTTCTGGTTTCTAAATATTCCCTGTTAAAGGGAACTAGGACTCCTTGAAGAAATGGCTGACTCCAAGTCTGGGAGAGGATGTAGACTTAACATATCTGGAACATTCCTGTAGTTTTATGTAAACGGACATCTTGTTATAGCAAAAAGCAAGGAAGTTATAAAAAACTAATGGACCATGTCAAAAGGAAGGGGCTCCTACTGACCGAAGATGTAACAAACAGCCTAAGTAAGAAACAATGTAAATCTTATTGATCCCACTGGAAGTTGCCAGGGCACTAAATAGTGTAGAATGAATTGAATTTGTGACTAGTCAAATAGCTCTATTGGATAATGGAAAGTTCTATTAAAAAAGAATCACAGCTAATGAATGCAGAAGGAGGGTTAGAATTAGGAAAGTTACTATTTTGTAACCTCTTAATAAAATAATGGCTGGCAAAACCATTAGGTGAAAAGTTAATAGAGAAATTCATTATGAAAATATAACCCACTGAACCCAATGATCAATCTTAGCATCGCTTAAGAACAATCATATATGCCTCCTGATGTGATGCAATATAAAGTGTGTGGCACCAATGGAATACCTAAAGTATTCTTGTCCTCTCCACAGGAAAAAAAAAAATTGAACATGAATTTAATCAAGCCTGCAGTTCTATTATGCAGTGTATAGAAAATAAGTAGGATGGAAGAACTCAACACCAGGGGAAGCAATCCGCCATATTCAAAATGTGGTTCATTAAATGGGACAAACACCTCATTCCTTCTTCAACATGTTAATAGCACTGAAAAGGGTGAGTGCACAAGGAGACTGTTCTAGATTAGAGGAGACTTAAAAAGAGACTGAAGACTTAACTACAAAATACACTGAGTGGCTTTTATTTAATTCAAAGAAAACAACTCTAAAAAGATTTTTTTAGACACAGAAATTTGAGGATAAAATATTTTAATTCTGTTAAGTGTAATAATGGCATTGCGGCTAAGTAAGAAAATGTCTTTTTAAAATATATATATATATATTAAAGTTTTAGGGGTAAAATAATGTATGTGGGATCGGCTTTATAACACACGAAGTAAGAGAGTGTGGCAATTATGTTAATGGTTGTTAAAACAATGAGGATGGGGTGCTAACTGTGCTCTTCGCTTTTATGCACCAATTTTGGAAATTTTCACAATAAAATTTTGTGTTTACAGAAAATGTTCTAGATATGTTAAGTGAAAAGTCTACAAAAATAAGTTTGAGCCCATTTGATTTTTAAAAGATGTTAAAGTGCAGATTTTTAAAACTGGAAAGATACTTCCAAAAAGTTAGAGATAAATTCTAAGATATGTGCTTACAGGTAATTTTTATTTCTGTAATTTTCAGTGTTTTCCAGTTTTTATTAAAAGAAAAAAAAGGTTTGCAAGGTATTTTACATCTCTTTTGAAGTTTACCAAGATAAACTGTGAAGTGATGACTTTTTTAAAAAAAGCATCTCTACAAGGTCGCTCTTGATTTTAAAAATAAACTTAATTATTTCTAAAACTGTAAGATAAAGTACAAAAACTTTTGCTGCACAGTTGCAGTGTGTTTATTGAGTTCCCATTAAGAGTACAGGACTGCAGCAGCGTAGTGGGCGAAGAGGTACAGACTCTTCCCAACCCTCAAAGACTTAAAATCTAACTGGAAAGCCACTGAAAAGATGTAAGGCGGCCAAAGAGATGCCACTGGGCCATATGGGACTAAGAGGCCAGAGCACGGCGCAGACGCTGAGCGCCCCAGGAGGGGAGAGGAGGTTCTTCCCCAAAAGATTTCAGTCCGGGGACAGCGTCCACCCAAGTGCTAACCTCCTGGCGCAGAGTTTTCCTGGAAACGAGCTCATTGAACGTTGGAGCTTAACCAGGTCTTTCTTCATCGGAGTTGACTGGACTTTTTGGATCTTAATCAGGTCTTTCTTCATCGGAGTTGATTGGACTTTAAGCTCCAGCAAGCGCCGTCTCACTCGCCCGCTCGGCGCTGTCCGGCGACTCCTGGGAAGCGCCGCCCGGCCCCTGGCGAGCCCCGGGTCTCCCTGAGCCCCGCGGTCTGACCCGCGCGGCCCGGGCTCCGGCATGGCTGCGGCCCTGCCCGCCGCGGCCGAGCTGCTCTTCTACGTGAACGGCCGCAAGGTGAGCGCGCCCGCGGGGGCTGCCCCAGGTGCGGGTGCTCCGCGGAGAGGAGGGGCGCTTCTGTCTGGTGGGTGCCCGCTGCCTATGGCACTAATTCACACACCGTGGCTTTCTGGATTGGAAGCCGGTTTGCCTCTTCCTTCTCACCACCCCGGGGGCAGGTAAAGGATGTGTTTTCAGGGACTGCCCTGGATCTTTGGGCCCTCACCTTCCTGATATTCCCTTTTTCTCTTCTTCCAAGGCCCATAGGCTGATTACTTTTAGACAATCAAGGATTCAAATCCAGCTCTAAAACAAACTGACTTCTCAGCAGCTCAGTTTCTCTGATAAGACTTATATTATGGAGAGTGTTTATAAGCATGCAATGTTTAATTGTTGAGGGCCTTCTCATAGAGAAGGCAGTGTACCAGGCACAGGACATACAGGAGAGCACAGAACAGACAACAGACATGTAAATAAATGTGTAATGTCAGGGAATGATAAATGCTGGGATAAAAAAGTAAAGCAGAGTGAAGGGGAGATTAGATGAGATGAATGTTTAGGCAAGTCCACTCTGAAAGGGTGACATGTGAGTAGCAACCAGAAGTATGAACCAGCCATGCAGTTCATCTGGGAGAAGAATGTTCCAGGCAGCAGGATTGGCAGGTGCAAAGGTCCTGAGGTAGAAGATTTTCTGCGTGCTTACAGGATAGCAAGGAGGTGGGTGGGACTGGAGCCCAGGGAGATAGTGGCTGGAGATGAGCCAGGGATCAGAGTATACTAGTGCTTTGCAGGCCACGGTAAGGGTTTTGATTAAATGTAGTAACAGGTGTCTAATGTCTAATTCCTCCCACTCTCCCCTTCTCCCTCTCCTGTTTGCAAATAAACCCCAGTGGAATTTTAACACAATGGCTAATGTTAGTACTCAATTGATTTTTAAAGCTCATCATGTGAAAAACAGTTAACCAGGTTCTTGTCTATGGTCTTCTTTTATCTATGGGCCAAATGTGCTCTTTGGAGAGTACACTCTAAAGATGTTGACTCTGTTTTGCAAATTACCCAATTAAAAGAAATTGTGTCACCCTTTCTCTTCTCTTCCCCTCCATTCTAAATTCTGCTAGGTGTGTGCTTCAATACTGCAAAGAGAGTCTAATGACTACATGAATAAGATTAAATTAAGTTTCTGGTTCAGAGGGTGAGAGGCTGTTGAGAAAAGTGAGAAGGAGAAAGCATCAGGGAAGAGGGGTCTTGAGGTCAAAACACAACCTCTGGGAATAAAAATTTGCTTTTGAAAAGGAAATTTAGAAGTCAATCGGGGGAAGCAGATGTGGCTCAAGCAGTTGAGCGCCAGCTTCCCGCATGTAAGGTACCAGGTTCAATCCCTGGCCCCTGATATCGCAAAAAAAAAAAAAATGGTCAATTGGGAAACTCCAGGTGACATGAATGGCTTCTGATCTGTGCTCTTTGCAAAATCCCATTAGGTCACTGAAAGTTGTCATCAGGCAGGGACTAAAGCCACCAGAGGCAAGACCAGTGCCAATTGACCATGGACCTAGTTGCAGAGATTCTGAAATCTTATGCGCTCTACCAGGGCCCCTAACAGAACAGAAGCCCCATTTAGCATGGTTGTTGATGGAGGAGGAGCCCATAAAGCATAGCACAGGCTCCACTCTCTAACCTCAACACAGGAACCGAATGAAGCATGTCATTCCATGAGGCAGTGAGGCATAGAGATTAAGAGTGTGGGCTTTGCAGACACAAAAGGACAAATACTGTATGACTGTGTTACTATGAACCAAATATATTGTGTAACATATTGTTTGATTCAAAAAAATTTTTATATGTATCCAGTACATTTAATTGAGAAATGTATATATTCATTCATCTGTGTTTACTTTTTAGTTTTTAATTGTTTATATTTTCAATTATTAAATGTACAAAAAAAAATAAAAAACAAACAAACAAACAAAAAAACACTGTAGGCTTTGGAGGTGCTCAGGCACGGATTTGAATCCTGTGCTCTCTGCTCTGCCACTCAGCAGCTCTGGGAAAGTTGCATAGTATTTCTGAGCCTCCGTTTTCCCCTCTGCAAAATAGAGCTAATAGTAGTACCTTCACCTGTGGCATTGGGGTGAAAATTAAATTCCATGAAGAGTTCTGAGCAAGATGCTTGGCACACAGTAAGTAAGTGCTTCATATGTGGAGACAATATTTAGTAGCTGGGCTGGAAAATAATCTGCTGTACGAGCCAGAACCTGATTAGAGGTGTCCAGGGGGTCATGAAGTTATCATCACACACTATTTGCTTAACAAACGTTAGAATCTTGGTGTTATTGGAGAAATCTGGAAAGAGCTGTCCATTGGCTAATGTTTCCTGGGGTCCTTGGTTTGCAGAAGTGAAAGATTTCTGAGCTGCTAGGAGGGCTGTAATGATTCACAGAAAAGTGGAGGTGGATGCAGCTTAGGCAGGAAGAACGAAAAATCAAAATGAATTTTAAAGCCACCTGAAGCTCCGGGCAGGAGGGTCCTCACCAGCTCTCCTCTCAGGCTTCCTTCTCTGCCCTGAGGCTGCTGTGGGTGGTTCTTCTCTACTAGCAATTACCTAAGACATGCACCTCTTTCTTCTCTCTCCCTCTCCCTCCCAGCCTTATCCTTTACACCATCCTGTCTCCCTTCCTTAACTTCCTTTCTTTCACCCCTTTTTGCTCCTCCCTATCTCTCTTCTTTCTGCCTCAGCATTAGTTCTGACAGAGCCCCCCAGCACTGCCCAGAGGAAAGTGGCTTCTCAACCTTGTACAATGGGAGCCTGAAATCTCCCAAAGCAGCCCAGGGATATGCAGAGGCGCAGACTCTGCCCTTGGAACACTCAAAGCTGTACTGTAACAGGCACATGCAAGGCCCTGACCCAAGAACTGGCATCACCTCCCCAAACCAGAGTCCATGAGAATAATTCTTTTCCCAACTTGCTACCCTGTCCCCTATCCACCATCTTCATACTGACCTCCCTGTTTCACTCCAAGAGTTTCCAAGACAGGGTGCACATTAGGTCACTGTTCCCACTACCCTCCCCCAAATATGTCATCACCAAATTGAGGAAAATAAACACATTTGAGCCAGACTCCAACCTCTTGAAGCACCTCCTGGGACAAATACCCAAACAAGTAAGGTTTGCTTCCTTCCATTTATTCCATCCCCAAAATTATAATTTTACTTCCAGCCTAAATGTTATTCCTCACTATCTAGGGTACCCAGATCCTGACTCTCCAGTAAAGCCAGGCTTCTGTGGATTGGTGTTCATATGTATTAATTAGGATTAGTTTCAGCTGCAAATGATAAACTCCAAGCTAACAGTGGTTCAAAAAAGAGACAAGCCATTTTTTTCTTTTACATACAGAATCCCTGGGCGTTGACATTGTGGGGCTGGTATAAAAGGTTCATGGTGTCATCTGTACCCATTTTTCTCCTCTGCCACCATTAAATGTGTTGGTCTAAAATGGTTGTCGAAGCTCTAGCCATTACATTCCCATTCCTGGCAGCAGGAAGAAAGAGAGAATACATGCTGGGATAGACAACCAACACTGAAAACTTCTCTGTTTTTCTTTCTTCTGTTCAGATGTCAGTCCCATTCTGTGAGAAATCATCCCTCTCTCCTTGTTCTTATAGCAAATTGTACATTTATTTAATTAACTTACATTTATTGAGTCCCTGTGATATATTCCCAACACTTAGATTAGCATTTGACACAAAGAAGAACAACAGAAGGTGGTTTCTCTCAGGATCAAGAGAGGCTAATACATAGACAAATAATTATTATGCTATAATTAGAGGTGCTATAAAAGAGGTGTGGACAATGGCCGTGGGAGCATGGAGAAGCATGGCTACTTGGAGTAGAGAATGGAGTGTGAAAGTGTAGCTTAGGAAGAGGCCCTCCCCATAGGAGCAAGTTTTTGAATGACAAACAAAATTTGGCCAAGTGGATGGGGGAGGGAGACCTTTCAGGGAGAAGGAACCATGAGCACAAATGCAGTGAAGGGGGAAAGTCCTTGTGCTGCTGGGACCTGACCGCACTGCCCTGTGGTTGTAGTTGAAGATACGTGGGTGGAGTGGCCTGAGATGATCAGGTCAGTTTATCAGAGAGGGCTTGTAGGCTATGCCAAGGACTTGAATTTCTTCTTGTACTCCAGGGATTCTTGAATATTAATTTTCATGATTCACTCATGTAAAGATGCAAACTTTCTGGTTTCCTTTCCAAGATCCTGATTCATTAGGGGTTCCAGTTTACAAAGCACCTCAGGTGATTCAGGAATCCCCAGGATGGGCGGTTTGGCAATCAGATATTCAGGCAGGCACATGGGATGAGCAGTCTTGGATTTCAAAGCAGTTACGCCGGCAGTGGTGTAGAGGGTGGTAAGGGGGTGATGAGAGTGGAGGCAAGGAGACCTGTTTGGCCGTTATTGTAATAGTTCAGGCAGGAGATGATAAGATTTGAAAAAAGTGTTTAGAAA
Organism: Tolypeutes matacus; assembly: GCA_026826555.1. Taxonomy (NCBI): domain Eukaryota; kingdom Metazoa; phylum Chordata; class Mammalia; order Cingulata; family Chlamyphoridae; genus Tolypeutes; species Tolypeutes matacus. Next base: position 37,247,922 of record JAKSZT010053929.1, on the reverse strand, counting down.
ATCATTTTGGAAGTGTAAGTGGCAAAACTTGGTGACATTGGTTGTGGTAGATTGAAAGAAAGAAGTTGAAAATAGCTCAGAATTTTAAACTTAGATGACCTAGTAGATGGTGAGACTATTAAACCATTAGGGGAAAGAAAGGAAGGAGTGAGTTTGGGGAATAAAGTAGAGTTCCATTTGAAAGTCAGCTGAGTTGGGATACTTGGGGGGTGCTCCACACTTTATCTTATATTGCAATACGCACGATCACATCTCTCTTAGTAGATTGCAGAGTCCTCTAGGCACATCTCAGACCTTGGTAATTGGCATATGCCACTTGGAATTGAGGGTGAGGAGCCAGACACAGAAGAAGCATGACATGACAAAAGCTGCAGTCGGTTCTGAAATTGTGAAGCAAATTGTGCTTCTATTTGTTCTATGGCTGTAAAAGAAATAGCTAATTTTTAAATTGAAAAATGAAAAGACTTGATAAAGTTGGAAAACATAACCAATCATGACATTTCCACCACGCCGTCCCTCAGGTGCTGCAGTCCTAGGGCTGTGCTGCTGGGCTGCCACACAGACTTGCTCAGGAGGGGCCTTGCTGCACAGCCGTGTATCATTTGGCATCCACATTTATCTTCTCCTTTGGCTCTTGGATTTGGGGGCCATGGTTGGTTGCTGTCTCATTCTTGGAAACTAATTATTTTAACATGATACACAAGTCTTTTTCTTTTTTTTTTTTTAAGCTGTATCAATTTCTCAGAGGCCATTCCACTCCAGCAGTTTCTCTCTCTACCACACACACTCCCCCTTCTTTTCTACTAATGTCTTTTCCCTCACCTGGTTTAGAATTGCTAAGAGAAGCAGGACAGGAGTCACCAGTGTCCCTGTTAGCACAAACAACGGCTGCCTTGAAGAACAGTGATTACCCAGACCAAGGGCAGTGGCAAAGTGGGGTGGGGCTCAGGATCGAGACTTTGCGCCTAAAAAAGGTGATTTGTGAGAAATAGGTGTTCCATAAATGTTAAACCAAGTTCACAATATAGATGGAAGAATTAATTCATGTGCATTTTCCTCAAAATAGCATGAGACTAACAATGTGAATATCAGACTAGCTCTCTCAACTTTGTCTGCATAACTCTTCCTTTTCCCTCTGGTGAAGGTGATAGAAAAGAATGCCGATCCTGAAACAATGCTGTTACCGTATTTGAGGAAGAAGCGTATCCTTTTCTTTGCACTGAGTTTGTGAGTGTGTGTGTGTGTGTGTGTGTGTGTGTAGCTCTGATGTGTCATTTTATAGAGATATTTCAAAGATCTTTTTAGAACCACACAGAGACATATTCCCTATAACATATATTATGATGGTTTTATGTTCCTTTTTGAGAAAGTACTACAGCTTAGTTTTACAGGCAATGCACAATTGTGGCTGTCAGAAGAACCAAGTCCTTTATAACCTGTTTCCGCACTTAAGTAGATGGTATACAATGAGGAAACTAGCAATGACAATTAAAGCAATGGATATTCAAAGAGCTTAATTAAGCATCTTTTAGAACTAAGAGTCACAATATTTACATTTTAGCTTCAAGGGCTACTTTAGAAAAAGCCCTTTAGAAAAAGAGTGGAGAAATCTCTTGAAATGAAAGTAAAAGAAAACTGGAGAAAATAACCTTGAAATTGCCATCCTAGAGAAACCTTCTAAGTTAAAGTCATCTAAGGAAGCAATTCTTAACCTGCTATGCATGAACTCCAGTGGGCTTCCAGAGGTCTGTAGACCCTATTAAATTATATGCAAAATTTTGTGATAATGGGAGTTTGTACTTTTTTTTTCCCTTGAGAGAGTGAAATTTCCAAAGGGGAAAAATGCATAACTCAAAAAGCATCAATTAATACTTTTCAGACACAGGAGTTTTTTGCTGAAAGTCATTCAAGATCTTTGGATGTAAAAACAATGAATACTGACTTCCAGGTTACTCATGTGTGACAGAGAACCCCAAATAGCAATAAACTAGATAGAAGTTAGGATTTTAGTTCGGGTTCTCCAAGAGCAGACAAAAAACTGGATTAAATGTAAGGGTTTTGTTAGGAGAAATGCCTGTGTTTTTAAAAAGGAAATAAAGTGGAAATCAGAAAAGGCTTAGGGAGCTAACCACAGAGCAAGTCCGGCCCTGTGTGAAGAAGAGAGGGAGAGAAAGTGGAGGGCAGCCCGGGGAATGTTCAGCAAAGCCATTGAGGACCGTCAAAAGGAGTGAAATAAAATAAAATAAGAAAGAGAGAATGAGGAAAAAAAAAAAAAAGGAGTCCAGTGAGTCTCCACAACACTGGGCAGGAAGCAGCCCAGGGGAGGCGTGGCCTTAACGCAACCTGGGCAGTAGATTTCAAAGCACGGCAGCTGGGTCTCTTAGTTAGTTACCTTCCCTCTACTAGGAGATCTGTGAGGCAAATTCTAATGGCTGTCACACTCTCATAAAGCAAGCCGGAATGGAGGTAGATCAGGGCTAGTGAAGTAGTATCATAAAGTGATCAGGAAACTAAGCTGCTTATGTCTTGCTGTTCCACCCTTCTCAGCATGTAGCTTTCTCCACATGGTCAGAGATGGCTGCTTGAATTCCAGCCACCATATCTGAATTCCTGCAAGTAAGAAGAAGTAAGGGATAAAGAAGCTGGCACCACCCTACTTTTTTTTTATTTTATTTTTAATTTTATTGTGGGTAAAAATCAAAATTCTCACAATACATACAAACATTTGCAAAATGATATATAAATATATATGCATATATGTGTATTTGCTTACAAAAATGTTAT